>JAYESA010000001.1:177834838-178168158 GCA_036927795.1 Iris macrosiphon
GGAGCTGCTTCCCTTGATAGACGATACTATAGTCTATCTTATTTTCAGTACTTGTATTTTTGTAATGGGATTGTTCCCACCAGATGTGTACTATGACTTTCAGACTTAGCATGATATATATATTCAGCACTTATTCCCATATTTCCTGATACTTCTGTGGATGAGATTAGATTTACCTGCAATATTTTAGGACAGCGTAGCACATTCCTTTGGGTCTATTAAATTGGATTAAACCCTTAGTGACGTGTCAGCTGGCCAATGTCACGTGGCCTAGTTCCATACATTTTGGGACTGGGGCGTGACAGGTTTACCGCATCACTTGCAAACTCCAAACCTCTAGAGTCTGATCCTGTAATACCAGAGGCAGGTCCTTCTAAATCAACTTCTGTGGACAAGGGCAAACAAAAAGAAGAAGAAGAAGAACCAGACAACAACATGTCTGGGGGTAGTCTCTCTCGACTAAACAGAGCCGCATCCAAAGCTGGGGGTAGAATTTCCTTTGAGTCCGAAGATGATGCAATTATGACCATCTTCCCTGAGGACCGTACGACTCAGGTATCAAAAGCCCGAAAGCCAAAGGGGACTTTCTACTTTAATGATGATGACATCATTGAAATCTTCAATATATTGATGAAGAAAATAAGCTTCGGCTACCCAACATTAGGTACCCTGAAAGGACTGGCAAGGTCGATGACCTAGAATATTGTCTCTTTCATCGGTATATTTATCACCCCACGAAGGCATGCTATGTACTGAAAAGGAGAATTCAGGAGTTGATTGAAGCCAAAGTCATTACTTTGCACGTATAAACGAGAAGACGGTCACTGCAAATTAATTTTACTCTAACGTGACAATTTGCTCCCTCAAGAAGCACCGGATGATGAGTCCCTAAAGTCTCTCCAGCGGAACCTTCAGGCCTATTGCCACTCAGCAAAATCATTCCCTAGTGAATTTTTCGGACAATGGGTTTACATCCAAACTGTCTTTCACCAGCTAAGTTTGTCATGTTCATATTACCTCTGAACAAACCTTCCTGGTCCGGCTATCGATTATCATGTCCATATTACCTCTGATATCAGTTGTAGTCTCAACTTAACACCCGTACTTAACTCTAAGTACGTCAGTGGTGTTAGGTCCACAAAAACTGCCATGTCCATATTACCTCTGGCAGGGCTTGTCCTAAACTTATGACTTGCACTATCGTGCACAAGAAGTAATAGGTCCACCAAAAATCCACATGTGGAATGTCCGCAATGGAAATGAATTGTTCATATTCATATTACCTCTGAACTATCCTCATTTTTTCCAGCGAAGAAAAAGTCAGTTCATGTTCATATTACCTCTGGACTATGTCTCTCCACTATCCCCACATAGTCATATTACTTGCACTAACGTGCGCAAAAAGTAATAGGTCCACAAAAATTCTCCCAGCGGGATATCTTTACTACCCACAAAACCTATCACGTCCATATTACCTCTGATAGGGCTTATTTCGAACTTATTATTTGCACTCAACGTGCGCAACAAATAATAGGTCCACCAAAAATCCTCCAGTGGGATGTCCTCAACAAACACAGTATTGTACTACGTTCATATTTCTTCTGGTACGATATCCAAAGTTCGCACAAACAATCATAAAGAAATGGAGGGCCCTTATATGATTGCAAATGGCGCTTACAAATTAGCCAAACCTAATAGAAATTTGGTAATGGCTCCTATCAACGGCAAATTCCTAAAAAAGTACTATACTTGATCTCCTTTGCCTAACGGAGTATGATGAAGATCTTATTCTGACGATACCATGCACAAATGTTAGCTGGATCATATTCTATCAGATTCATATGACCTCTTAATGGATATGCTTGACTAATTTGTAAACCTATCATGTTCATATTACCTCTTATAGTGTTTGGTATACACATTTAGTTGGATTATATTCTATCAAGTTCATATTACCTCTGAATAGATTTACATTCAGCAAAACCTTAACGAAAGTATGTCATGTTCATGATACTTCTGATATCACTTTCATCTTAGCCTATCATTTGTATTCTAAAGTGATGGGTCCACAAAGTCAGAAAAAGTATCTTTATTATCTCTGGGAACAACAAATTACAGAAGAAGCAAAAAGGTACATCATTAGGGAGGAGGCGTTAAGTCGCGGATCTGTTGCGCCAAAGCAGCCATCCTCTCATTCCTGGAGTTCAAAATATGGTTGCGAGCCCGTTCCAGCCTTGCTTCATTGTTGCTCAAGCGAGATAGTCCGGACAGAGAATTAACAAAACTTGCGTGGATGACACCCACATGTGTCAAGTTCTGTTTAGCTGTATCCACTTGGCCCTTCAGCACATTACGGACAGCCGATGTCTTGAGAAGCTTCTCCTTTGCCTGAGCGAGTTCAGCTTCCAATTCTCGAACCCTCGCTTTATTTCCCTCACATTCAGTCTGGCACTCAGCTAGCCGAGGAATGACTTCCACCAAGACAGCCTGCTCTTTATCCATCTCTTGTTGCTGTTCCTGGATGGATTTGTTTAGAGATTCTATTTGCTCAGCAAGTTCTGCAGTTAAGGAGTCATACTCAGCTTGAACCAGGCCATCGACGCTGCCTCGGGATAGTTGCAAATATTCGTTAATAGGTTATTCTAAACCATTAACTATTTTCTCTAGCGCATCAGCTCTTTCTGCGTCACTGAAATTTCTAATCTGCACTATAGGGAGATTGGAGGACATCTTCAGAGCATCAAAACCTAGGTTCTTCTCCAGCACCATCGATATTAATTCTTGTAAAGTGAGGTAGAATATGCTAGTGTATTGATCCACTAGCATAACAAAACTCGAATGGACGCTGGGAGTGGCCGCAATATCGGTAAGTCTCCTTTCTGGAATGACTGCAGAGGAGGTTGCCACAGTCGTTGCTGCAACAGATGGCACGACAAAGGAAGAGACACCAACAACAGTTGAAGTTGGTGGCATACTCAACGAAGGAGGCACAGTCAAGATAACGGGCTCATCCTCCTCTGATGTCATTTGGACTACTACTGGCGGGATAACGTCCGAGAATGTCGTGGATGAAAGATCGGCAGCTTCAAAGCATGCTTCTTCGGCATCGAGCACCGTCGTTTCATCAGCTGGATCCGCAACAAAGTCAGAGGTGGTGTCAACTCCGCCCTCCCCAGAGAGGTCTTCGCCTGAAAATAAGACAAGAGAAAGTTAATATCAATTTGATGTTAATTTTCCTGAAGAAAACGTGAAGACAATATTTATCCATGGCCGATGGTATGTATGTTGCGTCTACAGCCTGTATAGCTAAATCATTTCTTAATGATGCTAAACAAGCTGTCATACCTGGAGAAGAGGGTGCACCAACTGACGTTTGAGGGAAGTTATCCCAGTCATCACCCGGATCCACTCGAGGTTCATCCGGTGGAATCTCGCTGGAAATACTTACAGACGAAGGAGGGATTATTCCCATTATTTGTCTGGATAAAGGTATATTGATTCTTAATATGCTCGGTCTCAAAGGAGATCTCGAAACACTACCAGTAGCGGTAGTAGCGGCAGCGATCGCGAGCAAAGAATCTCCAGTACTGCCAGCTGGAACTGTGGAGGTCCCCTCTCTAAAATGTGAAGGACCCCTGATCAAAGAATTATCCCCAGCAGGGGAAACAATAGGCTCACTCCTAGAGGCCCCCTTGGTGGAATTCCTTTTAGGACCTCTGACCGTCTTCTTCTTGCGGGGGGAAGGCTCTTTCAGAGTGGAAGCCTTTCGCTTATTGGAGATAACGAGAGGCTCTGTCGGCGGAGCTATTACGCCTCTCGGTATTATCAACAAGAAATTATCTGCATCGGTAGTTTCATCACCTTCATCAGAGAAGATGGATGGTATCTCCTCTCTCCCAATGGACTTATGAGAGGGCATCCTGAAACTTCCATACACGTCAAAATCACGATGGAAGGTATTGGTGGACACATAAAACTGCGCGTACGAGTGAAGAATGCGCAGCTCCGTGGAGAGAGAAGTCGCGGGCACAGCAAAGGTTGCACCAGTACAACCTATGATGAAATACCGCCATCCTCTGGCTCCGTCGATAAGTCCACCTTTGGACTTGAAGCTGGTGATGGGATTCCCCATGTGCAACTGATCATACCCAAACTGTCTAGCGAAACGGCTAGGCAGGTAAGGTTCCAAGTAGCACTGGTCCTCACTTCTATACAGCAGGTGGGATGGTCTAATGCAGACTAACCAGTAAAAGGCTTCGGGAGAAAGAATAGTCTTCCCCTGACCCGCATCTTGAAGTTTGGTCCCCTGCTGATTGATATGTACAGGGAGGACGGTGCAGAAGAACTTCCAACCATGGGCATAATTTAGTGCTAGCCGACAATCTAGGACGCTAGTCACATTCCAAGAAGAATTCCTGTAATTCAACAGAAATTTATTCCCTGAACCACTGGCAGATCCGGGAGACATCACTCTGGTGTTGTGAAGGATTAACCATCCCATCAGATATAAGAACGGTAATTCCACTCTGGGAAATCCTTCACGCTGTGTAGTATCAGCCAGCATCCCATCAGAAATGGCCCTCAGGCCAGCTTGAATCCTGCATACCATGGCAGGGAGCAGGCCCAATCTTGCTCCAAACACCAAATGCACTACGGAACATATGATATTACGATGAATGTGATCCGCAGACGCGATGCTAGGCACTACCCATCGGCGTAGCCAGACAGAGAGGAAGCCAGCCAGTTGAGCTTTCCTTGACAGAGGCTTGCGACAATGACTCATATAACTGAAGGCTTTAGTGCCTGCAGGATAACCCCCTATCTCCTCATCGAGAATATAATCGGAAGCCCCTGCATCTTCAATGAGATCATCGACCGTGTCGGCACTAAGCATGCTCAGGAGGTTCAAAGGCTTATCTCGGTTATCTACAACCTTGTCCGGTTTAGCATTTCTGGCCTAATGGAAGAAGAGGTAGGATACCCATTTATTGATATGGGCCAAATCAGAGGGCTCTTTGTAGAAGGTGGTGCAGGCAAGATAGTGACTCATCAGCTCCTGATACACTGCCACTGCTCGAGGATTTGTATCCTTCAGGTCCCTGTTTGTGGGAACGTACTCTTCATAAGGAGTGTCTTCCATTGGCAGCTTTAAAATCTCTGCCATCTCATGAAGGGCTAAGCCCAACTCACCTAGCGGAGTGGCGAAAGTCCCAGTGAGCGAATTGTATCGCTCCATAAAAGCTAAGAACAAGTTGGGGTTGACAGGTAGCCCAACACTAGTGGCACTCACAGCCGTAAATAAACCAATACTCTCTAGCTCCATCTAGAAGTACTTCAGGGCCCAGGCAGTTAAACTGGCCCATCGAAGGTTTTGGGGACTAAGCCACCCACTGGTGCGAGGGTTCACCTTGGGGTATACTCCCCCCTGTCCCATGAACTCATTGCAGAAGTTAGCCATTTAAAATGGCTGGATCAGGGAAGAGTCTTCACTCGGTACGCTGCCCGACAGTAATCCTTTGAAGGGCATGACAGGGCCGGAAGAACTGCTTACATAGGACCCTTGGTCCAATCCCTTCTTATAAAAGATCTTCCCTGGTCGCCCGTGAAGATCGGGAGTCAGAGTCCACATCATCTTCCTGGGATTGGTGGAATGGAAGAAGGCCGAGATAGGGTAATCTCTGGGCATCCTTGGCAGATACATGACCGTGCCCTCAGCAGAAAATACCAAATTCTCCTTCTTGGGCTTAATTTGGGATTGTTTGTCGATAATATCCCCAAATAAGAAACCTGGTTTCTTATATTTAGTCCCATCTATGTATGTCAGAAGCTCCCCACTGATCATACTCAGCAACATTCATTCTCCTTGGGACGAGATCAGAGTTCCCCTTTCTTGAGAATACTCGGTTCCAGAGATGGGAAATGTCACATGGGACAAGTCCTCCAGATAGTTTGAGTTCAGCATCCCAGCAGCAGAGCCCATCACTTCAGCCAAAGGAGGGATCTGCAAGTCCACTGCAAAATGCAAGAAAATAAGTCAGTTTTACGCTAGACGCTACACTCTTGCAGTATACACCAAAGATTAACAGTCTGAGATTTTACGCCAGACTGCAAAAACTAGAGTTTTTACGCTGGAATCTATTTTTTAGTGCGTAAAACTCAAGGTTGGCAGTATACGCCAAGATCTAACAGTCTGAGCTTTTTACGCCAGACTGTCAAAATTTAAGTTTTTACGCTACATCCAGCGCGTAAAACTAAAAATTTGTAGTATACGCCAAACTTCGACAGTCTGAGTTTTTACGCCAGACTGCGAAAATATGAAGTTTTTACGCTGACACATTAGAAATGCGGACGTATTATTTCGCATACACGTACAACGTATGCGGAGGGTTCTTTGTTTCTTCTCGAAATCTTTACCTGTAATGTCCGGAGCGCAGCTCGACGGTGGAGCACTGCGTTCAAATCGAGGCTCGCTCAACCTAATAGGGGTTGCTCGTGCTTGAGCAGGGGGGCGAGATGAGGAAACAACTTTCTTTTCCTTAGCAGTGGAAGCCAGTTTTGGTGCCATGGCGAATCTGAGTTCTCAGGAAAGGGACGAAGAAGAAGAGTTTTTTTGGAAAGCAAGGGTTTTGCGAAGACAGATGAAGGGTTTCTCTCTCAAGACCTTGGGCTATTTATAGAGTTCGGATAACTCTTCGAATCCCTAACCAAATCCGATATTTAATAGACGATTATGATTGGGGACCACGTCAGCCTATTATTTTGAAAAAGGAAGACGGACAGTCATACTGCGTAATGCATCCAGATTCTACGCGCAGAGCTACAAATCTACGGTTTTACGCTCAGAGACTACAAATCTATGATTTTACGCTCAGAAGCTTTTACGTTCAAAGTCTACAAATCTATGATTTTACGCTCAGAAGCTTTTACGCTCAGATGCTACAAATTTACGATTTTATGCTCAGAAGCTAACAAACGCTACGCATCCATGACTTTTCGCATATCTTAAAAGTCACGCAGGACAGAGTGCACGTATATCTCGACAAATTGGGTCTTACACTCAAGAAGGCCAATTACAAGGGTTTTACGCAGAAAATGCTCCTTTTTGGCTACAAAACATTCCAAATGCCTGAAACACACAGATGTCAGCATTGAAGATGACTCTTCTTCTTGGGCCATTGGAAGTTCATTCGAAGTCTAGCCAGAATCCTTTGCATCTAAGTTCAAGTATGGCCGGTTCAGCGGGCATTTCTTGCCCTGTTTCGAGGAACTTTCGGGAAGCCATTCTTGAAGATGATATTCTGAACAGAAATTCTTCGTATCAGAGAAGTGACAGTTCAAAATTCTATGTGACTCCTCGTCCAAAAATAGCATGACAGTTGGATCTTCAAAACAACTTAAATGCTAAAGAGCTTTTTACGCATCTTCCGTTACGCGTAAAAGACGGGACGTGACAGGATAAACATTTATCAGAGTCAGCGTAAAAAATTACTCAGACGTGTTGAAACTGCACATTATCGGACTTTCTCACAGCAAATATGGCAAATCAGCAATGCGTAGAAGAAGACAAGTTTATTAATCATGATTACATATGATGGAAATCCAGTTTACAAAGGATTTTTCATTTTTATGATTACATATGATGGAAATTTTTTTTACAAAGGATTTCTCATTAAAGATCACGCTGGGAATCTGTTGTGCCAGGTTCTCATATTGGTGGAGATCTTTTTCTTCTTCCACGGCCATTCATCGGCCTCTACGACCGATGAACAAGAAAATGATTAATGGCGGAATGATACAAAATTGGGCCTGTTTTATTCAAGCCCATCCCCCATACGCCATGGCAGACATGCCCTAGAATTGTGTTAGGGATTCAGACCCAACACAATACTGGAAGACAGGGCCAAACTGCCTACATACGTCCAGCTTCATAATAGGAGAAAATATAGCTAGCAAGTTGTGTGGTCCGATGAGCCCCTTCCTCCGTCCTGGACGAATTGCCATATAAAATTGCTGATTATCCCGAACAAAGGAAGCTATGATATCCTTCCATGATCCATCGTTGCAGAGGACATTTGCTCGAAGATGCCTCCTTTTACGGCTCCTTATATGCTGGAAGAGCATAATCTTCTTCTTCCTCAGGTCAGCCCGATGAATCTCGGCAACCATCTTTTTGGTGAAGGAAGTATGGAAAAACAGGTTCACTCGCTTGCCTTTATATAGGCAGAAGAGAACGTACCAAATCCCAACAAATTCCTAAATTTCGTCGAAAAATCAGCCTCGCAGAACGAGTTAAATTTGACCGTTTCATACTTCATTCAAAGTATTTCAAATTACGAGGAATTTGAAAACTTTGAAGGGGGTCTTGTAGAAGCATGAAAATACGCTGGAGAATTATATGCGTAAAAAACCCCCAACATGCATGAAGCCCGCGTAAAATAGAGCTTCAGCGCTATGTGGCATAAAAATATGACTTCAGAGCTATACGCGTAAAATAGAGCTTCAGTGCTGTGTGGCGTAAAATATGGCTTCAGAACAGCCCGCGTAAAGCAGCACTCAAAGGCTGTATTGGCGTAGAAGGTTGCTACACTTCCCTCCGGCGTAAAATATGTTTGCTTTTAATGCAGCGTGAAGTTGTACGAGGAACTCTTCGTATTCCTCGAATGAACCTGTCAGACAAAACAATGAACTTGACTCCTGACAAAGAGTAATGTACAACGATCGAGATGAAGACTGTAATGATGATTCTGCACAGAGGTCCAGGTTGTCGTTTAGTGACATATCCTTGATACAAGTCATTTTTACGCATTCAAGGAATACGCTACCTATTTTACACAGGCAAAGATAAGTTTTTACGCTCAACATGAGACAAAATCAGACGCCACGTCAAAAATTGTCCTTCGTACAGAACTCGAGGCATATCTCTGCAGTTAATGCGCGAGATGGGGGCAGATCTCTGCATTTAATGCACGAGATTTGGTTCTATTTTTAATGACCGAGAGAGCTAAAACTAGGGCTAATACGCTCACGTCACCATCCTGGCATTTTACGCCAACCTGGCTATTTTCAACTATAGGAGTACGCCGTATGCTATCTCCTCGAAATACGCCAACTCAGGCTATATCTGCAAAGGTACGTAAGAAGGCTATTTGGCCCAGAATACGCTCAAGACCTCAGTCAGGAAGGATAATTAGCTAGTTTACGCTGGTTACCTATTTATGCAGCATCAAGCTTTACGCAAAATTTGGCTTTTACGCCAATAGAACAGCTATTTGGCTTTTACGCCAACAGAACAGCTACTTGGCTTTTACGCCAACATGACAACTATTTGGCTTTTACGCCAATAAGATAACTATTTGGCTTTTACGCCAATGAGACAGTTATTTGGCTTTTATGCCAACCATCTCTACGCGAGGGGCAGTTACCTACGTGACTTGCATGCCGTGATTTTCGATGAGCGATTATACGCGTTACCTCATAATGGGACACGCGTCATACGCAGATTCAAGAGATCATTCAGACGTGGGTAGCAGTTATTGTAACCGCCGCATAAAAGGTGCAACTCTTTCCACAGTTTGGCTTCTACGCAGACTGGACAGTTACTGTGACTGAGCTCTATAAATAGAGACTTCCAGTCACAGGAGAAGGACGAGGATCAGGAGAGATCAGAGAGAGAGTACATACAGAGAGTGTTGATTGACAACTTTGGCAACGAGAGTTCAATCCCTCCTGCAATCTTTGAAGCTTCTTCTTCTTCTACAGCACTTCTTAGTCATCGTGTGGTCCAAGGGACAAAGTGATCAACCGCAGATCAGACTCCTATAGCAATATTTTCCAGAATCATTTTTATTGTACTTAACATCCTCGTATAGGATTAATTGTACTTTCTTTCTTTTTTTATTTGTAAACAAAGAAAGGGTTTCGTATAAACCTAGTTCCATTTCTTTTGTTTATCATCAAACACATATTAAGTGGATAATCGTGTATCATTAGATGTGCATATATATATGTGTGTGGAATATCAGTTAACCAAGTGGGGGTAAGCTTAGGATATGTGTTAGGAGCAGGTTTTGGGTTCTGTTGCAGGCATTAAATGACATTGTGTAGTTGCACAAATATAGGTATAGTCGGGGTAAATAGATGAGGTAATACCAAAGAGAGGGTATTGATGTCTAGGTACTAGTATGAGTCAAGATGTTAGTTGTAGTTGATACTAGGGTATATATATATATATATATATATATATATATATATATATATATATATATATATATATATATATATGATATTGATACTATATTAATTAGTATATGTATATTAGTGATAGATATTGATAATTGGTAACATAGTATCCTAATACATAGTTTTAACTAGTATGACTTGTATTCTCAAGATACCAACCTAATAACTTAGATATAGGCTAGTACAACCTAGAAATGACTAGTTTGACCAAGTTTGACTAGTTTGACTATTTTGACCTAGTATTGACCTAGAAATCATACTTAGTGCATTTAATTCATTTATCACCTTCATTACACCCAAATGGCATGATATTTCATATATAGGTCTGTGTGATACCAGCTTGGGCACCGAGTTACATCATTTTCTCAGGACCAGAGGCGAGTACATTCTCTGATAGTTTTTCGTTTATGATATCTTCTATGTTTCTTGTATTTAGTGCAGATATTATTGACTTCTTGACACATGGTTACACGAATTGGTATTTTTTTTGGATTCCGTCATGATATGTTATTTCTGGTAGTTCCTGGCGTATCATGTGCATACCCTGTTGTTCTTGTACATGTATGGACACTGATTCCTGGGGAGACTAGCTACCTTCTCAGATAATCTCGTGTCATTGCGTGCCATGGTTGGATCTACTATACCAGTCGGGGGTTGGAGAGTGTTAGTTAGATATGTGATCATACCCATCATGTATGAGTATTCCTGTACAAGTACCATGTTAGTGTTAATCATACACATCATATATGATTAGCTAGGCCATGATTCCTGTACAAGTTCCCAAATCGATCACATGTCGAAGCTAGTACTCACTCACTTAGTTAGTTGTATTTCTTGACTCCTGTATATGATGCTCATCTCTCTTATACTATTTACCGCATTTCCATATCTCGTATATTTCCTGCTCAAGCTCTATTTATCTTGTATATTCTCTCTATTTACTGTTATATAGTCTATATTATTTATTGGAACTGCAGTTAGATGTGTACTTTGCTCCAATCCTGACTGAATATATTTTTCAGATGATTTAGATGACTGATATTCTACACACTATGGACCTCAGGATGTAGTGGGTGTAGGGTTGGAGATGGTGGCTCAAGAGGAGCCAATACTGGAAGATGATCAGCTAGTTGCAGATATTTAGATTATTGGATTGGTTATGTCTCAGTTTAGATATTTTGGCAAGTATTATATTTGAGACTATTGTGCTAGTCTATTAGACTTGGTTATGAGATGTATTTATGACTTGTGATTCTATTTCTTCTATTCCATATCGTGACATATCTTTCTGTAATTTTATATTATGATTGAGAATGGATTACCTTTATAATATTATCATAGTATTCCTTCATTCAGAGTTGATATATAATGACAGGTAAATTATATATTATGTAAGATGTTTAGATATTATAGTTGACCTAGACCGCGTTCTACCATCGATGATGCGTCGTAGGTTGGACGTACCCACGTTCTCGTACCCTTACACTGGGTGTGGGTCGTGACATGCTCTGATACCACTTTGTTATGCCCTGACTTTGTAAAGTCGATAAACGCCCCCTGGACGTGATGTCGTGCGTGCCTAGTTTACAATAATGCATAAGGCAAGAAGATAAAATATATGGTTTTCATAAAAAATACCGAGTCTCAGCGAAAGATTTATAGAGTCAATATGAAACACTCAGAGTGCGAAGCGAAGCTCTTTATTGATAATTACAACGGTTATAAATGCTTGAATAGCCCCAATTGAATATGCCAAATTGGCTTATAACACTTGTTGATCTCTCTTGTTTACAAAGAATTTCCACTGTTCCATACATCACGTCTTCGTATATCCGAGCTAAGGCCTCAGCACCTGAGTACCTGAAAGAGGGTGCCCACAAACGTGGGTCAGTACGCAACTTGTACTAGTGAGCAAGATAACCCACTCGCCTAAACCGACACTAAGTGATCATGACAAGCATACAGATTTATAGTGATATTTCTATTAGAACTTGGATGAGTTTAAGTTCATGTTGAGGTACGCCTCGAAAGCAGTAAATCATGCTCGCATGTAAATATTTTAGTTATGAAAGCATATTCGTATATAGACATTGCATTCACTTAAGCGGACAAGCATGTTATTCTTGATCGCATTGGTAAGTAACTTATTGTATTTGGATCACATCGTTAACTAAGCAAGCAATAATTATCGCTTATAAAACACATAGAATACGTTGAAACGCCTCGCTCAATAGCGACTCTGAATCTATAGTCGATGTCGCACTCTTGCTCGACACAAGGCGACCAGCAGCCACAACAGCACCTCATCACCCTTCCCCCGACCCCTTCTTCCCCGACCCGACGCCCCCGACTCCCCTCCACCAGCCACCACAGCCAACCACCACCACCATGGCCACCTCCCTCACCCTCTCCACCATCGTCCTCACTGCCTCCACCGCCCCAGCACCACCATCAACCACCGCCACAACCACCAACACCACCATAGCCTAAAACACCACCACCCGACCCCTTCTTCCCCGGTCATCCCTCATCGCCACCGTCGGTCCCTCACGGACAGTGCACCACCACCGCCAGTTCCCCCATGACCCGCACCCCACCACGGGATCTCAACATGGGACAGAGGCGCTGGCTAGAATTTATGACAGATTATAATATCGAGTTACAGTACCACCCTGGCAAGGCGAATGTAGTAGCAGATGCCTTAAGCAGGAAGCCTATGGCATATTTTTACTACTCATCGCTAGTTGTTAGAGGATTTTCAGGAACTCAGGATTGAGATTGTATTGCCAGGCATGGATGGACAGATGGCCAGTCTCGAGGTTCAATCTACATTGATTGAGAGGATTAAGGCAGCCCTGTCTACAAAAGTAAGATTTCGACGTCTACGAGAGAGGACAGAGGCCGGCATGCAGACGGGACTCAGGATTCATGAAGACGGAACACTGAGGTATGGAGATCGCCTATACGTTCCGAGTGGCGAGCTACGCCAAGAGTTGATGACCGAGGCTCATAGCTCGATTTATTTTATTCATCCCGGGGGTACGAAGATGTACCAAGATTTGAGGCAACATTTCTGGTGGCATGGGATGAAGAGAGAGATTGCAAGATTCGTGGCGAGATATTTAGTTTGTCAGTAAGTCAAGGCTGAACATCAGAGGACTGCAAGACTATTGCAGCCGCTTCCTATTCCCGAGTGAAAGTGGGAACACATTACCATGGACATCATCACAGGATTCCCGCGGAGCCCTAGCGGGAAGGATGCAGTTTGGGTTATTGTAGACAGACTCACCAAGTCTGCACATTTCTTGCCCTTCAGAGTTGGGCAGTCCACGGAGTTATTGGCTAACATGTATATGAGGCAGATAGTACGACTACATGGAGTGCCTATCAGCATTGTAACGGATCGTGATTCCAGATTCACGTCACATTTTTGGCGGAGTATGCAGGAGAGTCTAGAAACTCGTCTCAAGTTCAGCACTGCATATCATCCACAGACTGATGGCCAGTCAGAGCGCACGATACAGATACTAGAGGATATGTTGAGAGCATGCATGATCGACTTTGGAGGATCTTGGGAGGACCATCTACACTTGGTGGAATTCTCCTACAATAACAACTACCAGGCTAGCATACAGATGGCACCTTATGAGGCACTGTACGGTAGGAAGTGTAGGTCACCAGTATGTTGGAGTGAGATGGGAGAGCGTCAGATACTTGGTCCAGAGTTGGTGACACAGACAATGGAGAAAGTCAAGCAGATTCAGAGCCACCTGCGTGCAGCACAGGACAGACAAAAATATCGGGCAGATGCGTACCGCAGACCTTTGGAGTTCAAGGAAGGTGACCACATATTTTTGAAGATATCGCCTACTCGTGGTACCATCAGATTCGGAGGCAAAGGCAAGCTGAGTCCGAGGTACATCGGACCTTTTGACATCTTGGAACTAGTTGGCGAAGTGGCTTATCGTCTTGCATTGCCTCCATCATTAGAAGGAGTGCATGACGTATTTCACGTATCGCAGTTGAGGAGATACGTGGCAGACCCTTAGATGGTTAAAGTCATTTTTCTTGTTGTGAGAAGCCTTCTGCTTCCCCTTGGAGTCACCAGCATGCACCAAGTTGGCATTTGCCAACTGTTTGGACAGTGTGTCCACTTTGTTTTGAGCCCTCAACTCATCTTCCACATGAATATTGTGCAGTAGTTGATCAAGACTCACCTCCATCTTCTTTTGGTGCACGTCTGAGATAAACTTGCTTCAACCAGGTGGGAGCTTGGCAACAATACCTCCCACGACGAAAGAGTCGACCAATGGCTTACCATCATCCTCAAGTTTTTGATGTAACTTGAGAAATTCTTTGACTTGAGGCAACATCGTCTTGTCGTCCTCAAATCGCATCTTTCAGACTTTTTTCGTCACATAGATCTTGTTGCGGTTCTTATCCTCCTTGTAGTGCTTTTCCATAGCCTCCCAGACGACTTTTGCATGGTTCATCTTGCTATATGACTCCGCTAGAGGATCCTCCATGGAGTTGAGAATCAACAATTTGTAGAGGTTGTTGTCTCTCCTCCACTTGTTTTGCTTAGCTTTTGCAGTTGCAATCACCCGAACAGTAACATCTTCACCCTCCGGAATAACAGGCTCATGATCTGTCAACACGTACTCCACATCTACGAGTTGGAGATTAAGGCTGACATTTCTCTTACAGACATTGTAATGCTCTCCGTCAAACTTCTTAAGTTTGTTAAAACTTGGGTCGAGAAGACTTGCACGGTTGTTCTCCATCTTACTCGGATCTTGCTTTGAGATTGTTAGTATCGGGGTTAATCAAAGGTAGTAGAACCAAAAGTTGAAGTCGAGATCAGGAGTTCACACAAAAAATTTCTCTCTGATTGGTCTCGATCTAACGAAGAACTTATAAAATTAATCTTATTACAACTTGCTACAGAAATAATAATAATCAGAAAGCAATCTCAGTTCTTTCTTGCAATTGCAGTTGCAGACGGACAGAACTAGTTACAACTGCCATGCGCCGATGCTGACGTGCAAAGTGCGCCACTTTGCGTCCTTGAGTCCGAGTCGCTTTTGGGCTTAGCTCCTATGAAAATAATTCCAAGAGCATGACAAAAAGCATATATGCTTTCATTGTGGAGTTAATCTTTTTTTCTCCTAATAAAACACCCTCACATGGCACACATGTGCCCTACCACACCCCATGTGCACACCTCAACTCATACAAAGTATTATATTGAAATACCCACTTGGTGTTGTAGCCAATGTGGGACTATTTTTCTTAGTCAAAAGGAAACAACAACAACAACAACACCTCTTGAAAGTAAGCAAGCTAAAACTCTCTATAAAACATACTATATAGAGAAGTTAAACTTAGAAACCATCTCAAGATGTTTTTGTTTACTTTTCTTTTATCAATCATAGTACTCGTAGTGGTGAATCTTATAACCAGAACTTTGATACATATGTTGCAATTGTTATTTTCCTTCACTACACTTACCATGTGAGAACCTTTCCATGTGAGTCACTTCAGATTTACTTTACAATTTATATATGGAAAGGACAGGAAAAACTATCCATAAGAATAGGACTTCCTATTTTATGGGAGGGGGAGACTTGATCTTGGGCGTGTATAAACTAATGCTAATGTGTGATTTGTATAAAACATCTCAGATTCTTCATACGAGCTTCTCTTTTGCATATTATAATGGGTTTAATTGACATAGCTGCCTTCATTTGCATGATTCATGCTGTTTATCATGATCTATTATTCACTTCAAAATATTTTAATCTGCAGATTACTATATACTCTACACTAGTCCTTGAATATAGCTAATGTTAAGAACAGATGGTCCTTAATAAGGTTGAAAGGCAAAAGTTTCCCATGGAGCTAAACCCAAAAGTTGGGATTAAGGCTTTGTTGTTATTAGTTTTAGTGCTAACACCCACTCGTTTCTCAAAGGTTTCAATTTATGATCGAATGGAACATGCTTTTTGGGGTAGCAGAGGCTAGTTCTGGTGAAGCATGTCTACGTCAACAGGGCTTGCAAATGCACAGGAGCAAAAGCTCTTGGTTCTCATGGCCAAGGTGAAGTCTTGTAGGGATAGGGCGCTTGTTTTGACGTCTTATTCAACGTGTCTGGCACGATTGTTTTCGTCTCTGGCAGGGCTTGTTTTCGTGTCTTACATGTTGAAATTCAATGTTCTGCGCGAGTCTTAAAGGATGGGTTTGTTGCAGTTTAATTTGGTGCTTGATATTCTTTCTCTTGGATTGTGGTAAATCATACTTTTTGGATAAAAATATTCTACTCAAGCATGAGAATCAACGGGCCATCCCAATTGGCCATGGGAGAAGGATATAAATGATCTCTCCAAGCAAATGAATGGCGTGTTTCACTTTGAAAACTTCTGGAGTTATATGTTAGCTCATGAGGGAGGCAGTTCTTGTTGCTTAGAATGCAGAATTAGTTAAGCTCTAGTTGCCATACCAGCAGGTCCTATTTCTTTCCTCTGTTCTGTTTAAATTTTTATAACATAATTTTACCAATGAATGTATGGTGTTTTTGAGGAGAGTTAGTCTTAACAGTTGACTACCTTCATTTAGGACACTACCTATTCTATACTCTTGAGCAACCACGGGTTGATTTCTGCTTACTTTTGCCTCAAAACCTTGAGATGGCTCTCTGCATGTTGGTCTGATTTTGTCAAGTATATATAACCATCTCATCATCCATATAATATGGTATATGTGCTTCTTTATGTAAAATGATAGATGCAACTGTTTCTTTTGTTTATTAGCATTTTTTGATATGTATCAAAGGAGTCCCTTTGTAAGCTAGGAAGATCTAACATCAGGCCATCCACATAAATCTAATGTTAGGAGGGTGCCTGTAGGTGCACTATAGTGTTTTCTGCTTTTGTAGCGATACAACTACAAATTGATCACATATTTAAACTAAATCAAAGTTTAAAATATGTTCAGAATTAATGTTTCTCAAGTGGATGATGTGGAAAAATTGGACCACGCACCTTAGTACCTTACTTAGAACTGTGTATCTATACAGTTCAAACCTTTCACCTCCATTTTACTATAAACTGTTTAAATCCCTTGTTATGACTACTGGCATACACTACTTAAGAATTTTAAGCTTTGGATTTAGTAATTAGAAAATATTACTACTTGTACTTTTTAATATTTATTAACAATAAGATTTACCGATAATTACTAAATATGAATATATTTTATATCTATGCAGTTTAACTAATTTCTGTTGTATGAATATTACTAACTATTTCCAGTAACTGCTTACAACATCTATCATGGAACTTTTTACTTCTTCATGCACTTTCTTTGTTAGCTATTGGCACTTGTACTCTACTACTATTATTTTACTTCATACTAATTTATTACTGAATTTGTATACTCTGATAATTACTTAATACTAGTATTTTGCGGTTACTGCTGCTGACATTTTATTAAAGTTGTACTTTACTTCTACTAGGTTTGCAAATGAGTGAAAGTGGGGTCAAATTTAACTTCTTCAAGAGTGGCTATGGGGTGAGCATGATCTGTCATGTTCAAGCTCAACTTGACATCTAAAGATGCAAATTAAGCTCAGCTTTAGTACAAGGTTTTTTGCGCAAGTAGTCTTGATGAAACTCAAAAGAAACCTGTTTTAATCTCAACATAAAACTGGATTTGTTTGTGCTCAATATTATTAAATTTATTAGCCGAAGTTTAAAACTGTTGTTAATTTATATTGTCAATATTATTTTGCTAGTGAAAACTTAAAAGGCATATATATATATATATATATATATATATATATATATATATATATATATAAAAAAAGAATTCAATGCATGTACTTTGAGGCATTTATATGTTTTCTAATGAATGTTAATTGCTTATTAAGTTTCGTGTCATTAAGTCATAGTTTCTTTATGCCGAGTTGATAGCACTTGATTAAGGCTCTTTACCTTAAATGTAGAGCTTAGTTGCAATATTAGAGACCACAGGGGTTTAAAAAATGTACTAGCTGACTATGTGCAGCTAAGCTAGAGCTGGACTTGCTTAATAATTGAGTTTAAGACAACTTAGGCTGACTTGTTAAGCCTAAACCATCCAGGCGAGCAGAGGCAGTTATTTGGCTGAGCCAACCGACTAAAAAAAATATAACTTGCTCAAGCACAACCTTGTGTCATTTGACACTTGACAGCGTTGAGTGGAGCTCAAAAAAGTGAAAATTTGTTCATATTTACATTACATCCATGTAAGTCTTAACATTGTTTAAGTGATCATGCGTAGCATTATTGACAATGTTGTGCTTTCTTTCCATCATGTTGTACCTAAGAATATAATACCAACTTAATAGTACTACTAAAAGACCATTGACACTATACACAAATGTATAATATATATTTTTAATATTATCTTCTGATTCCCATCCTTATTCAAACTCAAATTGTCATAACGGGGCACATGATAAAGTGGCACGATGTCCTTAAATGAATCAGTTTAATGTAACCATTATCATCCATCTCACAATTTGGATAAGTATTGACCCACTTCAAAAGCAAATACTTTCGTTAGAGCATCCTTAGTATATGGTGCTCAAAATTGCATCTTGAGGTCCATAATTTAAGAAAAGGTAAATGTAAAATGGGTTAGGTTTGTATGAGAATATTAGAAAATGATAAAGTGACATTTGGTTCCAAAGATTGTGTGGTCAAAAATTAATGTGAAAAAAAATAATGTAAAATCTAGAATCTAGAAATTGGAATGGACTCTACTAATGATGCTCTTACAGAACCGAAAAGAAATCCCATAGGCCTTCTAATTATCATATCTAAGACATCGTAACGAGATCGAAAAAGCTACAATAAAAACAAAGCCTTGATCCTATATTTTTGTGGTTGGCTGCATAAATCCTTACTTTCCATTCTCCTGTACATTCATTTCCTATCTCACATTAGCAAGAGGATGTGAAAGCTCCACAAAAGAAGTAATATTATTTTATGACCGATTGTCAACCTTTTGTGTCAAGTTCCTACCCAAAGTAACTACGACCGAGAGAGGCATAACTACGACCGAGAGAGTGCCTCGCTGCCTTGCCATAGAACCTAGAAAGTCAACTTGCATGTAGATAATCTACATTTTTTACGATACAGTTTTAGCTCATGCAATCAAGGAGCATCCTTCGAGTTATCTCTTAAGCCAAAACAGAGTTATCTCTTAAACCAAAACAGTGTATAGAGGAAGAGAGAAGATTGGATTAGACTATTTGCTGAAGAAATAGAAACTTGGGTGTCCAATTTATGCAAAGCATCATCTTTAATTAGGTATCAAAGGAGCATGAACCTACCAATGGAGATTGAGAAGCCATGCATCCCCAAAGAAGCTGACAGTGGTGAAGAGAGGGGGTGATATTGGCTCGGCTCGGCTCGGCTTGGCTCGGCTCGGCCGAAAAAACCAGAGAACTCTTAGGGTCACTGCTGAGGGTGGCTGAGCCTAACCAATATCATCTCCTCTCTCCAACTGCATCCCATACCTATCCATGGAGGCATCTCTATAGGCACCATTATGTATATATACTTTTGTGTTATGCAGCATATAGTTCTTCTGTGCTTCCATTAAAGAATAGGTCTATTCCTCTCTTAGTAACTGTTTGATAGATTTGTCTGGGATAAAGAAAGGCTGGCCAATAGTCCATATCATGCATGTTTTAGCAGCAAAAATAAAAATAAAAATAAAAATAAACATGCAATGGACAAAGCAGACCTGACTGGTGCCTGGGAATTTTAGAGAAGGTATCCTGTAGGATGTTCTACTTTTCCTTCTGACCAGTTTAGCTTAAGAGGAGTCATATTGAGGGCCGTTTCTGAGCACGTGTAAGTAGTGCGATCGCATAGGACCCCGAAAACCGGAAGGTTCCGAAATATTTGTCCTTCGTATATATTACTAATGTCAAATCTCCATTTTTAGAATGTCATGAAAAAAAAAAAAAAAAAAACCTTTTTTAGAGTGGTTAAAAAAAGACCATTTTTAGTATTTCTACAGGATCGTTAAAATGTCAGAAACGGTCTTGATTCCTTGGTTACCAAGTTCAGCACTCTCCGGTTTGATAAGGGCAGCCGAGTCCGAGGACCTGAGTTCTCAATCAATCAAAGTTTTATATACTGATAGCAAACTGGGGGATCAGGATATGAGTACCATAACAATGGAGGTATGTGACACAACTAATTGCTCTTACAATTCTGTCATAACATATAGTGTTATCACCCTACCTAATTCCAATTTAGCTGCCTAAGGAGTATCATAGCTTGCATGATCGCGTACGTATCAAACAAGTAATATTATTCTTGAGAAAATCACTGAAGGAATGCAACACTAATAAGTAACAAAGTAGTCTTCTAATGTTTAAATTTGGAATAATGGGACTAATATATATAATATGATTCATGATCCAACTGTTTTTTTATCTAAACTAATAATCTAAAGATTCTCTGAGCCTTGAATGAAACACACTATTGCAAGGCGAGGGATGAGCCTGCAGGTTGCTTGCATAAATTTGTTTGGTGCATTGCTTTCATCTTCCTTGCTGTTGTCCTTCTTTGTTTTTATTTTTAATTCTTGGTTTCTATTTTATATTCCCAAGTAAGATTCTTAAGTCCCACATTGGGAAGGTGTTGATATGGTATGTTGGGTGTCATATTTAAGTATAGTATAAGCACATGGGAATATCCTGAGGACATATTTGGGATGCCAGAATATGTCACAGGATATTCCATTATGAGATTATTGTCATAATGATTGAAATCATTGTATTAATGATTGTAAGGCTATATAATGCCAATGAGACAATCAATAAAATCATCAACTAATTTCAACATGGTATCAGAGCCAATTTTCCACAAACCCTAGTCGTCACCAAGCTTCCACAAACCCACAGGAGGATTTCCTAGATCTCCTCCACCGAACTCTTCCACGCCCCCCCCCCCCTTTGTTTTCCCTCCTCTCCTCTTCTCCGCCCTTCGCAGGCCGCCCTTCGCTGTTGCTGCCCCGTCCCGCTACTGCTGCGGCTACTACTGCTGCTGCGGCTGCTGCGGCTACTACTGCTGCTGCGGCTGCTGCGACTGCTGCTGCTGCGACGGCGGTTGTGACATGCGTGCTGCCGCCTCCTCCGCACCAGCACGAGGCAGCGCCTAATAGGGATGCCTAGATCTGAAAAAAGGGGAGACATGTTCGGATCTAGGAGCGGACGACGAGGACAAGCGTGAGTCGTGGAGCGGACGTGACGTGATTGGATAGACGACGCATCGATGGAGGAGGTCATCAAGAAGCTAGATTCTGCAGAGGTGGCGACGTTGATGAAGTTGTTGACGATGTCGGCTGGTGAGAACACGACACTAACGTCGCCGGAGTTGAAGTTTCCCTTCATCGATCTGAAATTAGATGGACCAGCCACCTATCTGAGTTGGTCACGACGGGTGAGAAGAACCCTCGCAGGAAAAAACATGAAGGGGTTCCTGACGGGCGAGACGACAGAGCCGGACGAGGGCTCGACAGGACGCGATGAGTGGAAGTCCACTCATATGGTGATCTACATCTGGCTTCTCAACTCCTTAGTCCAGTCTATTGCTGCCACAGTAGACGATATTGAGATGGTGAAAGATGTGTGGAAGAAGTTGAGAAGGACCTATGATGGTGTGGGGAACAACTTACGGGTCTTCCAGATAAAGGGGGAGATTGATGACACCGTACAGGGAGAGAAGACGGTGCAGGAGTATACCACGGAGTTCGAGCGTCTGTGGTTGGATTATAATCACTCCTCAGATCGGACGAGCTGCGGGGACCCTAAGTGTAAGGAGAGACAGGTGTGTCTGCAGGAGAGGACGATGAAGTTCCTCAAAGGGCTGACTGCAGCTTTCGCACAGAGGACGGCCCTACTTCTAGCCCAACCAAAGATCCCTAGCCTTGAGGAGGCTATCTCAGCCATGAACCAGGAGGAGACACGCATCAGGCTGCAAGCCGGGACAGGTGGTCCCCTCGAAGCAAAGTCAGCACTAGCGATCACCAGCTCAGGTAACACAGGATCTAAGGGAGAGCCCTGGCAGCATAACCGGCAGTGCTACAACTGTGAAAAGATGGGTCATCATCGGTATGCTTGTACCAAACTACCTAGGAAGGAATATTCAGGTGATGGACGAGGACCGTTCGGCGGACGAGGATATAATGGAGGACGTGGTCGTGGTCGAGGGGATAGACGAGGCGGCCGAGGAGGTTATCGGGCAAACCTCCTGATATCAGAAGGGAACGGAGAAGCTGATGGCACCTTTACTGTGGAGGACCAGGCACTGGGAGACATGAGGAGTAGAACAGAGGAGGCGTCCACCTCATTCTTTGTTAGGGGCAACGCTGCCATGTATGCCCATCCATCAGAAGGTACTGACGAATCACTTGCCCTTGCGTCTATCTCTTTCCTTAAATCATCAGACTGGATTATCGACTCGGGAGCATCTCGGCATGTGACGGGGAATGCTAGTGAGTTTTCTTCCTACACTCACCTAGCATCAGCAGACAGCATTTAGACAACTGATGGCACTTTCCAGCCAGTGGTCGGTAAGGGTACTGTTAATTGTACAGGTTCAGTAAGATTATCCAATGTTTTACATGCTTCATCCTTTCCAGTCAGTCTCTTGTCCATTAGTTCTATAATCCTCCAACTTAAATGCATTGTTTCTTTTGATATTCCTAATATGACCTTCCAGGAGAAAGGGACAGGACGAAGACTTGGGACTGGCACTTGGCATGAGGGACTGTGGTACCTAGATCGAGAAGGACTGGACTCAGCATTGGTATCTATGGCAGAAAAGGCTGGCATGGAAGGACTGCAGCAGAGGACTGAGGATACCTTGATACTCCATCATCGGAGGATGGGACATTCTTCCTTTGATACTCTAAGTAAGTTGTATCCAGAGATTTATGCAAAAACAAATAAAGAGAAATTAGTATGTGATGCGTGCGAGTTAGGAAAACTTACTAGGAGCTCATATGTTGGCACGGGTCATAGGAGCACTTTTGCTTTTGAGGTAGTACATTCTGATGTTTGGGGTCCATGTGCTACTAACACTATGAATGGTTATAAGTACTTTGTTTCTTTCATTGAGTGTGCCTCTCGTGTTACCTGGTTATATTTGATAAAAAATAAGAGTGATGTACCTGCTTGTTTTCGGGATTTCCATAAGCATGTCCAGACTCAGTACAAAGCAGTTGTGAAGGTACTGAGGTCTGACAATAGAACAGAGTATACCAACAGGACGCTTGCAGAATACTTGTCAGCACACGGAATACAGCATCAGACCACCTGTGCATATACACTAGCACAAAATGGAGTTGCAGAAAGAAAAAACAGACACCTTCTGGAGGTCGCAAGAAGTATGATGATCGACATGAATGTCCCACAGAGTCTGTGGGGGCATGCAGTGTTGACAGCAGCTCAACTCATCAACAGGATGCCCTCGAAGGTCCTCGGATGGAAGTCCCCATGTGAGGTATTGCAAGGCAATAATAGTGGGATATTCCCACTGAAGGTGTTTGGGTGTGTGTGTTTTGTGAAGGACAACAGGCCATCAGTTGGAAAACTTGACCCTAGAGCGGTCAAATACATCTTCGTAGGCTACTCGGCGACCCAAAAGGGGTATGTGTGCTGGAGTCCAGTAGAGAAGAAGAAGTTTGTCAGTATGGATGTCCACTTTCGGGAGCATGAGCCATACTACCACTAGGACGGAACTTCACACAACACGCCTAATACTGCCAGTATTAGGCGAGAGGGGGAGATGGAGAACTTGGTGGTAACCGATTTAGAAGTTTGGCATGGAGGCACGGAGAAGGGACAAAAAGGTAAAGGTGTTAGGCCTACGGCTCAGGGAGAGTTACTTACCTACAGCAGGAGAGAGAAGCAAACTGCAGGACCAGTACCGACAGTGTCAGTGCCAAGTCCCTTGCCTGCGTTCGTCCCAACTCCTGAGGCACCGACACCAACCCCCCTTCAGGTGATACCCCCTCCTTCACAAGATATCATTCCTCCTACTACTACTCCTCCCACACCACTATCTGTACGGAGGACCACTCGCAGCAATGCAGGAAATCCTCCAAACAGATATGGTTGGGATATTGCTCAGTTTGTTTCTTATGACCATATCCCTTCTTCTCATGGAGCATTTATAGTATCTTTGGATAGTATTACTGTACCTAACAATTGGCAGGTTGCCAAGAACGATCCAAAGTGGAAAGCGGCAATGCACGAGGAGTTGGGAGCTCTGGAGAAGAACCACACTTGGGAGCTTGTGAGACTGCCAGAGGGGAAGAGAGAAGTTGGATGCAAGTGGGTCTTTACCGTAAAGCAGAACCCAGATGGATAGGTTGATCGCTACAAAGCTCGACTAGTAGCCAAAGGATACAGTCAGACGTACGGCATCGACTATGACGAGACCTTTGCACCAGTTGCAAAGATGAGCACTGTCAGGACTCTGATTTCTCTGGCAGCGAATGGTGGATGGAAGCTACACCAACTGGATGTGAAGAATGCGTTTCTTTACGGAGATCTAGTAGAGGAGGTGTACATGGAGATACCACCAGGATTTGGCACCAATCAGACAGTAGGCAAGGTCTGCAGGTTGAAGAAGTCCCTCTATGGACTGAAATAGTCTCCTCGAGCGTGGTTTGACAGATTCAGAAGGGCGATGATAGGGATGGAATATCAGCAGATCAATGCTGATCATACTGTGTTCTTCCGTCGGAGTGGAGGCCACATCACCATGCTTGCGGTGTATGTGGACAATATGATTATCACAGGAGATGATGAGCAGGAGATCGCCCAACTCAAAGGAAAGCTTGGCAAGGAATTCGAGGTGAAGGATCTCGGCCTTCTTCGGTACTTCCTTGGGATTGAGATTGCTCGAGAAGCAGATGGGATTATTCTCTCTCAAAGGAAGTATGCACTGGACCTTCTCACAGAAACTGGGATGTTGGGGTGCAAACCTGCAGCGACACCAATAGATCAGAGGTTCAAGATTGATGCTGAGGCTGGAGAACCAGTTGATCGGGACAGATACCAGAGACTGGTTGGCAAGTTGATCTATTTGAGCCACACACGTCCTGATATCTGCTTTGCAGTAAGTGTGGTGAGCCGCTACATGCATGACCCACGGAAGGGTCATATGGATGCAGTGTACCAGATTCTGAGGTACTTGAAAGGTGCTCCCGGAAAGGAACTAATATTCAGGAAGAATAATCACGTGAGCATCGAGGGCTACTGTGATTCTGACTGGGATAGTTGTGCTGATGACAGGAGATCTACCTCGGGATATTGCATATTTGTAGGAGGTAACTTGGTCTCCTGGAGGAGTAAGAAGCAGTCTGTGGTGGCCAGATCGACAGCTGAAGCAGAGTACAGAGCTATGGCCTTGGGAGTTGCAGAGCTGCTATGGTTGAAGAATATGCTGGTGGAGCTGAAGCTGGATCAAGGAGCCAAGATGAAGCTGTGGTGTGACAATCAGTCAGTTATTAGTATCGCCAACAATCCAGTACAACATGACAGGACCAAACACATCGAGATTGATAGATTCTTCATCAAAGAGAAGTTGGATAGAGGATTACTGGAACTTGGCCATGTTCCAACCAGGGATCAAGTAGCAGATGGACTAACCAAGGGACTCGCCTCAGTGAGCATGATTAGAGGATGTGACAAGATGGGCTTAGTGAATATCTTTCACCCATCTTGAGGGGGAGTGTTGATAGGGTATGTTGGGTGTCATATTTAAGTATAGTATAAGCACATAGGAATATCCTGAGGACATATTTGGGATGCCAGAATATGTCACAGGATATTCCATTATGAGATTATTGTCATAATGATTGAAATCATTGTATTAATGACTTTAAGGCTATATAATGCCAATGAGACAATCAATAAAATCATCAACTAATTTCAACAGAAGGAAACCACCTTCATGTCCTCAAGACACTCATTAGGTTGTTATTGGACTTTGCTAAAGAGACCCATACGCTTGCGCAAGCCAAATGGGATTCATCAAGGGCTTCGCATCTTTAGCTCATTCATCCTTGATAGTATTTCCAACAAGTACTGGTATTAGAAAACATGTTTCAATTTTATTCTTCAGTCCCAAGGCTGATTTAAATAGAAGAAATACAATCAATATTCATCATTGAATCAAGGAGAGCCTTAAGAAAAAAGAAAACTAAATGAAAACAGAAAATATTTTCTAATAATGACTAATGACAAGAGGAGAGAGAATCAAGGAATTCTCCAACACCCCTCCTCAAGTTGGTGAATATAAATCAATCATGCCCAACTTGCTTACCAAATGTTCAAATACGGGTCTTGCCAAGCTTTTGGTTAAGATTTTTGCAGTTTGCTAACTAGAGGTCACAAATGGTAGACATATGATTCCAGCATCTAATTTCTCTTTTATGAAGTGACGGTCAATCTCAATATGTTTGGTTATATCATGTTGAACCGGGTTGTGGGCTATGCTTATGGCAGCTTTATTGTTAGAATATAACTTTAATTGAAGCTCAATTTTCATCTTAAGTTCCTTCAGGACTCTTTGAATCCATAGTCCTTTACAAATACCCTGAGCTATAGCTCTAAACTCGGCTTCTACACTGTTTCTTGCTACAACTCCTTATTTTTTGCTTCTCCATGTCACAAGATTATCCCATACATAGGTACAATATCCAGAGGTTGATCTTTTGTCTGTGACTGAACCTGTCCAATCTGCATGAGTGAAGATAGACACATTCCTTTCACTAGTCTTCTTAAAAAATAAACATTTTTCGGGATTGGCCTTCAAGTATCTCAGTATTATATAAACTGCCTCAAGATGTTCCTCATAAGTAGAATGCATAAACTGACTCACTACACTAACTGAGAAGGCGATGTCAGGTCTAGTGTGAGACAAGTAAATTAGCTTACCCACCAACCTCTGATATCTTCCGGTGTCAACAGGAATATTTCCTTCTCCCCAAAGTTTTGCATTAGGATCCATGAGAGTGTCGGCTGGTCGACAACTACTCATTCCTTTTTTTGTAATAGATCGAGAATGTATTTCTGCTGTGAAACCATAATTCCTTTCTTCGATCGAGCAACCTGTAACGCTCCAGTCCCAAAATACGTAGGACTAGGAATACATAACATGCTAGCTACGCATTCGACCAGACTCTAGTCCGACTCGAATACGTATAAGCTGTATAATAAGGATAACTATCTAAGAATACTTAAAATATCTATGTCTCAATCCACATAAAGAACAAAATATCAAGAATGAACTACATGTGCTAAAGTCGGCCGTCCAGTAACACATAAGCTCGAATAGACTCGAGAAAGGAATATCAGTCCATAAAACTAGGCTACAATAGCAGATGAATAAACAATATGAATAAATAACCATAACTCCGGTAGAAATGATATAAGTACATGGCACCAATGTCCGCATGATAAAGCAACACACATCAGCAACTCCAGGCAGGCTCCATAACGGTCTATGCTGCAAAACTGGCAAGGGACCAGGTCCTCAGAGAGACGTAACAAGGTACAAGAAACAATATGCCAAAGTAAAACAATATAATACCACATACTCAAGGCACTACCAAAAAAAGTCAAATTAGCGACGCCCAAAAACGTCGCCAAATAACAAAAAAATGTCGCTAAAAATGTTTAGCGACGTAATTAGCGACGTTATAACGCAGTCAGAAGATACCAAGTCGCTGAACGAAAAAACGTCGCTAAACGTCGCTATGTCGACATTTTTTAGCGACTTTATTGAGTCGCTAAATGTAGCGACGTGTAGCGACGCGGCGTCACTAAATAGCGACGTTTATTAAAGTCGCTAAACGTCGCTCATTAGCGACTTATATAGCGACGTAACAGCGACGTCTTTAATGACCTGGCAGTACTGCCATGTCAGCAATTTGCGACGTATAGCGACATATTTAGCGACGTTTAGCGACGTCATTAGCGACGGCTTCTGACACGTGGCTAATTAGTGACTTGTTTAGCGACTTGTAAAAATGTCGCTAGACGTCGCTAAACGTCGCTAAATACGTCGCTAAATTTTCAAAAAAATTAAAAAAAAACTGAATTGTTCCAAACTATTATTCCTGAAATTTATAAATTTCTAATTAAAAATAGACCCGGAGCAACCCTCCGTTGAATTTTATGGGTTCGCCGACCCCTTCGGTGGAACACTCAACACTGGATTAACAATATTTAATATGAAGTATCAGAGTATCACAGTCATACAATTAATACACACAAATATTATAGACAGACAATAAAAGTATCACAGTCATAAAAGTATCACAGTATCACAGTCACACAAAATGGGCATAAACAGTATCACAAAATACATAATATATAAGTATCAGAGTATCACAGTAACACAAAATGCATAATATATAAGTATATGAAATATTATAGTATCAATCTCGAGGATTTCCAAAACGGGGCAGATACCAGTCCCTCAAATACTGCGCATAAACAGCGTTTATGTTATCAAGCTCCGCTATGGGTGCTGGGTGAGTGGAACTCCCCGTCTGAGATACAGCCGCGATAGGTGCTGGATGACTGAAACTCCCCGCAGGTGGTATCTCTTCCTCCTTAACAGTAGGAGGCATCACTTCCTCCTTAACAGTAGGAGGTGTCGCTCTCTTGGGTGCCATCTGGTAAGATAGATGAAAACAAAGAATTAGCAAAGAATTAGCTATTGGACCGGAACGGAAGAATTAGATGACTCACAAAGAATTAGCTGTTTGTTGCAGTATAATAATGATACCATAATATCTTATTTATATCCTACGTGTCACAAAATAAAATGACCGATTTATTGAACTAGTTTGAAAATATGATCCAATATTAAATTATATGATTGTAATTGAAATTGAAATTGAAATTGAATTATGAGCCATGTGTGTTGTGTTGAGACAGACATTTTTAGTGTTACAGACCTGTCTAGTTATTTAATTCCAACTTGTAGTTTTACAGTGTTGAGACAGACATTTTTAGTAGAGCATGAGCTCAGTTTTGCGACGGGTAAACAGTGAGCCTGAAGTTAACAAGTACTTGAAGGTCCCATTTGTGTTAAGACAGACATTTTTAGTGTTACTGGGTTGAGAAACAACAGAAGTTGCAGAACCTATTAAGGACGGGTTTGAAGAAATTGAGTGTCCTTGCTATTAATGTAAGCTAACTAATCAGGTATTCAATTCTCTCTCAGCTGCTTGTACATTATTCTTCGCATGCATGTCTTGCTAATTTTTACTATATATGTGACTATGTCTAGCATCAATGAAAGATGGACTTGCTCTTTTGATTAGATTTGATCTATATTCTAATGAAACATAAAATTTGGATGAATGAACAATAATAGTATAATATGATAAAATTAAAATAAGAAATGCATGACTGCATTCACAGGAAGTGGTAGGTTCAACCGAGGCTAAGAAGAAGA
This sequence comes from Iris macrosiphon, assembly GCA_036927795.1. Classification (NCBI taxonomy): domain Eukaryota; kingdom Viridiplantae; phylum Streptophyta; class Magnoliopsida; order Asparagales; family Iridaceae; genus Iris; species Iris macrosiphon. The sequence goes on from JAYESA010000001.1 coordinate 177,864,622, forward strand.
GGTTAGATGGTTTAGATGTGAACTAACAGATGTTAGCAATGGAATTGAATTAAAAAAGGATACGTAGCCAATGAAAGACATAAAATCACATAATGGAATGTACTAACCCTAACCCTAATCTGCGTCTGTGTGTGTGTCTGCGTCTGTGTGTGTGTGTCGTATGTGTGTCTGCGTCTGTGTGTGTGTCGTGTGTGTGTCTGCGTCTGTGTGTGTGTCGTGTGTGTGTGTCTGCGTCTGTGTGTGTATCGTGTGTGTCGTGTGTGTCTGTGTGCGTGTGTCGTGTCTGTCAAGTGTGTCTTGTGTCAGTGTCACATGAGAGAGAGAGAGAGAGAGAGAGATTACCTAGAGCTCGAGGAGGAGGAGGGGGATGTCGTGGAGACCCGGTCGCCGGAGAGGGGGGGCGCAGCCGTGGAGACCCGGTCGCCGGAGGGGAAGGGGGGCGGGGGAAATAGAAACGATTTCAAAATTTTCGACAGATGGAGAAAAGAAAACTGAGCCCTAATTAACCAAAATTTAGCGACGTTTAGCGACGTCAAATAAAAACGTCGCTAAAAAAATTAGGGACACCAAAGACGTCGCTACATACGTCGCTAAATATTTTTGATAGATACGTCGCTACTTACGACGCTAAATGTAATGCCCCGTTCCCCCTATTCGGGGAGCGCGGCCAAGATATACTTACGACCGTCCGAACGGGACAGATTGAATTAAGATCCTTTCCTCGTTATGGATTGGTTTCTTCGGAATCAGGTCCCATATACAATGGATTGTGCCTCGAGGATGGACTCGGCGGCAGAGTCAAGAGGGGCCTTTCCGTTGCGTTGGTTTCTTGTCCCTTTTCGTGCCGCTTGGATGCTTTCTTGTTGGTTTTATGACTTGCGTTTTCTTGAACGGTTTCAATGGATTTCATTGCTTTCGTTCTTAGGATTTCGCATTTCGTATCGAGCCTTGGAGACCGAAGCAGGAGGTATTGATCATCCGTTGGTGCGTGCAGGTGATCGTGTAGACGACGCGCGAGCGGAGTCTTAGGGGTCTCTCCTTCTTCTTCCTATTCAACAAACTTGTGAGTGGCTCTATTTCGATAAGCACCTTCTTTCCAAGGGCTCCGTTCATAATAACAATGACTCAGTGGTGCATTCAATCAAACGATACCAATTAAGTAACAAGTTGGATAACAAGATAAGATAAGAACTAGGCTTGGAACACCCTATGCTTGTCATACAAAACCTTGCATAAATTCATTGATGCATGCATGTTCGTTGGGTGTTTAATGGGTTGGTATCTATTGATAGTTCAAAGTGTTCTTCTATAAACTGCTGCATGTTATTTCATATAACTGTTGGTTGATTATGATAGTACAGTAAAGCAGTTTCATGCATGATGTTCTTTAAATGGCTAGTAAGTAAATCTATGAGGTAGAGTCATAGAAATGGTCATGGGAATTCTTGTGCACAAGGGATCCAGGTTCCTGCGAGCGGTTCCGGGGCACCGGGCCGTCTCGACCCGGGCGGAATCTACTTTCTTAGTCCTGGGAGCGGGGAATTGTAGCGGGGCTAGCTACCCGCGCTGCAAGCGTCGCCGCCAGCCCAGACTAAACCCATGATGGCTCCTAAACAACAAGAGAAAGATGTTGTGTATATTTAAACTGTGCAGACTAACTATGTCTTCGTGACAGGGAAGGCTATGGTAAGTTGTACAGGTGGTTCAGACGGGACAGGTAAAGTCACCGAACGGTGGCATGCGAAGTTATGTTATTTTGTTCTTGCATATCTGCTAAATGAAATCTGAACTAGGCAAGAATAGAAACCCACCTAAGAACATAATTGTAGCATACTCATTAGATCTCATCTCTTGAGCTTGGTAAAGTTGAGCAGCTAGCCTTCACCAGTACTTTCCGAAGTACTGACCCTCGTTGTAGCAGGTTCCCCGGCGCAAGGCGACGCGGCGAGGAGCTGAAGCTCACTCCAAACTTTTGGGATCCTTGGCGGTTCGTAGCCAAGACTTTTGGAGGCTCAAGCTAGAAGCCTTTCACTCTCTCTGTTGCTGAATATCGCTAAGGCGATGGTGCTCACTCGCACCCAAGGTGGTTTTGCGTTTTTGAATCTATGTAAAGGAACATAATGTATGGATCGGCTATCTCATTTTGCGTCCAAGTTTGTAAGCCCGTGGGCATTTTATACTTTTGAGTCAAGCAATGTAAAAAGATGTTCATTATGAATAAAAGAGAAACTTTTCTATGCCTCAACCTTGTGTTATCTTATATGTCTACTCTGTTGCATTGTTCTAAAGAATATCCTTATGCCTAAGGCCTTGTGCACGCGCGCCCTACGCGTGCACGGCATCACGCCCGGGGGACGATTATCGAATAGCCAAAATCGGGGCGTGACATATTGGTATCAGAGCATGCTTCAGATCCTTTGATCTCACAAAGAAAGTTTCTAAAGAGGACCTTGTTCCTTTCGAGTAGACCCTTGAATTCGCTTGGCCAAAATAAGATACGTTCCATACAGTGAGTCCATAATATACCTTGAGACTAATACAAGTTACTTTCCTTTCAAGGAATGACTTCCGAGCCGGGTGCACAAGCGCAGATGGTGGCGCAAGTGCAAGCGAGTAGTTCAGGCACCTCGGGCAGCTCTGGGAGTCCAGCTGCCGCACCCTCTGCCGATCCGTTCGAGCGAATGATGCGTTTGATGGAGACACAGCAGAAACAAGCTGAACTACGGCAGAGTCAGTTCGAGTCACGGATTGAAGCTCAATTCGTGGCGCAGCGACTTCAGGCAGATACACAGCAGAAGCAGATGAATAGTCTGCAAACAATGGTGACGAATATGGTCGCCAACAATCATTCTGCATCCGCCCCCGCAACCGTGCCAATAGTTGCTGAAGCCACCGGCCCGCAGAATTCTCAGGGTACCTTACCCTCAGGCGAGAATGGGTCAATCGTGTCGATATCTGAATTTAAGAAGATGTGCCGTGCTACGTTTAAAGGCACCGAGGACCCTTCCTTAGCAATGGACTGGCTGGTCGAGTTGGAGGACCACTTCGAAGCGCTGTGCCTAGACGAGACCAAGAAAGTGGCGTGTGCCCAGCTTCAGCTCCGACAAAATGCACATGATTGGTGGGATGTGCACAAGCAAGCTATTTTGAGTGAAGGTGGCACAACGGCTATCTCCTGGTCCGTGTTTCGCAAGGCCTTCATGGAGGAATACCTTCCACCCGCCGTCCGTCGCGAAAAGGAAGACGAGTTTGCACTACTGAAGCAGGGAGACATGACGGTGCGTCAGTACGCTTCAGAGTTCAACCGACTTGCAAAATTTGCCAAGTCTCAGCTCGTCGATGCCGAAAGTCGTGCCAGAAAGTTCGAGCTCGGACTACGACCTTCTATCCGTGCTCACGTCGTAGTGACTCAATATCGTACCATGCGGGAGTCCTTGAATCATGCACTGTCCCTAGAGTCGCAGTATCCTCCAGTTAGCACCGGCGCTGTGCAAAATCACAATCACAAGCGTCCTGCCAACACAGGAGGAAACAACGCGCATAAGCGCCACAATAATAACGGCGGCTCCCAAGACTCGAATCAGGGAAAGAAGCAAGGACAAAAGTGTGCTTACTGCCGCAAGCCAGGACACCACATCAGCGAATGTCGCACGAGCAAGGGAGGATGTTTCAGTTGTGGCAAGATGGGCCACATTGCTCGTAATTGTCCAACCCGTTCCAACGATCCATCTTCGCACCGTCCGCAGCAGAATAATGACTCAGCTCAGGGTCAGGGGCAAACTCAACGAGCGAGCCAGACACCGCAAAACGCTCAGGACCGAGTCTATGCCTTGACTCGGGACGAGGCACTTGCATCGAACACGACGGTGTCAGGTATATTACTTTTTAATAATGTACCTGCTCGAGTATTGTTTGATTCTGGTGCAACACATAGCTTCATTTCGGCGGATTTTGCCGCCGAACACACATTCCCTATGACACCGCTAGGCTTAAACCTAAGTGTTAGCACTCCTTCGGGAGTAGATCTATCGGCTCGCTTAGTCTGTCGTGAAGGTAACATTTGCATCGGGGGACGGAGATTGTCATTAGATGCGATAGTTCTAGACATAAGGGACTACGATCTTATTCTGGGGATGGATTGGCTCGGCGCTTGTTCAGCTACAATCGACTGTGCGAAAAAGGAAGTCGTATTTCGTTTGCCCGGCGAGATCGAGTTTCGCTTCACGTGCAGTCCTGAGTCGAAAGCGTCGAATACCTGCATGGTGATCTCAGCAATGTCTGCTCGACGGATGATTCACTCCGGCTGCGAAGGGTACTTAGCGTCCGTTCGAGACACTCGGCAAGATTGCGCAAACGTTGAGTCTATCCCCGTTGTGGCGGATTTTCCTGATGTGTTCCCCGACGAGTTGCCAGGCATGCCGCCCGATCGAGAGATAGAGTTTACTATAGACACGTTCCCAGAAACTCGACCAATTTCCAAGACGCCGTATCGAATGGCCCCGGCAGAATTGAAGGAGCTTAAAGTACAGTTGCAAGACTTGCTAGATCGAGGATACATTCGGCCTAGTGTATCTCCGTGGGGTGCCCCAGTACTATTCGTGAAGAAAAAGGATGGCTCGTTGCGGCTCTGCATCGACTATCGAGAATTGAATAAAGCAACCATTCGTAACCAGTATCCTCTTCCAAGAATAGACGATCTTTTCGATCAGTTGCAAGCTGCCACGGTATACTCTAAAATCGACCTCCGTTCGGGCTATCACCAACTAAAGATCAAGCCAGACGATGTGCCAAAGTCAGCTTTTCGAACTCGCTATGGCCATTATGAGTTCCTGGTGATGCCGTTCGGACTAACCAACGCACCCGCTGCCTTTATGAGTTTAATGAACCTCGTGTTCCGGCCCTACCTCGATAAGTTTGTAGTAGTATTCATCGATGATATCTTGGTGTATTCGAAGAGTGAGGAAGAACATGCAGAGCACTTGCGGACCGTGCTACAAACTCTTTGGGACAACCAGCTATATGCTAAGCTGAGTAAGTGTGAATTCTGGCTAAGTAGTGTATCTTTCCTCGGGCACATCATTTCTGCGGGAGGCATCTCAGTCGATCCGAAGAAGGTGGAGGCCATTGTCGAGTGGAAGCGACCTGCATCCGTTAGCGAGATTCGAAGCTTCCTCGGGCTAGCGGGCTACTACAGACGGTTCGTGAAGGATTTTTCCAAACTTGCACTACCTCTGACTCGCCTCACACAAAAGGGAGTCGCGTTTGAGTGGTCCACCGACTGCGAAGCTTCGTTTAAAGAGTTAAAGCATCGCCTCACCTCTGCCCCGTTACTTGCATTACCAGACGAGATCTCGGGATTCCAAATATTTAGCGACGCGTCCGGGCAAGGCTTGGAGTGTGTACTTATGCAGCGAGATCGAGTGATAGCCTATGCCTCCAGGCAACTAAAGAAGCACGAGAAAAATTATCCTACACACGACCTGGAATTAGCGGCAATTATCTTTGGCCTGAAATTGTGGCGACACTACCTTTATGGAGTGCCTTGCCGAATTTATACTGATCATAAGAGCTTAAAGTACCTATTCACCCAGACAGACCTCAACCTTCGTCAGCGCCGTTGGCTAGAATTGATAAAAGATTACGACTTGACGATAGACTACACGCCTGGAAAAGGGAACGTTGTAGCGGATGCTTTGAGTTGGATCTTCGTTGGATCTCTGTCAGTCGATCGCAGGTTACGAAGGGACTTAGAAGAGTTGGGCATCGAACTCCGAATTCGATATCGTGGCGCGCGGGTCGCTCAGATGCGATTCGTACCCAACCTAATAGAGCGGGTCACATCTACTCAGAAAGACGACCCTTTCCTAAGGAAGATGCACGAGCAGATTCTAGCGGGGAAGGCGAAGGACTTTGCAGTAGATGAAAATGGAGCGTTGCGGGTGAACGGAAGGCTATGCGTCTCCGATGATTCAGAACTTAGAAAGGAGATCCTTGCGGAAGCTCATTACGCAGCCTATATGATCCATCCCGGGAGCACGAAGATGTATAAGAACCTCCGAACGACCTTCTGGTGGCACGGCATGAAGAAAGATGTCGCACTCTTTGTGTCCCAATGCATAACTTGTCAAAGGATGAAAGCAGAGCATCATAGGCCGGGCGGGGAAATGCAAAATCTTGCTATCCCGGAATGGAAGTGGGAGCACATCTGCATGGATTTTATTGTTGGCCTGCCAAGGACGCAACGGGGGAACGACGCAATCTGGGTTATCATCGACCGGTTAACCAAGTCTGCACACTTTATTGCCATCAAAAGTACTTGGAGCGCCGATCGCCTCGCCCAGACCTACCTTGACGAGATAGTCCGGCTGCACGGAGTGCCAGTTTCTATAGTATCAGATCGGGACGGGCGATTCATCTCGCGTTTCTGGGAGAGCCTTCAGCTGGCGATGGGGACCAAGTTGAAGTTTAGCTCAGCCTATCATCCACAAACCGATGGTCAGACGGAACGAGTGAATCAGATACTAGAAGACATGTTGCGCCTCTGCGTGATCGATTCGAAGTCAAGTTGGGACGTCTACCTGCCGCTGGCCGAATTTGCATATAACAACAGTTATCAGTCCAGCATCGAGATGGCTCCGTACGAGACTTTGTATGGGCGGAAGTGTAGGTCACCAATCTGCTGGGATGAAGTCGGAGAGCGGCAAATCCTTGGGCCGGAGCTGGTTGAACAAACCGTGCAAAAGGTTCGGTTGATTCGTGAAAGGTTGAAGACAGCACAAAGCCGACAAAAGAGTTATGCCGATGCTCGACGTCGCCCCCTTGAATTCTTTGAAGGGGACCATGTGTTCTTGAAAGTCTCGCCTATGCGCGGAGTTATGCGATTCGGAGTAAAAGGAAAGCTAAGTCCGAGATTTGTTGGACCGTTTGAAATTCTCAAACGGGTTACTCCGGTCGCCTATCAAGTTGCTTTGCCGCCTGCCCTATCAGAAGTACACAATATTTTTCACGTTTCACAGCTGAGAAAGTTTGTACACGACCCGAACCACATAGTCGACTTGGGTCAGTTGAATCTGCAAGCGGACTTGTCGTACGCGGCAGAGCCTGTCCAAGTTTTGGACCGTAAAGAGAAGCAGTTGCGGAACCGAACCGTCTCGCTAGTGCGCGTCCTGTGGCGGAACCACTCGGTCGAGGAGTCGACCTGGGAACTTGAAGCTGATATGAGGGAAAGGTTCCCCTCATTATTCCTTAGGGGTAGGTTCTATTCCTAAGTTTCGGGACAAAACTTTCTTTTGGATGGTTATGATGTAATGCCCCGTTCCCCCTATTCGGGGAGCGCGGCCAAGATATACTTACGACCGTCCGAACGGGACAGATTGAATTAAGATCCTTTCCTCGTTATGGATTGGTTTCTTCGGAATCAGGTCCCATATACAATGGATTGTGCCTCGAGGATGGACTCGGCGGCAGAGTCAAGAGGGGCCTTTCCGTTGCGTTGGTTTCTTGTCCCTTTTCGTGCCGCTTGGATACTTTCTTGTTGGTTTTATGACTTGCGTTTTCTTGAACGGTTTCAATGGATTTTATTGCTTTCGTTCTTAGGATTTCGTATTTCGTATCGAGCCTTGGAGACCGAAGCAGGAGGTATTGATCATCCGTTGGTGCGTGCAGGTGATCGTGTAGACGACGCGCGAGCGGAGTCTTAGGGGTCTCTCCTTCTTCTTCCTATTCAACAAACTTGTGAGTGGCTCTATTTCGATAAGCACCTTCTTTCCAAGGGCTCCGTTCATAATAACAATGACTCAATGGTGCATTCAATCAAACGATACCAATTAAGTAACAAGTTGGATAACAAGATAAGATAAGAACTAGGCTTGGAACACCCTATGCTTGTCATACAAAACCTTGCATAAATTCATTGATGCATGCATGTTCGTTGGGTGTTTAATGGGTTGGTATCTATTGATAGTTCAAAGTGTTCTTCTATAAACTGCTGCATGTTATTTCATATAACTGTTGGTTGATTATGATAGTACAGTAAAGCAGTTTCATGCATGATGTTCTTTAAATGGCTAGTAAGTAAATCTATGAGGTAGAGTCATAGAAATGGTCATGGGAATTCTTGTGCACAAGGGATCCAGGTTCCCGCGAGCGGTTCCGGGGCACCGGGCCGTCTCGACCCGGGCGGAATCTACTTTCTTAGTCCTGGGAGCGGGGAATTGTAGCGGGGCTAGCTACCCGCGCTGCAAGCGTCGCCGCCAGCCCAGACTAAACCCATGATGGCTCCTAAACAACAAGAGAAAGATGTTGTGTATATTTAAACTGTGCAGACTAACTATGTCTTCGTGACAGGGAAGGCTATGGTAAGTTGTACAGGTGGTTCAGACGGGACAGGTAAAGTCACCGAACGGTGGCATGCGAAGTTATGTTATTTTGTTCTTGCATATCTGCTAAATGAAATCTGAACTAGGCAAGAATAGAAACCCACCTAAGAACATAATTGTAGCATACTCATTAGATCTCATCTCTTGAGCTTGGTAAAGTTGAGCAGCTAGCCTTCACCAGTACTTTTCGAAGTACTGACCCTCGTTGTAGCAGGTTCCCCGGCGCAAGGCGACGCGGCGAGGAGCTGAAGCTCACTCCGAACTTTTGGGATCCTTGGCGGTTCGTAGCCAAGACTTTTGGAGGCTCAAGCTAGAAGCCTTTCACTCTCTCTGTTGCTGAATATCGCTAAGGCGATGGTGCTCACTCGCACCCAAGGTGGTTTTGCGTTTTTGAATCTATGTAAAGGGACATAATGTATGGATCGGCTATCTCATTTTGCGTCCAAGTTTGTAAGCCCGTGGGCATTTTATACTTTTGAGTCAAGCAATGTAAAAAGATGTTCATTATGAATAAAAGAAAAACTTTTCTATGCCTCAACCTTGTGTTATCTTATATGTCTACTCTGTTGCATTGTTCTAAAGAATATCCTTATGCCTAAGGCCTTGTGCACGCGCACCCTACGCGTGCACGGCATCACGCCCGGGGGACGATTATCGAATAGCCGAAATCGGGGCGTGACACTAAACGTCGCTAATACAGATATATTAGCGACGTTTAGCGACCTTAATTGAACTTATAGCGACTATTCTTTTAAAATCTTAATAAAAGTCGCTAAACGTCGCTAAATGTCGCCATTTAGCGACGCCTAGCGACGAGTTTTACCGAGTCGCTAAATTAGCGACGTTTTTACTAGGAGTCGCTAAAATACGTCGCTAATCCCGCTTATTCTAGTAGTGAGGGTAAACTACTGTAACCATCTAAGTGATATGTATGTGAGGACATCACGTACTCAGGCTGAAACCACTACAGGCTCAATGTTGGGGAGCTCATAGCAGCAAGTAATATCACGTAGGGCCAGTATATGTGCCAAAGATCTGAGGCAGAGTCTAAGGCACCTCTAGTAGTATAGTATATATATAAATAATCAACCTGTAGTATGGTGTGTCTATCCCCAACCAATGTAACCTCACATCTCATATCCATGACGTCTCATGTCCATAACACGTTGCGTGTTCATGACCTCTAGCTAGTACAACGAGTCATAATAATATCTATATAATATGCAAGTCTCATATCACGAATCTGGTAAGCGTATACAGAATTACCATGAATAAATCAAGAAAGATTCTGTCACATAAAATAATGTCAAGTGTCCTACGGTATGGCGTACTTAGTAAAGCAAACACGCAAAAATAGGATCATGGAATCAACTCTCTAAATGACGTTACAAAACTCCGCGTACAACGTCGACGCCCGAATCTTGTTCGAACACTAAGCAACATCTCACGGTCCTAGGTTGAACAAGTATATCACATAAGTATATATATATATATATATATATATATATATATATATATATATAAAGAAATACAAGAAGAAAATATAACAGGATCTACTGCTAGTTTGGCAAGGTACAATAGCCTGGATTCTGAACTCCGTCAACTGCTCTTGGGAAAGTGGAATATGCACGTACACCTCCGGATACTGAAACGAATATCACCAATATTTTCAGAATACATGAAATAGCTAGGATTAACTAACCATAAGTCCAATTTGGTCACAGGAACAAAAACGATAGTTTCAGATCAAAACGGGATCCACAAGTGGCCCACTTCCCACCGAAAAGTGTACCAGAGACAAAGTTCTCCAAATTTAGCAAACTTAGTGTCTACGAGTCCAGAACGATATCACAAACTCAATGGAGTGTCCAAAATTGGATTCCGGTGAGTCGATCACGAAATCACCCGTCAAGTGGAACCGTAGGGCCCACGAAACAGTGTTTCGTCAACATTCTCAGAATCGAACCAAACTTGGGTCACAGGACCAGCGTAATGCTGCGAATCTGATGGCATAAATTTTGTTGCGAAACGGCAAGCACACAAAAAGTTATGACAAGGTGTCAAAATATGTCGATAAGGTATTTTTCGACGGATACACAATGATTCCGGTGTGCACGCACATCCAAATCAAGTTTCGCAAAATTTTACACGTCCGCGTTAACGATACGTGCATTTCGGTAAAATTCTCACACGACAAAGTTGCCTCGTTTGGCAGGACGTACCCCGTATCAAGAAATTTTTGGTTTGCGAAATCAAGTTTTCGACAGATTTCAGCATTAAAATAATCACAGCATAATTCGAATTAAAAGAAAGTGTTTAAAGGGATTAAAACTAGATTATGTTGTCTAAAAGTCTGTTTAGGTATAATTTTAGCATCGTGTGCCGTTATGGAGATAACGGGACTCAAACATGCATACTTTGAACAGTTTCTGTTCCTGGCCAACTGCTATTTTTTTCTATTTCGTGTCTCGATTTACGATCGACACAGGACACGATAAGCTAAACTATTTAAACAGGGTTCATAGAGGTCATGTGGTCTTCACATAGGATTTCACGGTTCGTTGTTTGGTTTACTATGTAGGGAGAAATAGAGGTGGGAAGAAGGGTACATCGTTTTTGCTCTGCTGCTCGTGACTTCGGGGCGGGATGTTCGCGGCGGCGCTTGGCGACGGTCGACAGCATTTGGCGGCGGTTGTCGGCGGTCGTCATCTGGACGCAGGGGAGATGTCTGAGGGGGTGGTCAGCTCTATGGTATATATAGTGAGTGAAGGGGGGTTTCGGAAGGAGAAAAGAGGAGTCGGGAGTTTCGGGATTCGAACGGAGGAGTCGGGATTAGTGTAGCCGATCGAGGGTTACTGTAGCTGGGGGTCGGGGCTGGGGGTTTGGGTTTGGTGCGGGTATGGTTATGGGTTTTGGGTTTAGGGTTTGATATTATTATTATTATTATTATTATTATTATTATTATATATATATATATATATATATATATATATATATATATATATAGTTTTGAACCTCAAATAATTTCTATAAAAAATCTACAATACTTTAATAATAGTTGTACACCCAAAAATATATTTTTTGTATAATATATGTAATTAATTAAATATACATAAATATCTATCTATAAATTTTATATTTTCTAAATAGCAAAAAATAATGAAAACTTCTCCCTTAATCTCAATAATTACATAATACCAATATTAATAAAATCTAAAATCTAAAAAAATCAGGGGGTTTACACAACCTCCATATATACCAAGAAAGTATCTCAAGGACCCTAAGTCCTTGATTTCAAAATCTGTAGCAAGTCTCTCTTTTACTCTTCTCATTTCAACTGTATCATCTCCCGTGAGGACACTATCAACTACATAAACAATCAAGGCAGTAAAATTTTCATCATAGGAGAATTTGGTGAATATAGTGTGATCAGCTTGTCCTTGAGTATACCCTTGGTTTTTCATAGACTAAGTAAATTTTTTAAACCAAGCTCTTGGAGATTGCTTTAAGCCATAAAGAGACTTCTTCAACTTGCATACCTTTGATCTGAATTTGTCTTCAAAGCCAGGAGGACTATCCATGTATATTTCTTCTTCTAGATCACCCTTGAGGAAGGCATTTTTAACATCCAACTGATATAGAGGCCAATCCAGATTACCTGCAAGAGATAAAAGTATTCTGACAGTGTTCAATTTTGGAACATGACCAAATGTTTCTGAGTAATCTATGAAATAGGTTTGAATGAAACCCTTAGCCACCAAGCGAGCCTTATACCTTTCAACTGACCCATCTGAATTGTACTTCACAGTAAACACCCACTTACATCCCACGGTCTTCTTATCAACTGGTAGTGGTCATAACTCTCCAAGTTTTATTCTTTTCAAGAGCTTTCATCTCCTCAAATACAGCTTCCCTTTACTTTGAAATGTCTAGAGCATCCTATACATTCTTTGGAATCTCTACACTAGACAATTGGGAGGTGAAGGAAGAAAAAGATGAAGACAAGTTTGAATATGATATAAAATCGGGCATACGGTATTTAGCGCAAGATCTAACAGGTTTTCTAATAGCTATGGGATCATCTATATCAGGATACCTGATAGGACTCTCAGAAACAGAGATAAACTTACCTTTTCTTTTCTTAGGAGGTTGATTATTCTCCGATTCAGATTCATGGTAGTGTTGAGATGTGGACACATCCCCTTCTTTCTGGTTCTTCCTCACAAACATATTTCCTTTCCAAGTCTTGTTTCCTACTTCGAACATGTTCTCTTTAGATGACTCATCATTTTGTGGCATTTCAATTAGTTCATCATTATTATCATCTTCAAGATTCTCATTATTTTTTTCATGAGAAAGTGTTGGCTCGGATTGATCGAGTTCCTTACTCATAGCAGGAGTAGGTTCAAATAATAAATTATGGCCATTTTCTGTTGGTGCAGAAGTACAAGTCTTAGAATTTTGTGATATAGGCAAGGGCAAGTTATTTTAAAAACTTATGTTCTCATTTTGAAATGATTCTTCCTTTAAGTTTCCCCCTTTTAGATGAGTATCATCAAAAAAATATTTGTTTTCAAAAAATGTGGCATCCATAGTGACAAACATTTTCTTGTTTTTTGGATCAAAATATTTATAACCCTTCTGGGTTGGAGAGTACCCTACAAAAACATATTTTATAGCACGTGGTTCGAGTTTACCAATATTCTTATGTTCATGAACAAATGATGTGCAACCAAAAAATTTCAAAGTCAAATTAGTTGAAACACGAGTAACAGGAAAATATTCTTTGAAAATATAAATTGGAGTTTAAAAATTGAGAACTTTGGAGGGCATTATGTTAATTAAATATGCAACATTAAAATTGCTTCACCCCACAAATAATTTGGTACTTTATTTGAGAAGAGTAAAGCTCTAGACACCTCCAATAAGTGTCTATTTTTTCTTTCTGCAACTCCATTTTGTTGGGGAGTATTAGGGCATGAGCTTTGATGCACAATTCCATTTTGAAGAAAAAAATCACCCAAAATTATGTTAAAGTATTCTCTGCCATTGTCACTTCTAAAGACTTGAATATATGTCTGAAATTGATTTTGCACCATTTTTAAAAATCCTTTACAGCTTGACAAATATCGTATTTTTTCTTTAATAAGTACACCCAACATACTCTTGAATTGTAAACCCCCAGATTTTTCAGGATAAAAAATGAATTCTCGGAATTTTCTGGAATTTTCTGTGATTTTTCAGGAATTAAAATAAATGTTCTTCTGAATTAAATATTTTTAAGTAATAAAATAAATATTAAAATATTATGAAAATTATAATTTTTGGTGTAAAAGAAAATATTAGACATAGGATAATTTTTCTGGAATTTATTGGACCCCAGAACTATTTTTAAAGACCTAAAAATTAATATTTTAGTTAAACCCAAAATAAACCAACCTGAACCAACCGGTTTAATGAACCGAACCAACCCAAACCGGCCCAAATCCTAAACCGGACCTAAACTCCTAGCGGGTCAGGTCGGGTCTGAACCCAACCCGGAACCCGCTAACCCACTACCCGACCCGTTATTGTAGCTGCTACAGTAACTGAGAGTCCCCCGACTCTCAGCCTTCCTTAACCGCCGCTGCCCGTCGATTTCGGCCGCCCCGTCGTCTCCCCAAACCCCCGCCGCTGTCCGCTCGTCTCCTCACCCTCCGCCTTCCCCGCCGCTTCTTCTCCCCAACCGACGCCGCCGGCCGCCTCTTCCCCTTCACCTCCCCGCTAACGGCCGCCGTGGCTTCACCTATAAAACCCCCTCTGACGAACCTCTCTCCACCACTCTTCTCCGGCCAACTGCCTCCGTCCCGAGCTCCTCCGGCACCCCTAACCACCATCACCCTCCACCCTCACCAACATCCTCCGGCCACCCGTCCCTCGCCGTAACCCTCTCCGGTCACCGACTCCAACGACTCCTCAGCACGAGCCTCCGGCCACCCCGAGCCCGATCCCCACACCGTCCTCCGTCGATCTCCCCAGCGCCGGTGACGCCTCTGCCGCCTTCTCCTCCAACCCGAGCTCAGCCACCGCCGAGACCCCGCTGCCAACCCCAGCAGCCACCGCAGCAACTGCCGGCCGCCGCGTTCTTCCGCGACAGCATACGTCAGCAAGGTACCTGCTTTCCCGCGCACGTAATTCCATGTACGTGGATCCATTTTTCATTCTGCCAAATCTTACACGTAGATCATGTGACCCCCTCGAAACTCGTGCAAATAGTTCGGGGTATCACGTCCTGTGACGGTCGCAAACTGCGACGCAAAATCAGAAAAATAAACCCCAATTTCTAAAAATTCAGAAATTTCTCCGAACTTTCCAGTTTGCGACCGTTTTGCGACCAACCTGTGAAATATTTTCAAAATCCACCTGAACAATTAATTAGACCATATGACCAAGTTTTTAATCCTATTTTTAGTATAATTTATTGAGCTGTAGTTTGTATTATTTTTTAGGATAAAAATGACCAAAAACTTGGTATTTAAATACCCTGATTTTCCCGGAACTGGGTGCGCCCCGCTAAACGGGACGACTTGGTCGTGTGCGGACTTCACCGAAAGGTGCACGCCATTAATACGGACGTGTGAGATTTTGCGGAAGTTGATTTGGATGTGCGTGCACACCGGAATCAACTTGTATCCGTCGACAATGCCCTGTATCGACCATGTTCTGAAACTCGTTGTAACTTCGTGTACGCTAGTCGTTTCGAAACAAAACTTGTGACATCGGACTCGTAGCAATACGCTGGTCCTGTGATCCAAGTTTGGTTCGATTCTGAGAACGTTGACAGAATCCCTTATCGTGGGCCCCACAGCTCCACTTGACGGACGATTTTGTGATTGGCTCATCAGAATCCAGTTATGGACATTCCGTTGGGTTCGTATCATCGTTCTTGACTTATAGACACTAAGTTTGATGAATTCGGAGAATATTATCTCTGACACGTTTTTCGGTGAGAAGCGGGCCACATATGGATCCCACTTTGACCAAAAACTGTCACTTTTGCTCCTGTGTCCAAATTGGACTTATGGACAGGCAATTCTAGCTATTTGATGTCTTCTGAGCATGATGATAACGTTTATTTCAGCAACCGGAGGAGTACCTGCAAATTCCGTTGATACCAGAGCAGCAGTTGGAGTCCGAACCCCAGGCAAGTGTACCTTGCCAATACTTGCAGTAATTTGTTTCATATTCACTTGATCTATTCCTGTGATATATATGTTCAACCTAGGACCGTGTGACAATACTTAACGTCCGAATAATATTCGGGTGTCAACACCGTACGCGAAGTTGTGTAACGTCACCTAGACATGGATATCGAGACCCTATACATTTTTTGTGCTTGCATCATGAAGTACGTCATACCACAGGACACCTGGCACTATTCATGAGGTAGAATCTTTCTGAGATATTCATGGTGATTCTGTATAGGTTACATGATTCGTAACATAGATATTGCATGTGCTTAGCTATCATTATGACTTGTTGCATCAGTTAGAGGTCATGATCCTGCGTGACATGGACATGAGACGTCATGGACATGAGACATGTGATTACATTGGATGGGGAGAGTATTACCATATCAAAGGCTGATTATATTATATATATTGTTATCTGGAGGTATCTTAGACTCTGACACAGAGCTTTGACACATGTACTGGCTGTAATGCCCCGTTCTCCCTATTCGGGGAGCGCGGCCAAGAAATACTTACGACCGTCCGAACGGGACAGATTGAATAAAGATCCTTTCCTCGTTATGGATTGGTTTCTTCGGAATCAAGTCCCATATTCAATGGATCGTGCCTCATGGAAGGACTCGGCGGCAGAGTCAAGAGGGGCCTTTCCGTTGCGCTGGTTTTCTTGCCCGTTTTTATGCCGCTTGGTTGCTTTCTTGTTGGTTTTATGACTTGCGTTTTCTTGAACGGTTTCGATGGATTTTATTATTTTCGTTCTTAGGATCTCGCAATTTTATATCGAACCTCGAAGACCGAAGCAGGAGATATTGATCATATGTTGGTGCGTGCAGGTGATCGGGTAGACGACGCACGCGCGGAGTCTTGAAGTCCTTCCTTTCTCTCCTAGTTCTCCAACTTATGAGTGGCTTTATTTCGATTAGCACCCTTCTGCCAAGTCTTCACTTTAATAATAATTGACTCATTATGCATCCCGCTCTAACGATATCATAATAAGAATAAAACTGAGTCAAGAGAACGATGAGTTAGACTTGAAACCACTTGAAATGCTTGTCACTTAGAATGCCCGAACGATCTCATTGATGCGTGCTTGTCCGCTATGCATTCATATATTCATGTTTCAGTTGTAGCTAGAACTTATTCTATATAACTGTACGCATGTATTGTGAAAACTATATTGAAATGCAATCACTTGGACAGGAAGACTATGCCAATGCACTATGCTAAAGTAGATGTATACATTCTTGTGGTTTGAATGCTTTATCGATTGATTTAGTATAAATGCTTAGTTCGGTCGGACAACTTGTACACAAGGTTTAGTTCCTGCGAATGGCGCCCGGGGCACTGGGGCCGATTCGTTCCGGGCGGAACTCGAATAGCTACGCTAACAAGACTAGCACGGGTAAGGCGGGGAGGCCTTGTAATGGAGCTAGCTACCCGAGCTGCAAGGGTCACCGCTTACTGTAGCTATTGTCCACGGTGGCAATGATATGCCATGACCCAATGTACATATATATTTATGCATTGCTTGATCAAACTAATGATGTCTTCGTGGCAGGGAAGAACATGGTAAGTGTTATACAGGCAGTTCAGACGGGAAGGCAAAAGTTACCTAACGGTAGCACGTTTATTCCGTAAATCGAATATATATTCAATGCTTGCATGTAAATTGAACTAAGGCAAGATAGAAAGACCACAATAATATTGCTTGTTTCATATGAACAAACTTGGATTTGGTTAGTTGGGTTAGCTCGCCCTCACCAGTACTTTTCATAGTACTGACCCTCGTTGCAGCAGGTTCCCCGAGCCCGAGCGACGCGGCGAGGAGCTGAAGCTTCTTCCTTCTCCAACCAGTCCAGTATCCGACGCATCCCGTCCTTGACTTTTTGAAGCTTGTACAAAGCACTTGGAGCAGGCGCAACCCTTATATGCGGCTCCATGGCAAGGCGATAGCTTCGCCAGCAGGTGGCTATGTTGTATTGTTTTGAAGTTTAGTAAAGGATATGATGTATGGGACGGCTATCTTATTTTGTATCCAAGTTGTAAGCCCCAGTGGCATCCTTCTCGTTTTGGGTCAAGAGTCTGTAAACAGATGTTCATTATAAATAAAAAGAAAACTTTTCTATGTCTCAATGTGTGTTATCTTATTTGCGTACTCTGTTGCATATGTTCTAAAAATTATTACTATGCCTAGGCCTTGTGTACGCGCGCCCTACGCGTTCACAGCAACACGCCCGGGGGACGATTATCGATTGGGCAAAATCGGGGCGTGACACTGGCCCTTCGAGAAAATGCTGCTATGGGTTTCTCCGACACAGAGCCTATAGTAGTCTCAGCCTGAGTATGATTAATGCTCTCATATTGCATATCACTTAGCTGGTTATGGTTTACCCTATTGATTCATTTATTATTGCACTGCATTTATTTTGGCTTGAGTTATTCTTGTACCTTGCTATGTCCTCTGAGGACCTGGATCCGGATTATGTCCCCAGGTTTAGCAGAAGAGATCTACCCCGAGGTGTACGAAACAGGAGCAGTCATTGGAGCAGTACCAGTACCAAAAGATGAGGTGATCGCTGAGGATTTCTTCTGAGTATCTGATTTATTATACTCAGTTATTTCTTCTATTTCTTGTCTCTTGACTATTGTATCAGACTCATTATCGGGTTGTTCCCCGAGTTATATTTTATTGAGACTTGATATTGCTTTATATTTCTGATATTGATTGTATTTATTTTTGTGGATGAGATTAGTACCATTGCCCATATTATTGTTTTACAGCTTAAGTACACCCTGATGGGTCCATTAAATTGGGTTTGCCCATCGGTGTGTGCTGCTGGCCATTGCCACGTGTCTAGTCCCTCGATATTTTGGGACTGGGGCGTGACATGAATGGTCATCTATAAATGTGATAAACCATTTTTTTGTGAGAAAGTGTACTTGTATGGTTAGGGCCCCAAATATCACTGTGAATAATAGAAAAATATTTTGATGGTTTATAAGGCTGTATTGGAAAATGTGAACGATGATGTATTGTAAATTCACATGCTTCACATTTAAACAAAGACAAATCTTTATTACGAAATAACTTAGGAAATAAGTGTTTTAAATAACGAAAACTAGGATGACCTAATCTTAAATGCCATAATATAATGTTGTCATCGTTATTCGGAACAAAACAAGACTCAAAGCAGGAACTTATCGATTTGGAAGGTAGTTGTAATTTAGGTCCAATGTCGAAGTAGTAAAGTCCTCCATTCTCCTTAGCACTGCCAATCATCTTCCCTGAGTTCAAATCCTGAAAGACAGTGAGAACGAAAAAAGTTAGTTTGACAAAAAAAAATTCTTGGACTAATTTACTGACAGACACTAGGATACAAGATAGGTTTGGAACATAAAAAATATCTTTAAGAGTCAACATCGAAGAGAACATAATTGAACATTTACCTGCAATGGCTGAAAAAGAGCCATATGCGACTTTTATTTTTTGATTCCCTGCACATGGACTATATGAAGAAAACAGAGTAGATTCAATTGTCAAGTGATCAGTTACACCTGAATCTACTATCCAAGTGTGGTTGGGACTGACACTAAGAAGAGCAAAATTACATTTTTGTGCTATAGAGCAAGAAGGAGTTTGATTCGAGAAGTTTGAACAATTTTTCTAGTTGTTCCGTCGTAAGTGAAAGTTAAGTTGAAGAAAATTATTGTCCTTGATCTGAATTACTAGCTTGGAATACATGACTCTTATTACCACATTACTTCTTCCAGTTCAGAGGCTTGCCATAGAGCTTCCAACATGTTTCACACATATGCCATTCGTGTTTGCAGTGATCATACTAAGGTTTGTCTAATACCAAACGAACGGTTTAGGTCTATTCATTATAATTTTTCACATTCATCTTAGGAACATTGACCTTGAGAGAATTTGAGGATCCCTCCTGATCATTGAAACATGTGTTGAAGTCGTTGTCTTCGAAAGACATTTCATCTCCATTGTCGCCGCCATCTCAACGGTCAGTACCGTTGCCAGCACCGCGACCAGCGCCTCCGCCAGCACCGCGACCAGCACCTCCGCCAGTGCCAGCACCGCGACCACCACCATCGCCACGGCCTGCTCTGCCTTCTGTTGTGGAGGAGTCGTCATTGTTTGTTGAGCTGGTGAGGACTCGCTGCCATCTATTGGAATCGGCCATTTGAGAGCCTTACAAACCCTAGGTTAGGGAACCTGGCTCTGATACCATATTAGAAAACAAGTGGTGAATGTTTCAATTTTATTCTTCAGCCCCAAGGCTGATTTAAATAAAAGAAATACAATCAATATTCATCATTGAATCAAGGAGAACCTTAAGGAAAAATGAAACTAAATAAAAACAGAAAATCTTCTCTAATAATGACTAATAACAAGAAGATCTTTTCTAATAATGACTAATGACAAGAGGAGAGAGAATCATTGAATTCTCCAACAAATAGCTTACTGAATAAATTGCTTAGTCACTGCCATTCAATTGTGTATCCCTCCTCGTTATGTCGGTATCTATATCGGCTGTATCGGATTGCTATCAGCCGATACTGCAAAGTGTTGTATCTACGAGACACTGATTGTATTGTATGGCAGATGCTTATACATTTTGTAACATGTTTTGCTTTTACAATTTTTATGTTTCAAGTACAGTACTTACCTCTGAAAAATACACTGCTCCATGATTCTTTTTCTTTTTTTACCTACCCGAGACCCCCCACCCCCACCTCACCCCTACTGGACGCCTGCGCAGCCCGCTCCGTCCGATGTCCCAGGCCATACCACTAGGCCACTACTAGGGGACAATATATGTGAAATGATGAACTGAAAACACTTGTATAATCTGCTGCATGGGATCAACCAGCTATCGGCACTTGACGGCTTTGCCACCACCGAAGGATCAGGAACTGCAACCCGGTTGTATTTACACACATGCTCATCAGAAATACCAAATGCAGCATGGTCATATATCTGAATAATTTGACCATTTCATTAACAGATATGTGCTCTAATATTGAATTATAGTTTGAAGAATTCTATGACAATTCTGTGATCAAGGAGCGGAGACCAAGAATTGGGAGCAAATTGTTGTCATCAAGTTCCGTGGTTCAAAATTTTGACGCTTGCGGAAATGATACTGATTGTAACCAATGGGGGTCAAGAAAAGATGCCGAGAGATCTATCCAACATTCTTGATACTGCTCAGCAGCAGTTAGTCTGCATCAAAAAGGACATCTTTTCTGTAATTAGTACAATTGTATTTGTTGGGGAGGCTCGCGAAATATTCATGATAGCTATTGGAGTGCAACACTGGCCTGTGTCAATGATTGGAGATGCTAGTTCTGAGAATTGGACTATTGGAAGGAACACCACCGCAAGAAACACTTAATTTTCCATCCAACTGACAGCCATCCATCTCAACATTCTTATTTAGCTTGATGCATCTCTTTGCAAGAAGTGATCCAAATTACAAAAGATAATGAAAAGCCAATAAATTAAAATACAACTCCATATCTCACAAATTAGATTATAAAGCGTATGAACTGATATTACCTGATGCATTATTATTTTATAAACTGGGAAATAGGAATATTAGATATAACAATTAAGTACATCCACACGCATACTCCACAATGTAAATTATGTTAGGATACAAAGAAACAATGTATCATTTATAAATATACGAACTTATAGTTATCCATCTCTACAGTATTGTGCTTACAGGAAGTGCTGGGAGTCTTTTTCTGAGTTTTCCACCCCATAGTACATTGCTTGTCAGACTTGGGATTAAAATATAATATGATAAAACCAATAGCTGTAAAGCTCTGGTACCATTTACTCATTCAATAACTTGCTTAATCAGAGAAAAGAATCAAACACAGGATACTCCCAGTAAGTGCTAAAAGCTGAGCAATGGAACTGGGGCATCAACATCAAGTTTAGGCCATTGTTCATCAAACACCATCAACAATACTATACTGTCAGATCTCGTTTACATGAAACGTGAAAAGCAAAAGGTTATGAAAAACTTTACCAAACACTTCTAATATCAACATGTCAGCCATGTGAATGAAAATATTTATTTCTCTCCTACTCACTCAACCATTGTCAAATCTCTTTCCCGTTACGCGGAGCATCAAAATTCCAAGGGTCAAGGAGACTGTTAACACTGAGGCAGAGACTGGGCAGAAGCTAAAGCAGAGAGGCTTGCTCCAGATTCACAATGCCGCAAGTAGCAAGAATGTTGACCAGATGATCCCATAAGATAACTTGGAGATGCATTACTAGAACTATGTATATAGGGGGCCATGCATCTCGGGTTTAAAGGAGAGGAGAGAGGGATGTTCAAGGAATGTGGTGACAAGTGGTGGGGAACTTGAGAGAGAGATGATGCATTTCTAAGATCTCCAGAGCTTCTGTTTATACATATACTAGGTGAGTTGTTATAAGACTTGTATGAGTTAACTAGATGTGAAGTACTTGAGAGAGAGTGAGTTCGAGATGTTGGACGTGACCAACTTGGAGTCATGAGTATTGGTAAAGGAGGAGATGTTGCAAAGGATGAGTGGACTGACAGAAAACTAGCAGTTGAAGATGGAGATGAGGCCCCAGATGAAAGTAACGGAGTAGACTCAGAGGCTGGCGGATCGCCTGTGCTCGTCCTAGCATCTCGCTTGCACACAGGACAAAATGTTCTCCATGAAGTGAGCCAGGAATCAACACAAATTGCATGGAACTCTGCAAACAATTCAATGCAGCATCAAGTTAGATATAAACACAAAATAAATGGATAGACAAGTGCTTCATTTATATATTGATAACATTAATGTTGACTGAGATATAATTGGAACAGTCGAGCTAAAAGACCTGCACACTTGCATTTTCTCTTGCACTAGGTTGTAGAATTGCAAATTGGTAATTGCTGCCAATTTAAAATACCCTAGACACTATGTATATAATATTCCTTACTGAAGAAAGCAACAACTATTAGTAGATGCAGAGAATTGCAAAGGTTAATGCACGACGCAACAGAAACATACTGTGATGACATTGCAGTACTCGTAGCTTTTCTCCCCTATTGTAGTCTTCTAAGCAAATAGCACATGTTCTTGAAGTGCAATTGTCTTCCAAAGCTCTTGTAAAGATTAAACTTGGCATTGCCTTCACTAGTCGACGGCTCATCCCATGGAACTCTTGGACTTCAGGGGCTCCAGACCTCCCACGTCTTACATGGTGTCTTTGTACAAAATAACATGTACCAACCACAGCAGACATCGCAACCAATAATATGAAAGAGACAGCCATGATAGACCATGTTGAGTAGTCAAGGTTTGGTATGATCCACAACTCCAGATCTGTTCTACCTACATATTCCTTCAATACGCTGGCTGATGCTTTGGATATAAACACAGCATGTATTTTGATGCCTTCCGGAATTCCTGCCACTGGACCATTACCACAATCTGATATTCAAATTAGGTTTTAAGATATGGGCAGGAGTAATTAATAGTAAAATAAAGCCAACAGCTATTGAAATGCTAGTATAAGGGAGAGTTAAGCCTCAACAACTTTGTTAATAATATTTTTCAACTGAAAATTTCATGCCCTTTGTGACAAAACAATCACAAGAGTTGCATACAAGTAGAATGTTCTTCTTCGAGTAATTAATTTTATTTTTATGTGCAGAAATAAAAGGAGATTTAAGCATACGGTTATTAGATTTGAATAGCAACCCAGCTATACATCCAAAGTAAAAGAGGAATATTGAAACAGGATAAAACAGCAAGCCCATTGCGGATATTTTTTCTACTTGTTGGTTTGGACAATAAAGTTAGTGTATTGTCAAAGATATGGTTAGCAAACTTGAACTGTAGGAATAGCCAAGAGAGGTTCTCCCACAACAAGATCTGCTACATGAAGTTACAGTCAAAATCTTAAGGTGATGCAAAAAGGTGTGATAAGAGGAAAAAGCTAGAGTTCAAGACCCAGTTCCACGATAAAGTGATACGGGTTTAGAATTTAGAATCAATACCCTACTCATTTTCCAAGCTTGCCATATAGGGGATATGCTTCCTTCCTAGATTAGAATATGGTCAGCTGTGAGCTTACTACAAACATATGGATATTCAGTCAGAATAAATACTAAATTTGGAGTGGGCCAGGGTGGATCCAATCTTTCCATATGCAAAGCATATCAACTTGTAGTTACGGTCTGGAAGTTCAAGTTGAGCCCAAGTTCAGGTCCAGGTCTAAACAAACTTATCTAATCGAGTCTAGAATCTAGATCAATATGCGTTACATGGCTGCATTTATAAATATTTGAATTGATCTTGTTTGTTTTAAGTTTTCCGTTTCTTTTGGGATATTTTGAATTGTGGACAGGATTAGTTTGGGATTACCATAGCATTAGTTCAGTTGGAGTCTTATCTCTAAGATTGATTAAAGTTTATCTTCTTATTGCTTGAGAGTTGAGTCTATCTATAGGATTAGACAAGATAGAGTCCATCTTTTATCTACCTACTTTATGTTAGGGTCGTTTCTATAAATGAGAATATAATTATTAGGAGGGTATATCATTTGAACCCTACCAAGAAGACATGTTTTCATAGAGGAAGACTTCCTCAATTAAACCTATATCCATACTCGCTATGTTTTTCCATTTTCCTTTAGTAGAGATAGGCACGTCCGAGAACAAAAATTCCCAGCATGTACCAACATGCCCCTATCGACAAGGCAGTTTAGGTTGAAGATTGTCCTTTAGGGAGTTACTCTACATAAACACCATTAAAGAGGTTGAACCTAGGACTACGGCTCTTCAAAGCCATGGATAAGGCTAGGTTCATATACTTAAGTGAATTAGGAAAACATTTGTGTCATGTGTAGCAATATGAAACAAAGCCACGACAGGACCATAGAAGGTGCGAGCATAAACATCTCTCTTGTTTAAACTTTAGAGTGTTAAGCCAGATGATTTCCATCAGGCTCAGGCTCACATTTTCAGATAGCAGAATGTACTCAAATACTAGGAATATAGTGACAATGAAAATATCAAAATCTCTGCATCTACTAATAGTTGTTGCTTTCTTCAGTAAGGAATATTATATACATAGACCTTGAATATGAAGCCCACATCATAGTATCCAGATTTTTTGGGATTTGTCATGATTGGCAGTCATATCAATAGCACCAAGAGAGGACCAAGACAATATTATTGTCACTCTTATCATAAACAAAAAAGACAAAACCAAATATATCTCCACTTCTTAATGTATAAAATCTGAATTTATTATCTTTAAAGTTCATAAATTTTTAGCAGTAACACCCTAGTTCCACATCCAGGTGTATTTTCACACCCCTTATCAACTCAGGGAAGAAATTGGTACCATTACCGTATAGCTTATGACAGCTATTCCAAGGAAAATTCATTAACAGTGACAAGGAAACAGAAACTGATACAAATAAGTCATCTGACATATGATGGTGCTAACAGACAATTTTCAAGTTTCAAGCTGTGTGGCCTTTGAAGAATGTTATTGAGAAAAATCAAGCATTAAGATGACATAAACAAAATAAATAAGTTCAAAATTCTGAAGGTCAAAATATTACTTGTAATCAAGGCACCTTCATCTTCGTTGTCAAAAATAATAGCAGCTCTATATCCAGCATTTTGTGCACTTCTAACCTTATCTTCAAATGAGCATCTGCCTCTTATAATTAAAGCAAAGTGATATTTTGAACCTTCCACCACTGCATTCGCTAATGGAGTGCATGCATCGAGAGGTTCAGCTAAATATAAGATTCCACTTTCACCAGATACTTTTATTGTTGGAGCTGGGAAAACAAAACAAAACAGTTACTACATAACCATAGGTATCAGTGTTTATCAATGTTATAAATGAAAACCTATCTTGTTGCTATTATTGTATTGGATGGTAGAAAGAAAACATTTAAATCACAAATGAATGGAAAACAATGTAAAGTGTCTGGAACATCAGAAAAAAAAGGATGAAAATTGGGAAAGTTTACAACTCACATATTTCAATCATATCGAACAAAAAACATGTCAGAAGGTACATAGGGAAATGCATATTTAACTTCCTTCACTACCAACTTCTGTGTCAATTCAATGGGATATAGAAAAACCTTGAGGAAGAACAAGCAAATGACAAGTAAATGCCTACTATTAGCCTGTAGCTATTGTGTGCAGAAAGTTGCACTGGAATGAATTCCCTGGACCTAAGGGAACAGCTGACGTGTAATCTACTATTACCAAGCAGAGAATATTTTGGACAAGATTTTTTCCTCACAGAGCAGAAGAGATAGTAGCAAGCCATCAACAGAGGGCGGCAAGAGCAGGAATGAATTGTCTCATAAAAGCATACAGCCAATTTCTCTCTCTCTATATAGGTGTGTATGGGTGCGGGGTTGAGAGTGGATGTGGATTTCCAGATGCCATGAACCCAATAGCATATTAAAGAAATGAAAGGCCACTAATTCATGCCTTGAAACTTGGATTTCAGAAAAAGTCACGATGATCATGGATGAAGGTATATCACATTGAAGCATACATATATGATAGGCTCATATAAGCTGAATGCTGACTACCTTGTTTGCATAGCAGACATGCATATTTTACGTAAGTAATTGCAGATACAAAATGGATAGTTTCTACATGTTCTTGATATATAGAGCTCAAAATCTACATATGGTAGCTATTTATTCAAAAATGTAATGCTTACGGAAACACTGACATATTAAGTATTTACCAAGATAAACATTTCTTACACGATAAATTCCCACAAGCAATTCATTGTTATTGTTCCTTAAAGAACCGGGACATTTAATGCTTACAGAAACACTAACATATTAAGTATTTGTCGCATAGTTTTTGTTAATGGTGCAACGCTAGTAGACCACTAGCAAGAAGAATCAACACCATATCAAAATCAAGATTGTATCACTAGTGATTTATTCAAGACAATCTGGGAGGAGGATTAAGGATGTAAGAACATGAAAGAGGGGCACAAGAACAATAGTTCATCTAGTATACCAAAAGGAATATTCCGTTGCTTGGGGCGGATATAAGTCAATAGATGTGCTGAGGCAGTTGCAAAGGAAATGGAATAGATCCCATAACTGCAGAGATTAGCACATGGTATGTTTTAGCAAGTAGAAGTATCAAGTTTACTGTTGAATGGTATCCTCTCAGGAGAAGTTGAAAATTGAAAAGCTCAAGCCATAGAAGCTATGAAACAAGCCAGTAATCATATTTGTATTTTGTAGGTAAGAGTCGACAAACAATTGATGTGAATTAGTTGAAGAAATTGCAGACTACAATGAAAGACTAAAAATGATAAACCAGTGATGAGTGATTCTTAAAATCTTCACAAGGAAAAATTGCCAAAAGGCAGATCAGGCATTACCTAATCCACTAGTGATTAATAATGGTAAACCAATGATGTTTTAAGCTGAAACCTGAAAGTTATAATTCCAATCAACGCTTAAAACATCAACTGATAAGTGAAGTATCATATTTGAGAAGAACCGATCTTGAATTACAGCCTGTAACCTCCAATAACAGGCAAATTGCACATTCAATCAGTTTTAGGCCATTTCAGGAAGCTCCATTCAGTTCCAATAGTGAGAAAACTGCCTGAAAATTTCCGATTGACCAAAGTTAACAACTTTACGAAACTGACCTAAATTTTAGCCAAATTGGTTGAAACTTCTTGCAACTAACCAAAATAGGCTAAAACCTTCTCTTTGCAAAAAGTAGTGAAAACTCTCCAAATCAGCTACATTTTTACTGATATTGGCCGAGATATAGACATACCTGGTTTTACTTCTCATGCTTTAAAAACATTTATCAAGCCCATACATTGTAAATTGTCTTCTAGGTTACACAAGTACCATGATATAACTTCAAAGACATCATGCAAATATTCAATAATCCATTGACGCCAAAATGTTTAACTCCATGATTCTGATTATATTTGTTTAAAATTGTTCATGCAAGTCTTTTATATAAATTATGTAAATATTATATGGCTTGAAATAACACTACATATTTAATGTAGTTTGGCAATATTTAATATAATAAAGATATACTTAAAATAATACATTATAAATACAATACATATATTATGGAATAAATACAGGAAATACTTAATATAATAAGTATTTTTAGTTAAACAAAAGTATTAATCAAAATAGTGACATCTTTATTCGAGGAGGCGGCTGCGACGTCCAGCTCCACATAAATTATGTTAGGATAGTCCGGCTCATCTCAAAATTAGAAAGAAAAAGTGAATTGTTGAGTGGTGTGATATATCAGACGATCATTTCCAATTTAGGCCTGGACTTGATTTTTGTGCTTGATGATCTAATTGAGAATAGGATTGCCATTCCTTCACTTCTTGGTGTAGTTAGTGTGTCATTGTAGTGAATGGTGGAAAAGAATTCATGTACCAATCAAAAATATATTTGGAGAAGATCTGTTGTTGTGTAAGCAGATATATTGTTGTTTTTGTTTTTGTTTTTGTTTTTGTTGATAAATGTCTTGCTCCTGCAAGATTCAGTTATGATGGAAAAAAGTTTCAGTCACTTTCCTAAAGTAGCAGCACTAGTAGACTAGTACAAAATTAAAATGTAAAGGCAAGCGCAAATGGATGAAGAAGAAAAAAACAGAACGTGATCGGTAAAAAACTAAATTAGGATACTTCATTTGTATGGTTTGAGTAGATATATATAGGAGTAGAACCTTCCTTATACGTCTAACCAATGTACGAATAAATTAGACTACATACTAACTCCAACACTTCCCAATGTTCCCATGAGCTAGACTGTGTGAAACATGTCCAACCTGTTACATAAATTTAAGATGAATAATAACCAGCAGCATAAGAAGACATTAGCAAGACCGATGCACAATGCAAAAACATAGTAGACGGTGATGGACGTCAACGCACGAGGATGCACAACCAAAAGCAATGAAAGAGGTGGATGCACGACCAGTAGTAGTAGTCGAGGTGGACGCACAACCAGATAAGTAGAGTAGTAATAGACAAAAGAAGTAGTAGGCAACAAATGCAGATCAGCTGATGGAGTAGACTAGTAGGAGATAAAATAACTAGTAGACATCACTTGTAGATCACCTTATGGAGTAAAGATGAATGACTGAGGTATCCGAACCGTAGACATGTGATGGTCGAAGAGCAACACACGGCATCAGTAGACAACGGTGGCTAGGTTTTTGAGATTCCTTTCTCTTTTTAAATAGAATTATGGAGAGTGAGTGACTATTCCCTTATGGGTTATGGGTTATGGCTTTTGGACAAGTTATGGTTATTAGGTAAAAACTATTACATTAGGGCTTAGAGTTGGCTAAGTTTAGGTTTCTTTTTTAGCTGGGGTTTTGGACTGGGTCGTTCTTGAGTTAGATCTTAGTGGTGGCTAGGGTTTGAGGGTTTTAGATTGGGTGGTGGCTGGAATTTCCAAAGAGGGTTATGGTTAGGTTTGGGATAAGGCTGGGAAAGATAGGGTGTGTAGAAGAAGATGAGTGTATGGGTAGGATGGTGATGGGGTTTGGGTTCTTTTAGGATGGTATTAGACTTCTTTAAGGATACGGGGTTTAGGGTTACGGTGTCTTGAGGAATGAATTTTGGAAAGGAGATAAGGATTAGAGTTTTGCTAGGATACGACAATTGGGGATGGGGTTAGGGTTTTAGATAGGATTAGGATTTTTAGGGATGATACAATTGGGGTTTTATTCAGGTCGAAGGTGGAGAGCTAGGCCCAAGATGAACAATGTTCTAATACCATGTAGACAACTATACACTTCAACAGCTTGAAGAAGAAATTTATCATAAATGGTACTAAAAACCTGCAAAAAAAATGTTAGAAGAGGGATGTGACAACGTCTCGTTCAATCACAGCAAGGATGTAGTTAAGGTTCACGAAAAATATTGAATACAAGTATACAAGTAGGAAAAGGAGACTAGACAAGTCTTGGAGACTGATATGACACTAAGCATAACTAGTGAAAATTTTAAGGTTATGAGAACCCGTTTGTCATGTACAGGATGAAGACACTTGATGGGCTATAGTCAGCTTGTGGTGAAAATTGCGTCTAGGAACCTATTCTACTAGATGACTCTCTCTCTCTCTCTCTCTCTCTCTCTCTCTCTCTCTCTCTCTCTCACTTTAACAGCTCCTATTGTTCAATACAACAAGACTACGATTATATCAGTGAATATCAGCATTACCTCGACATAGATCCAAAAGTGCAGTTATCTTCGGCATACCTCATTGTTCATAATAATAGGTGACAGTGTGTACTGCTTTATTAGAATCATCCGTGTTCAATATATTACAGGTTAATAAAAAGGGAAGGACTTGTCATTAAAGTTGCACCAACACGAATTGTACATGACACAGTACAGACACATTACTGATTTGGAGCGTCCAAGTGTATGTTGGAGAATTTGCCTTGTGTCCAATACATGTCCAATGCAACAAGACATGGTCATGGTAACGACTTTTGAAGTGTTTGTGCTTCCTAGCTTGTCATAAATTGCATGCTTTGTTCACTCTTGAAAAACAATAATAGCTTTCTTTAACTTCCACAACCACTTAACAGATAAACTAGACTACATAAATTCACATCCAATTCACAACTAAATCCTCAAGTGATATCTTCAAGATGAAGGGAATAACTTTTCTCTTCATAATCCCAGTTGCTACCGATCAATGATGAATCTAGACACTTAAAATGTTGTAATAATTTATTTTCACGTTCAGCTCTATTTTCACCAGCCCTGCTTCTCACCAGTCACTACTATATAGGATTAGGATTGCCCACGACCGATCCAATCAAAACTTTCAACTATATCCATGAAAACGACATTTTTCACTCTAAATAATCTCGCTCTCTCAAAGTTGATTTCTTCAAAACAAACATTTTTGACAATAACTATAAAAAAAATCCTTTTAACTGAATTTTAAACTTCCAAAATCACTATTTTCAAATGGACATCTTACTTCTCTCTATCATATGGAATTAGCATTGCTCATGATCCATATAAAATTAGGATTGCTCATGATTGATCCATGAAAACAATTTGCAATTTTTATGAATTCACTCTCTTCACACAGAGTAGAAGTGGGTTTCTTCAAAAACAGACATTTTTGACAAAAAGTTCAAAAAAAAAAAAGTGTTAAGTGAATTTTAAACTTCCAAAAATACCATCTTCGAATTAACATGTTGCTTCTCGCTACCATATGGAACTAGCATTGCCCATGATCGATCCAATCGAAAGATTTCAACTTTATCCATAGAAAAAAAAATGTCCTCAAAAAACGTTTCCACCTTCGATGGAATCCCTCTTTCTTCTCTCAGTTTCTTCTAGAAAGAAAGAAAGTGCAAATTAACAACTTACCAACACTACAAAAAAAAAAAAAAAAAAAAAAAAAAATACACGAGAATTCGTAGGGTCTTACTGAAGTTGGCATCGACATCGTCGAAAGCAATGGAGACGTTCCTCCCCAACAGAACCACATTCCCGTTCGCCAATCCCACCAACAAGCAGGACAGAAGAGCGCAGATGAAGAAGGAGACCGAGTTGTTCATCGTTCCCAAAAGTCTCAGCAAAACCCTAATTTTTCTTTTGTTCCAACTCTATATATTTGCTCACAGCACCGCGTGATTCTCGCAATTTCTCTCCTTTTTAACAAATCGAGACATCAAATTCCATAAGAAACTTGGGAATTGGAGAGAGTGTGGTGTTTTAATAGAGATATATTTAATTCCATGTGGGGTTTAAGAAAATTGGGATAAAAAAAAAATATCTAGGACAAGGAGTATATTAATGTGTTTGTTGGAATATTATATTATTTTATTTTTTTGATGTGTTGGCATGAGGGATATACCTGCATTAATTGTACTTATCCCAATCTTTTTTTAGTTAATTATTGAATGTAGATAAGAACTTTATATTTATTAAATGTGGTGATTTTATGTACTGATTAATGATTAGCATATTTGGAATGAATTAGGAATATGTTATAAAATTGAATATAGGTATAATTGACATGAAATTTGAAACATAATTATTTTTTTTTAATCTATATAATAAAAGTAATGTTTTGCCAAAATATAGAAGGATAAAGAAGGAATATAAAAATATATCATATTGCTACGAATAACATAACATGTTGTCACGTCCCAGTCCCAAAATACCGAGGGACTAGCCACGTGCCAATGGCCAGCAGCACAACTCCAATAGACAAACCCAATTTAATGGACCCGTTAGAGTGCACTTAAGCTGTAATAAATATCAATGCAGTCTACACCATCTATCACAGAATAATTATAAACTCATCCACAGAAAGAAACATAACTAAATATGATAGACTAATCAAGATAATAGATAAAAAGAAATATAGCCTATCAACAAGTCCAAATAAAATGTGCCTCGAGGAACAACCCGATAAAATAAGTTAATACATAAATCCAAGAGTCATGATATGAAATAACTGGAAGCAGAAATAACTGAGTATGTAACAGAATATTCAGGAGAAATGATCTAGCACAACTTCGTCCTCTGGTGCCAGTACTGCTCCAGCGTTATCTCATGTCCCGTATATCTCGGGGTAATCCTCCTCTGCTATACCTGGGGACATAATCTGGATCCAGGTCTTCAGGGGACATAGCAAGGTACAAGAATAACTCAAGCCAAATGAAATGCAGTAAATAAAATAGATCCTCATGGCAAGCTATGTAACCAGCTATGTAAAATGTAAGTTGAGAGCATCACTAGTACTCAGTCTGAAAGCACTACAAGCTCTGTGTCGGGGAACCGGTAGCAGTAATATCACGAAGGGCCAAATACATGTGCCAAAGCTCTGGTACAGAGACTAAGACACTCTCCAGTAACATATATATATATATATATATATATATATATATATATATATATATATAATCAGCCTGTAGTCTGTGTGTCTCTTCTCACCCAATGTAACATCACGTTTCATGTCCATAACACGCAAGATCATGACCTCTAGTTAGTACAAGTCATAATGATATTTATGTATGCAAGTCTTATGTCACGAAACCTATACAGAATCACCATGAATAACTCAGGAAAGATTCTGTCACATGAATAGTGTCAAGTGTCCTATGGTATGACGTACTTGGTAAAGCAAGCACGAAAAATATAGGATCGTGGAATCGACTCTCTAGGTGATGTTACACGACTCCGCGTACGGCGTCGACACCCGAATCTTGTTCGGACGCTAAGCAACGTCTCACGGTCCTAGGTTGAACAGGTACGATACAGAAGTATATAGAAATAATACAAGCAAATAATAGCACAGGATCTTCTGCAAGTTGGCAAGGTACACTTGCCTGTGTTCTGAGCTCCGTCAGTTGCTCCGATCAAAGTGGAATCTTCAGGTATGCCTTCGGATGCTGAAACAAACATTAATATCGCTCTCAGAATATATAAAATAGCTAGGATGGACTACCCATAAGTCCAATTTGGATACAGGGACACAATTGACAGTTTCTGGTCAAAGCGAGGTCCACATATGGCCCACTTCGCACCAAAAATGTGTTAGAAACAAAATTCTCCAAATTCGTCAAACTTAGTGTCTACGAGTTCAGAACGATAATATGAACCCAGCGAAACGGCCAGAACTGGATTCCGATGAGCCGGTCACGAAATTGTCAGTCAAGTGGAACTGTGGGACCCACGAAACGGTGTTTCATTAATGTTCTCATAATCGTACCAAACTTGGGTCACAGGACCAGCGTAATGCTATGAATCCGATGGCGCAAGTTTCGTTGCGAAACGACAAGCGCACACAAAATTATGATGAGTGTCGGAACAGGTCGATACGGGACTTTTCGGCGGATACGCATTGATTCCGGTGTGCACGCACATCCAAATCAACTTTCGCAAAATCTCACACGTCCGTGTTGATGATACGCGACTTTCGATGCAATTCGCACACGATGAAGTCGCCTCATTTAGTGGGACGCACCCCCATTTCGAACAATTTTGGTTTTAGAAAATCAAATTTTTGGTCAACTTCAACCACGAATAAATCACATCATACAACAAATTAAAATAAACTAATTAATGGAATTAAATCTCGGTTATGTTGTCTAATTTTTTGTTCAAGTAAAATTTAAAAATATTAACTAGGTTGGAAGAAAAACGACCATAAACATGGGTGTTTAGGACAGTTTTCTAAACTACAAATTGGGTCTTTTTTTTCTGTTTTGCGTCGCGAATTACGACCGACACAGGACACGATACACCGTGTCTTTATCTTTATCTTTCTTTGGGCATGTGTTTGTACCGTGTGCTTCTACTGATGTCGCCTTGTTTTCATGCTTGAACATGTTGGTTTCTTTTGGTTTCCTCGGTAACTATATGTTCACAAGGATTCTCAGGTTATATATATTTATAATTTGTTTTAAAATGCTCTTGGGCCTCGTTTGTTTCATGGAAAGAAAATTAAAAAAAAGCTATTTTTTTGTTCTTTTATTCTTTCTTTGAAAAATTGTAATTCTTATTTATTTTCATTTATTGTGATTGGAAAGTCCCAGAAAATTAAAAGAAAAAGTAATTGAGAGTGGAAAAGCAAATTCACAGAACAAGGGAGAACCATTTTCCTTCCCATTAACCTTTTCTTTGGAATCAATTTATCTTTTTTGCTCATTTTTTTTAGTATCTAAACGTATAAAACAAAATTTTCATTTTTCAACGCCCTGATTCGACCTTGGAGTTAGGAGACGCTATGTTGATATTTTAACACAGGCGGTTGATTCCTTATTTTCATTACATTTTCCTTTCAAATATGTGTCTAGTTTTTATGGGCGTTTGTTCCTCTTTATGTTCTTCTGCGGAACTCGGATGTTTCTCTATCCTTGGAATCCCGTGATACAAAAGTTTAAAATAAATATTTTATATTAAGATAATACTCCCTATACCTCTGGTGGAAATTCCACCTGTTAAGCAATATCACATAATGTCGTATTTATCATACAATCTCGCACCAGACTGTCATACTTATCATACAACATACAACCCCGCACCATTGTGAAATTTCTCCACCCCGGTCAACATGGAAATGTCGTGCCATTTCGAGGTTAGGCCGAAGGTCCATTTTTGTTCACCCACCAAAACTAGTGGAGATATTCATCATTCCACTCAAAAAGTTATCATGTATCATTTCCATCCAACATAAAACCACTTTGCGAGTGGTTTGACGAATATCCAAGCTGTTGTGTAGAATGGTGAACATCACTACTAGTTTTGATGGATGAACAAAAATGAACTCTTCAACATATGAGAGAGAATTGTCCTTGTGAAATTCGTTTGGCTAAAACTTCATGTAATAAGAGGCTCCAACACATGCCGATACATTTCTCCTCTGAAAGTGTCCCTTGTTGGAACTCGGTTCATTATTCTTCCAATTTCTTTTTACTGTAATACAAGGTTATTTCAAACAATTTGACCAGAAGTGAAGTATCATCCGAAAGATATGAACAGATTTCACCAGCAACACAATAGAAGGAAAAGCAGGAGCAGAAGACCAAAGGAACACTTTCAGATACAGATTCAAAATACCTACAAAGAATAAACAGATACTGATAAAAAGCGACACTTGTCACACTCACTTCTTCGATAAGACTAAAACAACCCGAGAATGTTTCATTGTCCAATATTAGTTTCTTTGTATCCAGGTAGGCACATTATTCAGTTACAAAGTAGAATTGCATTTCAAGTACATCCAGACATGTAGAGCTCATTGTGCTCCAAAATGAAAAAGAAAAAAGAAAAAGAAAAAGAAAAAGAAATGATAACATTAATATAATATTAATAGATCTTCACTCTCTTCCATCCTTTAGCCGTATCGTAACAAAGTACACTGGAAGGAGTGTGAAACGAGCAAAGTTTCAACGATAAAAAAAGAGCCAGAGGTACCATTTTCTTTTATAAATGCCTTGTACTGTTACATGGAAGCAAGGGATAAATCCTTGCACTCAGCCAACTGAGAGATGGCACCTTTAATTCTTCCATCTGGATTATACATCAAAGAATGGATTGGCAGCAAAAAAAATGTTTGATGTTACTTATAATGATGAGTACCTGTCACATGGCACGTATTCATGTGCTTCACCAGGCTTGGTCGAAGAAGAATCAACAAGGTTACTTTTTGCCTTCAACTAGCATCTGCTGGAGCTGAAGTACTTGCTGCCGCTGCTCTAGAGGTAACGAACTCAATTGCTCAGGTGTTAAATTCATCACTTGCTGCAGAAGAGCAGACTCCACATCTGGTGGAAGCTGAACATAGTAGGGAATATCAAGACAAAAGAATAAGAAATAGATTCCAAACAAATGATATTTAATTTAAGTACAAATCTACAAACTAAATTAAGAATCTTTTTTTCTTCTTTTAAGCGATAGAAACATAATAGCATACCAAGCTAGAGAAAAGTCTGATATCAGGAAAATATATACAATTCACCAAAATAGCTAGTCCCTACTAGTACAGGAAAATATATATAAATTGCTTCCCTGCAGTATTCGCCACTACTGTTTTGTCATATACTCCTGGTACACTTCAATTGCATATGTGAGTCTACACACAAGCCTGATCATCATATATGATTGACATTGTGACGCATCCCAGAGGTTGCTTCTACGTGTAGTCCTCATTAACCATTGCATATGACTAAACCACTACTGTTATATGGCTTGTGCCTACACCAAGCGGCTGCTAATTGTCATCACAAATATACACAGCATAAATCAAGCCTTGTCCCAAGGATCATGAATCAGTTCCAGGACCATCGTGGCTCTTCCTTTTTCTCAAATGGAGGCCATGGAATGGTTGGTAGTGGGATGGGATTGGCATAACCCTGAGGGTCATAACCTATTTATAGAGATCTCATCTCTATCGGAAACTTGATCAAAGGGAGGCCTATCAAGTATCAATCAAGGTCACCGTGACATTTAGGTCACAATAATCCTAATAGATTTCTAGTAAGGGACTATTTCTAATTTCATAAATGTACAGTTAAGTCCCTACGCGATCCACAAAGCACTATTCTCATTTGGTGTCCGACTCATTGGGTGCTCATCAATTGAGCAGCAAACACCAAATTCGAACCAATTTGATTTCACTTACAGTCTTACAGAGTCTTCAATACCAAACCCATCTTCCCTTACTCCACATTACTAGAATAAGTGGGATGATAGCATAGAACCGAATGTCCAATACAGCAATGGTATCCAAGTCTAAGAAACTTGTACACACTACAACTATAGGATACCTACTTGGCGATTAAGTAAGGTGTTATATAGGATTCTAAGGCGAGCCAGTTTTGGTCAACCCATTCTTTAATGGGTTACTTGACATGATATCAAATGCTACAGTCTCATAGCTTCTATCGTGTCAAATCCCCACTAATCTTACCAGAATTGTCCTACGCCTAATTAGATACTCCTATGACTAGAAATAATTTAGTTAGTCGTTATAAATGTGTGGTTTAATAAATAGCATACGGTGTAATCATGTTACACTTTCGATTTGCACTTGCACTTACAACTAAATTTGGACTTTATCACAATTAGTCAATAACAACATATATGAGAATTTTCCGTAATGAATTAATTCTTTATAATAACATGAACAAGGCATATTTGTGGTATCCCAACCATGCAATCAGTTAGCTTTTGGGCCTATTACTAACATCAGTCTCATGAACGATTGTTTGCCAAAACCATTATAAATAAGTCCCAAACTCTTATGCCTAGTCACCTCTTTTCAATTGGCTTTCTGATTAGTTACATTGTGTATCCGCTTTCTCATCCACCGGGCAAGCGGGTTCCACGGGCGCGGCGCATGCAGTAATTATGAAACACTCGGATCAGGACCTTCGTTCAGGGCAGGACGCATTTGACCCCAGACAGTGGCTCTCGGCATTCTATAAGCTTCGCCATAAGGGCTTTGCTTCCCCCGCCAGAATAGAATGCCCGCTCACCGCAACTGACGAGAAAGAGCTAAAGCCTCTGGCAGGGAAGGGCACGAACCGGATCGAGGAAGCCTTGCCCTTTTTGAATTCCTCACATCAAGCTATCCTATTATCAACAATAGAACAACTAAATAAGCCCTAAACTAGCAGAGACAATGGATTATCTTTTCTTGGCCGGCTAGTTTTTCTCTCAAGTCTCAACTATATGTATAGTTTATCTACAAGTCCCAAATGGAAGTCATTAAATCCTCCTAAGCAGAAACCGCAGAACCTATAGGGTAAGTTCTGGATTCCCTGACTCGCTATCGAAAGGCACATTTTGGTTCTTGTTTCTCAGTTGCTCAACAGCAAACACTACGACTAAATATATCAGGCTAAACAAAGCAAGAGGAAATTACAGTATTAGAATGTAATTATATTAAACAGCTTTATGAAGCAAAATTATCTTATACTGAGCTAGGTTCTTAACTCTGACTCACTCCTCAAATCCAGTACAATTTAGGTCAAGACTCCTAAATAATAAACCGTTTTGTATTTAATGGGTAAAATG
Organism: Iris macrosiphon; assembly: GCA_036927795.1. Lineage (NCBI taxonomy): Eukaryota > Viridiplantae > Streptophyta > Magnoliopsida > Asparagales > Iridaceae > Iris > Iris macrosiphon. The sequence continues at coordinate 177,902,849 of JAYESA010000001.1, forward strand.
GTCATCAATCCAAAGTAGAAAGTCTGAAAATGGGGGGGAAGATATGATACAGCGAGTATAAATGTGTAAGCACATACGAAACTGTTACTAAAAGAGTTGGGACATAATGAGCAATACTTGGAGTTGATCACAGATACAAGAATCACATGCACAATACACCTCGTGGCAGTTAGTTTAGTATGCTAGGCAGCTTGGGGTGGTCGTGCTTAGAAGAACCACATACAATATGCAGTTAGCTTAATATTTTAGGTTAGAATCGTGCTAATCAGATGCTTAGTATAATATACCATGTGCTACAAAGGCAACTTTGTCCTTTTGAGCTTTGGATTAAACCATATCTCCAAGGAGAACATAAAGCAGCATGCTTACAGCATCATTAACAAGTACCACAAACTCATCAGTAGTCATGAGCATCACGTAGCTCTATTGTTCAAGAATGTCAATATTCAACTTGTTGAGCATAGAAACATGTTTCATTTGACAAAATTGATTTCTAAATAACAGAACAAGGGTAGGATTGCAGGAGTTCATGTTGCTGAAGCAAGTGCAAAAGGGGGTATGCAAGTTTCCTGCAATTTAGTACAAAGGTTAAGTAACCAACCCATAAAGGACACTCATAAACAATGACAATGAACTTTTGATTGAATTTATTACTTAGGTCTTAATACCAACACAAGTGTCATCCTGACTAGCCTCTGCTTATTATCTGCTATTACCCTCCTGTAAGGCATCCTACAGATTCTGTTTTTGAGAAAGGAAAAAAAAAATTTCAAGTTATTGTCTGTCATTAAATAAAGCTACATCCAGGTAATCCAAGAAAAAAAATATCATTTGCATTTTTCACAGCTCCCTCTGTGGTGAAACTATCAAGCAAAAACATAAAGGGAACTTTCTTAAGAATCATAGGCTTAATTTAACATGTTTTATAGTGATTAGATTTGCAAGCTCCAGGCGCATGAAGTCATGACTCAGGCATTGGTTTCTGTCACTAATTTCACAACACAGGTTACAGAACTTATCAGCAAGTAGGAGTTGGCTCTTCTTCTCACTTATCCAAATTTGTTTAGAACTAACATTTTTGAGTTAACATGTTTGAAACTGACTTACACCTTGAAATCAAAGCAAGAGATGTATTGACTTTGAGTCATGGGACGAATGCGGCACACTAATATTTGCATGCGGTGACAGGCATATCAGTTCTAAAAAATTCAAACACGAGGACTATATGTATTAAAGGTGGAAGGCGCATTGTAGCGCCGAGGGTGTAAAAGACCGAGGTGCGAGGCGAAGGCGCAAGCCTCATGAAGACGAGGCACACATTTATTCAAAAAAAAAGTAATATTTATAAATCATATATGACTATATGTAATAGATATTGAATGTGGACGTGCCAAAGTCATTATCGGGCATCACTAAATCATGTGGGGTTTTTTCCTTCCGATCTACCGAGCAAGGAAGCTTCTAAGAGTTTAGGTTTTTTTTCCTTTTGATCTTAAGACTTGAGAGACATTCCAGTTTTCAAGAGAGATTAAATGTCGGATCCAACAGCTATGTTGCACGAACACAGATATGAACACGGTAACACTGACATTACACCGAATTTGGTGTCCTAGTGTATTTTGAAGTGTGCGTGGAGTGTCCAATACGTGTATGTGGAGTGTCCGACATGACATGGCCACATGTTTGGAGTGTTGGTGCCTCCTAGCCCATGGTGGGGGAAGAAAATTGGTCAGTAAAAAAAAAGATTAAAGGAGCAGCATATGCATGAGGTGCACCTCAACTAGGCATGAACCTCACTATGAGGCTCACTCAGGCGCGCGCCTCACAAAGAGCGCATCGTGCCTTCACCTTTGATAACTATGACAACGACACAACTATATATTATTTTGTTGATAAAATGCATTTTAAGATACAAGAACCTAAAGGGTAAAGTAGGAAAATAAAAAATAAAATAAAAAATTGACAAAATGAGCATAACAGACTTCCATTTTAATGTATATATTTGAAGTAAACTGTTAAGGACCCTGCCACCGCACCATAACTCCAGAGATATGGTGAGGTTGAGGTTGAATACTTATATTCTTCGAATACGCCCCCATTTTGGGCTGAAAGATTTCGCGCAACGTTATGAGTTCCTATAAAATCTGCTTGTGTGTTATGAGTTCCTATAAAATCTGCTTGTGTGTGCACCAGGTAATGTTTAAACTTGTATGGCTAGGATACCATGTTATTAAGGACCCAACCACTGCACCATAAGTCCAGAGTTGTGGTTAGGGTTAAATATGAATATTATTCCAATAAAATTGATTTCGCAATTGAACCAGACACAGAAAGCCCCCCACACAAATAAACATAAGCTTTTGTGTCAGACACGGATAGGCACACCAAACTTTTGTAATAACATACATAAGTAACATAACATAGAAAAGAAACAACAGATGAAGGAAGAACAAGATCTAAAATTATTTATGCAACAACCTATCAGCCAAAATTTTCAAGCCTTTATACATAGAACTCGAGAAAAGCAAAGGAAAAAAAGAAGAAATGTTGCATTACAAAGACAAGCAGCAAGATTAATGTCGTTAAAAATATCAATTAATATGTTTAACTAAGAGATTCCGTGGGTGCTTGTAACCACCACTTTTCACCCGAGAGGTATTTTGGAAATTTTGCATTGTAAATTTTACTTTACTATATTATGTTGTATATTAATTACTATAATTAATTTATTAGTTGTTAGTGGTTTGTTAGTGGTTTGTTAGTGCAAATTATGACCATAGATTAGTTTAATTAAATTAGTTAGTTGTCATGAAGAGAATACTCCATTTTAGTTGTAGAAATTCCTTTCTTTAACTTATTTGATTCATTTTTCTCTTTAATTTGAATTTCAATTGGATGAAGGAATGGCACAATTAGTAATTAGAACTAATTACAAGTCCATGTAGTAGACCACCTTGTCATGAAGAGATTTGAATTTCAATTTTTCCTCCATTTATTCCTACTTCCTTTCCAAGCAACATCATTTCATTTTCCCTCCTAAATTAGATCTAGAATTTAATTTCCATTTCATTTCTTCACCAAACCATTCAACTTCCATTGGAGAGCAAGGAGCTTGGAGCACAAGGAGGAGCTTGAGGAGGAGTCCAATTCTTGAAGGATCGTGTCCGACTAAACTCTTCCGTGTCCAAATTCGGAATTCTCCAAAGTGGCTACCAAAATACTAGGTAATTCTCTCAACTTCATCAAATTCATGGTTAGAAACACCCCATGGACATGTAGGAACATTCACATGGCTAGATTCGGCTTCCCAATGGTAGATCTAGGTACTAGGAGTCATCAATTTGGTATATCTAAGTTAGTCTCATAATTTTGGGGCAATTTGGAGAAAACCCTAATTGTGTCCATTGAGTGTGTGTATTGTGTCCTAATAAGGACTATTGATGTTTATTTGATGGTGTAAAGGTATCCTTGTGTCCAAAATTGAGTACGGGGAGTCCGTATCACGATATGTCATGATAGGAAGTCTGTATCACGATATGTCATGATAGGAGGGTGGTGTAGTATTGGTAATTTCTATGCAATTGTGTCCCATGGTGTCATATTCTGATAAATTCCTTTGAATTACTCTATTTTACTAAATACTAGTTGTATTTCATATATTAATTATGTGCATGGTGTATTGGTGGTGTTTGAGAATGATTTGAGTGTGATACTTGGGTGGTGCACCATGGGTATTTGTTGAATTGCCATGGTGCGTGTATCCTAATATATTCATAATACTAGATTGATATATTAGTTGTATTATATATATATATATATATATATATATATATATCATAGAGTTAGATGTGTGTGTTTGCATGTTCACCATGACAGGGATTAGGACTGTGAATTGGGGTGCAGTGATGCACATGAGTGTGCAGTGATGTGGGTGTGTAATCAGAGAGGAGGGGAGCAGTCCAGTGCACCTGTGTTCAGTGCACAGTGCACTGCTGGGAAGAGAATCTGTGCACTGGTGCACAAGTATTTGAGGTGCAGGCAGTGAGAGCTTTAGTTAGGGAGTTGTGTGTTAGTGTGGCTCAGGTTTGAAGGCTTGTGTGAGCACAATGTTAAGGTGCACTGCAGTGAAGGGGATTTGGTTGCTGTGAAGTAATATGTGGGGATTGGAGTTCAGGTTTGAGTGAAGGGGAGTGCCTGCAGCAGTTCATGGCTGCAGCAGCAACTTGGAGCCAGTTGCACACCAGCAACTGAAGCAGCAGCTGCACAGCAGCAGTCCATGGAGCCAGCAGCAGTTAGGAGCAATGGTTCATGTGTTTGAGTCTCTCTAATTCATATACAAATATATGAGTGTATGTATCTATATCTATGAGTGTGAGTGGTTATGTATATATGTATGTTTACCTATATGTATCTACATAGGTGTGAGCACATATAAGTTGGATTAGTGAGTGTGTTGGGTAGTGTTGGGGTTTTGTATAATAGTATTATTGGTATTTAGGAGTATCAGTTAAGATTGTGTAGTGCATAGCAAGTGTGATACCTTGATGTTATGTTAATGTATTGATATTGATGTGGGTAAGGTATGGGTCTAGCTAAGGTATCAAGTATTAGAGGGTTATTGATATTGATACTAAGGTAATTCTAATAGTAGTATAACTAGTATAAGATATATATATATATATATATATATATATATATATATTACTTAGTGATACTAACTAGTATAAGTTATATATTGATACTGGGTAGATATGGTATCTTAGTATCTAGCATTAGCTAGTATAGCTAATATCTTTAAGATACTGACCTAGAAACCTAGGTATAGACTAGTATTACTTAGAGTTGGCCTAGTTTGACTATTTTGACCTAGTTGACCTAGAAAAGACTTGAGACCTAGAAATTAACTAGTTTAATTTCTTTATCATTCCAAAACATTGTTTTGACTTAATATTTCATATTTAGGTCCTTCAGGCACTAATACGGATAATGTTTGACATTTCACAACAGATTCCACGCGAGTACATTCTCTGATAGTTTTTCGTATATGATACTTTCTATATTTCATGTATTTAGTGTAGTTATACTTGATTTCTGACGCATGGTTACACGGAATAGAATATTTTGGATCCCGTCATGAGATGTTATTTCCTGTGGACCATGTGCATGGCATGTGATCTTGTACATTTATAGACACTGATTCATGAGAATGATGGCCGCCTTCTCATAGAATCCCGTGTCGTAACGTGTCATGGTTGGATCCACTATACTAGTCGGGGACGGGGAGTGTTAGTTAGACATGTGATCATACCCTTACCATGTGCATGATCCTGTGCATGTTCCTGTGAGTGTTAATCATACACCTCACGTATGATTAACCAGGCCCTATTCCTGTGCAAGTTTCCAAGTCGATCACATGTCGAAGCTAGTACTCACTCACTTAGCTAGTTTCCTACTTCCTGATTTCACATACCTACTATTTCATTACTGTATTTACATTTCAGTATTTCCATTATCAGTTCATGTTGTTGTTCCTGTACTTATTTCATTATCCTGTATTTCTCGTTATTTACTGTTACATAGTCTTTATCATTTATTGGAACTGCTGTTAGAGGTGTGATTCGCTCCAATCCTGACTGGATAACATTTTTCAGTGATTGTTGTGCTCTACATTCCGGAATTTTATAGTGATGCTATAGACATGACTGTTCTTACACTGGATCTTGAGGTGACAATTGTAAAGATCTAGACTGGTGCTTCTTATTTCATATCATATCTAGTTTCATTCCTTTATAATGTTATTTTGTTTATCTTTCTTATTCATTCTTCATTTAGAGTATTGTGATTGAGTACATGATACTACTAGTTGTATTAGTATGATTGATATCTAGATATTGATGACCCAGACAGCGTTCTACCACCGATGTTGCAGCGTAAGCTGAACGTACCCACGTACTCGTGCCCCTATCATGCGGGTGCGGGTCGTGACACGTTTTTAATGGTGGCCCATGTAGGTCAGGCTTCGCAATTAGAGCGATGTCGTGGTAGTGCGACGGCTTAGTTGTACTTCTGCGAGCCTGCGATAGGATATAGGATATAGGATATTATGATGAGAAATACTCAATCACAAATTAGGACTTCTTGAGAGATTCCTGGGATGACCCCTGAGAATCTTACTATAAACTCTACTTCAAAATCTGTTTCGACTTGTTTCCATTCACTCTCACTTCTTGTTGAATTTGATTCTTGATGTTCGGTATTGACTTTGATTCTTATATCGAGATGAATTTTATGGACTAAGTTGAGGTATATTCTGATGACGTATTTGGATAGGAACAGTGAGAAAGGTAATCGTCTGCCTTAGTTATGGAGTCTAGAGTTTATCGCAGCTACACTAGCTGGCGTGGCAAAAACATAAAGACCTGATTTTGGATGTAGATATCTTAGTTATGAAATTTAGAGTTTATTGCAGTCATTCTAGTTAGTGGGGCGCAGCTATACTAGTTGGCGTAGCGAGAATTCTAGATAACATGATTATAGAGACATATACCTTAGTTATAGACTTTATAGTTTATCGCAGCTATGCTTACTAGCGTGACGAGGATTCTGGATACATGATTTCGGATAGACGTGTATGATTATCATATTGTATCTTAAATTGGTTCTTAACATATCTCTATCATTCCACTTTTATCATTGAATTGTGTTCCATCACCCTTATTAGCTCATGAATAGAAATATATTTAGTCCCTCTAGTCCAGTTCCTTATAGTTTATTAGTTCATGAGGTTCCTTGGATAGTGTAGTAGTTTGGTAACTTGCAGATAGGTTTGTATCATTGCGTATCAGTGTTGATTGTTGGGAGTGTAGCTTGTGAGTCTGTGAATAGTTCCTGGTTGGGCATGTGAGCTATAGACATCAGTCTAGAGATAACTCATAGTGCAGTACCTTTGTAGCAATAGTTCTATTGTAGGTGTCAGTATAGTTAGTATTGGTACCAATGGTAGAAGGGAGAGTAGAGTATTAGTTGTGATTCCAGGAGTTGGTAACAATGTCAGCATGCATGTTCTAGGTAGATATAAACCCATATATTTGAGTGATCCATGTATCAATTATGTATCCTAAAATTTGTGTTTGGATATCAATAGAGCATGATATTCTATTTGGTGCTTGGTTGTGTCGTGAGGAAGAGAATGCGTATTCAGAAGAAGTACTAGTGAGTATGCCATGATAGAATGGTACCTATAAGTGTATAGGTGAATGTGATAATGTTAGAATGTGTTGTGCTAGTAATAAGACTTATGATATGTGTTGAGTGTTGGGCATTGGTGTGAGTAGATATAAGTGCATATGTATGTGTCTAGTGGGGGTATATCACCTAGTATTGGAGGTCGTTAATGTGTTAGGAAGTGATAAGTGGAGAAAGGAAGTAGTGTCTAAAATTGTGTGCACAAGTACACAGTGGGTGATGTGTAAATTGCATGATGGTGAAGTGAAGTATCAGTGGTGGAGTTTCATGAGTACCCAGAAGTGAGGGTCCTGGATATTAGGAATACAATGCCATGAGTTAAGACTTAAGAGATGTCAAGATCGGCCATGGATGGTATGTTTGGGTGCACCATTGATTAGTGTAGCAGTGGTAGTTTCAAGTATATTAGGTGAGAGAAGAGATATATATCAACAGGATATGGAATCATGTGACTGCCTGTGAGTGTGTAAGTGAGACAAGTGTATCATAGATGTAAACAACTAGTGCACTAAATGCATGTGATCATGAGTTCTAGTGAGGCTAATGACGTAATCTAGGGAATGAGCTAGCGTCAAGAGTAGGAGTGGTAGAATGTGTGTTGATGAGCACTATTGTGAGTATTAAGTATAGTTATGAAGTTAGTGTCTGTGTACTAGAGTGCCTGGAGAGTGCAAGTATTCAGGGTATATCAAGATTAGAATGAGTAACATATAATACGTGTAGTGTGCCAGTAAGTATCAGTGAGTATTATTTATATTCTAGTATTAGTTAAGTGCATCAGTGTAATATTGAGGAAAGGTATAGAAGAGTGTCATGGGGAGTAAGGTGCAAGAGAAGAAGGATAGCCTAAGTAGGAGTAAGTTTCAGTAAAGTGGTCATTACTAGTGTATTTGAATAGTTATGTATCAGTGAATTGTATGATGAAAATAATTGTACCAGTATGATATAGTAGTGTGTTAGTGCCATAGTGGGTATGAAGTATGTATATGTTTAGATTGGTACCAAGATACATGTGAGTATCCTAGGGTGACTGCTAGGTGTTAGGCAGATACCAAAATGAGAGGAGTATCAGGTAAATTCTAACCAGTGTGAAATTAGTCTTATTTTCAGGGTAGTGTGTCTGTTAGTAAGTGTTGTATCAGTGTTAGTGTGTTTATGTTAGTGTGAGGTGCAGTTTTAGATAGCAGGATTTCAATCTAGGATGTTGAGAAGTAGAGGTTAGTGATAAGTGTAGGAAGCGAAATAAGTGTTTGAAAGTGCTCATGTGTTAGTGCCAATTGACCTTGAAGGAGTATTTGTAAGTGTTAAGACCTAGAATATCTCAAGTATCAGGGAGATTTGAGGTACAAGTAATCTCGTGGCTAGTGTATTGATTACAGATGAGGTAATGAAGTATCTTACTATAAGAGTATCATGAGTGTCATATAGAAGAGTTGTCTTGTGTGGGCAGTGTCAGAAATTTGGAGAGGTAGCCTACAGATAGTAATGAGTGTGTATCAATAGGATACAGGAGTGCAGAGTAGTTGGGTGTCATGAGTATATGACTAGTGTTAGTACCAAGTCTAGCAACCATGTCAAGTGTTATAGGGTATCAGACTAGGAAATACACAGGAACCGGTTGACAGAGGTATATACATGACTTTATGAGAGATAAGTTAAGATAAGATAATTATTCATAAGCAATTGCATTAGTGGGTATCAATTAGGTAATGATCATTGGGTTTAGAGTTAAATTAGGTATCATGATATACATGGATGAATAGGGATATCCAAGTGGGTGCCAAGTAATAGATAAGTATCTCAGTATCTAGTGAGATATGTTATGCTAGGGTATTCTTCTTCATCACTGTTTTAAACGGCAAAATTCTTTGATATAGAGCCTGTCATTTATTGTAAGTATTGGTTGTCAAGAACCATGTTCTTGCAATGCAACACTGGTCGTTCCTTTCTACCATCTTTTAGTAAATGAGTTAGAACCTTAGAGATTGAACCTATTGTAGTAATTTCTGTCATTTCTCCTAAAATTTAGAATAGAGACTATTTATAAGCTTCTTGTTTGCATCCTGGAAGATGTTTGAGAAACTCTTCCTAAACTATTGAAGATGATCGTATTTTCTGATCATCCTACATACTTCATGATTCCTATTCTTCATGCTACGAAGAATTTCTTGATCTTGTTACCTTGAGAGGTAACATATAATCTCTGGATGTTCTATATCTTCCCGGTACTAGTACCTACCTTAAATTTCGAGGAAGAAATTTTTCTAAGGGGGGGTAGGATTGTAACCACTACTTTTCACCCGAGGAATATTTTGGTAATTTTGCATGTGTAAATTTTACTTTACTATATTATGTTGTATATTAATTTCTATAATTAATTTGTTAGTTGTTAGTGGTTTGTTAGTGCTAATTATAACCATAGATTAGTCTAATTAAATTAGTTAGTTGTCATGAAGAGAATATTCCCTTTTAGTTGTAGAGATTCCTTTCTTTAACTAATTTGATTCTTTTTCCTCTTTAATTTGAATTTTAATTGGATGAGGGAATGGCACAATTAGTAATTAGAACCAATTACAAGTCCATATAGAATCTGACGCAGTTTTCGAGGGCGATGAGGTATACCCCGACGAGTATATCTGATCTTGGTATGATACCATCCTGGTTGCAGACTTCTACCTGAGTCCATCGCTATCTATGTTACTTTCAGCACTTTATTTCAGCATGTTTATGTAGTAGATTTGTCTCCACCAACTCTAGACTTATTTTATTCTGTATTGACATATTATGATTACATGACTATTCTGTATTCAGACTAGTTCATTATATTCTGTGGATGAGATTTAGTATGCCTATGACTATATTATTCTTTAGGTACAGCGATATGCGTAGTTGAAAATTCCATTAAATTGGGCAAATTCTTGATTATGTATCGGCTGACCATTGCCATGTGGCCTGGTCCAGCGTATTTTGGGACTGGGACGTAACAACCACCTTATCATAAAGAGATTTGAATTCCAATTTTCCCTCCATTTATTTCTACTTCCTTTCCAAGCAACATTATTTCATTTTTTCTCCTAAATTTAGATCTAGAATTTAATTCACATTTCATTTCTTCACCAAACCATTTCATTCCACTTCCATTGGAGAGCAAGGAGCTTGGAGCACAAGGAGGAGCTTGAGGAGGAGTCCAAATTTTGGAGGATCGTGTCCGACTAAACTCTTCCGTGTCCAAATTCGAAATTCTCCAAAGAGGCTACCAAAACACTAGGTAATTCTCTTAATTTCATCAAATTCATGGTTAGAAACACCCCATGGACATGTAGGAACATTCTCATTGTTAGATTTGGCTTCCCAATGGTAGATCTAGTCACTATGAGTCCTCAATTTGGTAGATCTAAGTTTGTGTCATAATTTTGAAGCAATTTGGAAAAAATTCCAATTGTGTTCATTGAGTGTGCATATTGTGTCCTAATGAGGACTATTGATGTTTATTTGATGGTGTGAAGGTGTCCTTGTGTCCAAAATTGAGTACGGGGAGTACGTATCACGATATGTCATGATACGGAGGTGTAGTATTGATAATTTATATGCAATTGTGTCCCATGGTGTCATATTCTTATAAATTCCTTTGAATTACTCTATTTTACTAAATACTAGTTGCATTTCATATATTAATTATGTGCATGGTGTATTGGTGGTGTTTGGGAATGATTTGAGTGTGATACTTGGGTGGTGCACCATGGGTATTTGTTGAATTGCCATGGTGTGTGTATCCTAATACTTGATTGATATATTAGTTGTATTATATATATATATAAATATATATATATATATATATATATATATATATAACTTGATTCCTATGTCATATATATAGAGTTAGATGTGTGTGTTTGCATGTTCACCATAACAGGGATTAGGACTGTGTATTGGGGTGCAGTGATGCACATGAGTGTGCTGTGATGTGGGTGTGTAATCAGGGAGGAGGGGAGCAGTCCAGTGCACCTGTGTTCAGTGCACAGTGCACTGCTGGGAAGAGAATCTGTGCACTGGTGCACATGTATTTGAGGTGCAGGCAGTGAGAACTTAAGTTAGGGAGTTGTGTGTTAGTGTGGCTTGGGTTTGAAGGCTTGTGTGAGCACAGTGCTAAGGTGCACTGCAGTGAAGGAGGATTTGGTTGCTGTGAAGTAATATGTGGGGATTGGAGTTCAGATTTGAGTGAAGGGGAGTGCCTGCAGCAGTCCATGGTTGCAGCAGCAACTTGGAGCCAGTTGCACACCAGCAACTGGAGCAGCAGCTGCACAGCAGTAGTCCATGGAGCCAGCAGCAGTTAGGAAGAATGGTTCATGTGTTTGAGTGTTTGAGTGTCTCTAATTCATATACATATATATGAGTGTATGTATCTATATCTATGAGTATGAGTGGTTATGTATATATGTATGTTTACCTATATGTATCTACATAGGTGTGAGCACATATCAGTTGGATTAGTGAGTGTGTTGGGTAGTGTTGGGGTTTTGGTATAATAGTATTATTGGTATTTAGGAGTATCAGTTCAGATTGTGTAGTGCATAGCAAGTGTGATACCTTGATGTTATATTAATGCATTGATATTGATGTGGGTAGTGAATGGGTCTAGCTAAGGTATCAAGTATTAGAGGGTTATTGATATTGATACTAAGGTAATTCTAATAGTAGTATAACTAGTATATATATATATATATATATATATATATATATATATATATATATTACCTAGTGATACTAACTAGTATAAGTTATATATTGATACTGGGTAGATATGGTATCTTAGTATCTAGCATTAGCTAGTATAGCTAATATCTTTAAGATATTGACCTAGAAACCTAGGTATAGACTAGTATTACTTAGAGTTGACTTAGTTTGATTATTTTGACCTAGTTGACCTAGAAAAGACTTGAGACCTAGAAATTAATTAGTTTAATTTCTTTATCATTCCAAAACATTGTTTTGACTTGATATTTCATATTTAGGTCCTTGAGGCACTGATATTGATACTATTTGACATTTCACACCAGATTCCAGGCGAGTACATTCTCTGATAGTTTTTCGTATATGATATTTTCTATGTTTCCTGTATTTAGTGTAGTTATACTTGATTCCTGACACATGGTTACACGGATTGGTATATTCTGGATCCCGTCATGAGATGTTATTTCCTGTGGACCATGTGCATGCCCTGTGATCTTGTACATGTATAGACACCGATTCATGAGGATGGCCCCCTTCTCATAGAATCTCGTGTCGTAACGTGTCATGGTTGGATCCACTATACTAGTCGGGGACAGGGAGTGTTAGTTAGACATATGATCATACCCTTACCATGTGCATAATCATGTGCATATTCCTGTGAGTGTTAATGATACACCTCACGTATGATTAACCAGGCCCTATTTCTGTGCAAGTTCCCAAGCCAATCACATGTCGAAGCTAGTACTCACTCAGTTAGTTTCCTACTTCCTGATTTCCTGTACCTACTATTTCATATACTCCTGTATTTACATTTCAGTATTTCCAATATTAGTTCTTGTTGTTGTTCATGTACTTATTTCATTATCATGTATTTCTCGCTATATATTATTACACAGTCTTTATCATTTATTGGAACTGCTATTAGAGGTGTACTTCGCTCCAATCCTGACTGGATAACATTTTTCAATGATTGTTGTGCTCTACATTCCGAAATTTCAGAGTGATGTTATAGACATGAGTTCTCTTACACTGTGGACCTTGAGGTGACAATTGTAGAGATCTAGGTTGGTGCTTCTTATTTCATATCATGTCTAGTTTCATTTCTTTAGAATGTTATTTGGTTTATCTTTCTTATTCATTCTTCCTTTAAATTATTGTGCTTGAGTACATGATAGTACTAGTTGTATTAGTATGATTGATAGCTAGATATTGATGACCCAGACAGCGTTCTACCGCCGATGTTGCGGCGTAGGCTGGACGTACCCACATACTTGTGCCCCTATCATGCGGATGCGGGTCGTGACAGTGCCCACAGAGGAATACATACTGACTTCAGTGATGGCGGAACTATTAATGGAAACAGAACCTATTAATGAAATAGAATACCTGAGGCACCTGTTTCTCAGCATGTTGCTTTACATCAGCATGATTGGCCATTTGGCTTCTAACCGTTCTGCCAGCGCCAATTGGTTGTGCTGAAATAGAACTGGTGTGAAAGCTACTGGTGATGAAAGGATGAGTACCACCTCCCTCTTCCAATTTTGGTCGCTTTGGTTGTTGATTCAGCATTCCAGATATTTCACCTGCCACTCCTGTTTGCTCTGCCAAAACCATACCTGAACCTGGAAGATTCTTGGCTCTGGATGCCCAACTTAAGTCATGGTTAACTGAAGTAGAGGTGCTAGCTTCCTTTGAAAGTGTCCCCAGTCCATTTAACAATTCTGGGTAAGTAGACGAGCCGGTCTGATATGTAACATACGCTCAATGGAAGAGAAGAACAATATTGATGATTTTAATGAAAAGACAGATCATGCTCCTAAGGTAAATTAAAACTATGTTTCTCCTACAGTTGAGCAGATAAGCAACACGAAATACATGTACTGATTGTGATAGACAACAAATTTGATCACATGCAAATGCATGTGTTCTGCGGCTTGCTGCCACACGCAACAACAACAAAAAGATGTCCAGGCATCAGTTTTCTTAAAAATACTTGAGCCAACTACATAGAGATTTTAAGACAATGTCTGCTCAAGTTCACTACACCTAACCTGGACAGCTGTGAGCATAGTAAAGACAGGTACCTGAGTTGCAATAGGATGAGGTAAATATGACTGCTGAACATTTTTATCTAGATGTGCTGGCAGAGGATGATACCCCACATTAGTAGGTCCTGCTGGTCTAGAATGCTGAAGAAGAGGAGGCTGCACTTGTGAGATCAAACCTTTGGAATTTGGTAAAGGTGGAACATGAGGCTGATTTGCAAGGTTGACGAAAGATTGAGGTGGAACAGGTACTCCAGATTTCCCAAGCATCATTCCCTGTGGCTGAAGTTGGGGTTGAGGTGGCAAGGGATGCTGAAATGGAGGTTGAAGAGGTATCTGCTGAAACGGAAGTGCAAACTGCTGCACACCCAGAGGGTTTTGTAATGCATTTGACTGGTGAGTTTCAGGTGGCCTAGATAATGATCCAACAAGTGCCTCATTTTGAGGTGTTTGGCCATGATGAGAAGGCTGTACTGGGTTTGGAAACGAACTCAACAGCTGCCGAGTACCTGCCATCTGCATCTGTAGTCAAAAAACAGCAGCCATATCAGCAAAAGCAATATTGTGATAAAGACTTTGGCTGTTGTTTGTGGTACAAGAGTGTTGCTAAACAGTTCAAGGTAAAGGATACGCACCATCTGTGGTGTCACCATACCAAGCATTATCTGTGCCTGCATCACAACAAAATTCATAACCCTAATGTTTGTGTTGTGATTGGGGGTTATGACACATTGAATTTTAAGCAGTTCTAAAAACCAATAGTAGAGAAAAGCAAAAAAAGAACAGAAAATACAAATTTAGATACATGCAAATCAGTACATACATAACAAATATTATTTGGCATAAAGATTTTTCTTTAGTGAGAGAGAAAATATAAACGTCAACTTCGAAAAGGTAAATGTTAAAGGCACACCAAGAGAGCTATGTATGTAAAATTGTAATTCAACTTTATATAGGATTCAAGCTAAACGAATGACAGTTTATGCTGCATCACAACAAAATGCATAACCCTAATGTTTATGTTGTGATTGGGGGTTATGAAACATTGAATTTTAAGCAGTTCTAGAAACCAATAGTAGAGAAAAGCAGAAAATACACAGAAAATACAAATTTAGATACATGCAAATCAGTACATACATAACAAATATTATTTGGCATAAAGATTTTGCTTTAGTGAGATAAAATATAAACGTCAACTTCGAAAAGGTAAATGTTAAAGGCACACCTAGAGAGCTATGTATGTAAATTGTAATTCAACTTTATATAGGATTCAAGCTAAACAAATGACAGTTTATGCTGCATGATGTGATGTGTAAGATTATTGTATCAACAATATTAACCTGTAATCCTCAAACAAAAAGACTCTTTATGGATAGCTCATGTTCTGCTATATTCATCTCTCTTTAATTATGAACTATGAATTGATTAGTACCATACTTAATGGCCTTGTATGAAGGTATGGCTATTAAGGTGAACTAAAAGTTTGAAGTGCTTATTTATTAATAATGGCTTCAATAAGCTCAATTATGTAGTTTTTCCTTCAATTATGAAATAACTAGTATCATACTTGGTGGTCTTGTATAAAGGTATGGCTACTTTCCCATTTGACGTCTGCTTTTGAGGATCGAGTAGCAAGACCAGACTCGTGTAGTTTGCAGTAGTAATCACCTGAGCTTAAACAAGACCGAAATCATCAAGATATCCTCTTATTTGATTTTCAAATATTTCATACACTATGTGCAACAGATTGAAGCTTACGTAATTCCCTTGGGATAGTAAATAGAAGTAATTAGAAGATCGAAAAACCTTACACAGCTACCATATTTAAATAATCATTCACAAACAGCTCCTATTCAATCTTATGCAAACCAAGCATCAACTAGACCAAGGATCAATCAAGCAAAGATCATATTCATCGTCACTAGGGATGGCAGTTGGGTCAGGTCAGGATCGATCAACCTGTTTAAGCTCAACCAGAACCCTACCTTTTTATGTGTGACTCGTTAAGGTAAAGATAGACATGACCCGTCAAAAGACATGGTCAACATGACCCGACCCGACCGGACCCGTTAAAACCTAAACCTAGTTTTTTGCTACCAGCAGCAGCACAATCAACGGCGACGCGAGTTGGGAGGATGCAATGGCGACGACAACATGGGTAGCAGCAAGGGTAGATGAGGAGGTAAAGGAGGAGGACGCAGTTGCATAGTCGCCCAGGGGGGTGGGGTTGGGGGGGGGGCATCAGCATTGGCTAGGTTATACGTATATTGACAATGGATAATTGTCACTTCTAAAGTTTTATTACATTAAGGAGTTGCCACATTGTAATTAGTTGTTGTCATTGAGGCCTATGGTATAAGGGAAGGGTGGAGACTGGAGAGGGGAGGTCCTGGGTTAGAATCCCAGACCGGGTACAATCGAAGACTGGCCTTATTCTCAAAAAAAAAAAAAAAAAAAAAGAGAGTATGATGATATGTTCAGCATCTAGAAAGTAATATTTTAAGAACAATTTCCAATATATAGAAGTTTAAGGATAACACTTGGACCTGGAAAAGAGCCTTAGGCAACTGTGAAACATCACGCAAAAGCTGCTCAGCAAGGGGCTTGTTTTGTACAACCAAAGCCTGTCATCAATTTAAAATCAAGATATTATTTTTCTAGAAAGAGTTTCTATAATGCTAAAGAGTAGACAAAAAAAAGAACTAACCTTCATTTCGGACATAATTTCATTCAGCTGTTGTCTGGACAATTTAGCTAGGTACTGAGTCAAAGGATCATTTCCTAAACCGGAGAGGTTTTGTGGGCCATTTTGGATTAAGGGAGAGCTACTATTCTGAGATCCACCCAATGTTCTAGTCATGGCAGATGCAGCAGTAGCAGCTAACAGGAGTCCTATTGGTTGATGGAGAGTAGAATCCACAAGGACGGGGGGTCCAGGTAATGCTTTATGAGCATCTGCAATTTTCGCTGAGAGCATTAGCAAAGAAAGGAACATTAAACTAGAGAAGAGATGAAAATGGAAAATGGAAAAGGAAAAGGAAAAAAAAAACAGAAGAAAGCAACCAGCAGTGGGCGCCAAGCCAGGTCCACCACGCCCCTGCAAGAAAGGGAACTAAATATTAAACAAAGGTCCATTAAGGGTGAGTAACCGTCCATGTATACAAAAGATTTGCCAATTCATATTAAACCACACACAATAAAAAGACTTAATGGAGAACATGAGTACGTAGCTTGTATAGAAGAGACCTCTGATTATGATTAGATGCAATTCAAGACTTTAGTTAAGAAATTCAAGAGATCTTTTAGATATCTGATTTATCACATCATGGTCAAAACCTTTTTCCTTTCTACCTATTTAATAGACAAAGTTATTGGATTTGGAGTGAATAATTCAAATTCTTCATACATAATGAAATAACTAATTTGACCTGTTCTCTGTTACGATCGTTGCCTTTGTCATTTTCAGCAAAATCAACTCTGAGCTGCCGGCCATTTATCTCATAACCCTGGAGATTGCGGCGAGCACTCAAAGCAGTTTCTTCATCCTTGTACTCGCAAAACCCATAACCTTTGGGTTTCCCAGTCTCCCTATCAAGTACTAACCTGCATTTTTATTTTCATTAGAAACACATCAAAGGTAAGAGTATCAAATAAATGAGCATGGCAAACTTAATCACGGTATTCTCTCCAACTAATAATGTGAATTAAAAGCCAAAAGGTTTCATTGATAAAACAAATGGCATTCATTGTTAAGAAGTTAAATTTCAGATTACAGCATTCATCATTCTGTTGATGATCTGTGAAGTTCTCCTGACCACATGATAAGAACCGAAGCTATGGTGGATAGGAAGTGTGTGGTCATGCATGCCTGCATCTAGCATGGTGATTCAAAAATTCTAGACAACGACATTTGTAAGAAATAAATATTATCATCTAACCCCCTATTGCACACACACAAAGTACAAATATATCGGGCAGACATGTTAAAAAAATGTAAAGTAGATACGCATGTCAATCTAAGGTTTACAATGAATGATAAATAGGGTTGCACTTGGGTGGAAGTAGTTGGATTCACTAACAATTGCAAGGCAACACCAGTATCATATTAAGCTCGAGGGTCAGCAAAGTTCGGAGAAGTAAAAATGTCATTCAATCTCCCTATATGCACATATAAAAGCTAACATAAAACAGTTGATGGACATTTGAGGATTTTCTCCACCGACTTGTAATTTGAAAGCATCTTCCTTTAACACACCAATTTTTGTACTGGAAAGATCTTCCTTCACATGAAAATTTACAAGATTGGACGAATTCTAGACCAACGAACATCTTACCATAGTCACCCCATAAAACCGAGAAGGATAACTGGTGGCAGGGCAACCTAATTTATTGACCATTCAACAGCCAAGGAGAAAGTCTCTACAATTCACTTATACCTACACTATTAAGATGATTCAACAGAATACAAGCTACACAAAATAACAGGGATCCCCTGGAGAAGAAATACTTATCCTTTTGTACCAACTCACTGAATGAAATTGACATAAAGCATTAGAAACTTGATTGGAGAAACCATTGTACTCAAGATAGGTTGACCTGGTCACCTGAAATGTTCAGATATATCCTGAGGGTTAAGTTATATCTCTACTGCACTTTCTTGAAGGAAAAAGATAATTGTCATTCTAAAATGTAGGCTTATCGTTTCTGGTGGGATAGCAAGTACAACATACTGTGCCGCAAGAAACATTGTGATCAATCAGTTGCAGCAATTTATTAATATGCAGAATTAGGCTACTAACAGTAGGCTGTTGCAGTGAAAAATAATTCCGTCTTAGTTAAAGAATCCAGAGATGATGTACTTGAACACCAGATAAAAGGTATTTGGGTGCATGTTAGGACCAACATGGGCAACTCTGAAACGCATAGGAGATGCCCACAGTGTCCAGATGTGTATCTTCATAACTGTATACATATACGTATATTAAATGATCCATTTGACTATTGCTTCACAGTATGGTTCGATTGATTTAGACCTTTAATTCAAACCATCCACACTTGGAACTTTACATATTAAAGCTTCGAAATTACAGAAGACAATGCCACACAATGATATACTGACTTGAAGTGTCACAGGAGAATTTAAATTTGTCCAAGTCTACATTAAAAAAATGATCAGAAGCATCTACAGAACAATGAGTATAACTAAGGGACTTTGGAAGAGGGAAACCATCAATACAAGGATAATGGAAGCTATAAATTTTAGAAATAACTAGAACAAGAAGCAAACTTTGCAAGGAAAAGAAAAAATCCACAAAAGATGGGAAGAGCTACTAGCTCTGGAGTTGATAATCTAATACAATTTGTATTAAGTTATTCACTCGAAGCAGGATAGATACAGATCTATGTTGATTTTGAAGTGTCAGCAAGCCAAAAATTCTCAACTAAGCAAAATCAGTTCATCTGTAGGGTCATTTACTTCAGTTTGTTACTTCACCATTGATAGAATAAGATGTGTAGTAAGTTTTACTATTAGTTTGCATGGCTCATATTTGCTCGAAACACTTGTCATTAATTGATTTAACATAGAGAGTTCAGATAAATTTCGTTCTCGAAAACTTTCCATGTTCAATCGATACTACTAAAAAATTCTCCTCCCCTTTCTTTATTCAATCGAGACAACCATCAGCTTAAAAGAGCCATGTGATTGATAAGTCTCTACGAGGCTTCCCAATGCATTTTGGCAGTTCTAGAAACACAAGACTAGTAACAAACAAATGTAAAAAATCGATAACTTTACAAATGACAGCCCAGCAACCGGGCTTTACAAATGACAAACTTTACCATACCAACCAAAAAACAACCGGGCTTATAAGCACAACAAGCTTGATATTAAAGTACACACTTCACAAGCAAATAAGAAAGTATACCAAATTCATATATGAAAACCATCAGAACTACTGTTCCCCTAGCTCAAGTAACACAGCAATAAACCCTTAATAACTACCACACACACTAAACGAAAAGACTCAAGAGCGAAGAATAGCACAAGAACGCTAAGGCTTTTCCTTGTTTTTACCATAACAACCCAATAACTACCACACACACTTCCAAAAAAAGAAAATATATTTCCGATTCAGAACACTACTTAACTAAATCAAGTAACACATCACTAAGGGTGTGTTTGGTAGAAGAGAAAAGTGGGCGGAAAGAAAATGGAGGAAAAAGTGGAGGGAATGATTCATTTTATCTTGTTTGGTATGGAAGGAAAAGTAGAGGAAGGAAAAGTTGAGGGATTGTTTTCACTTCCTAACCTAAGAAATTGAATCCTTCCAAAAGTGAGAAAAAAAATTGGAAGAAAAAGTGCATACTTATATCAATTAACAATTATATCCCCATATGAATTGTATTATTTAAAAATTATTCATTAAGTCAATGGTAAATAAATGTTTCTAGTTGAGGATAGAATTGATAAAACATATATTTTTTATTTTCTTTCGTTCCACTTTTCCTTCCATACCAAACAACGGAAAGTGGATATCTTCTCTTTTCCATCCTTCCTACCAAACACAAAGGAAGGAAATAATTTTTCCTTTGCCTATGGAAGGAAAATACATCATACTATTCTTCCTTCCTTCCACTTTTCCATCCTTCCAACCAAACGAAGCCTAAACATTTTACATCAATCCCAATCAAAAACAAGCAAATACAGCAAAAAACTAGGCTTTTCCACGTGTTACCCACAAATAAATCGACAAGTTCCAATCTTTCCGCTGTTAAAGCACCCAAAACCCCTAATTTTATCAAACCCAACCATAAAAAGAACCAAGAAAAAATATCCCAAATTTACATCAAAACCTGGGGTTTTCTGACCTAAACGACACCACCGGTCCAACCTCCTCGCATATTTGAATCAGCTGCTCCTCCGTCGCATCGTATGGAATGTTCCCAACTGCAAAAACAAAAACAAAACTCCAAAACAATCATATATTTACATGAAATCTCAAAAGAGGGTTGAATGCAAAAGAAGAAATTTTCATGGAGGCTCACCAAAGACGCACCGTTGCTGTGAGCCGGCGGCGGCGGCGGCCATGTCATAGCTCGTCCACGTCGACGGTCGAGAAGTGGGCGTGGAGCATCGAATTTAACGAATTGATGGAGAAGCTCGCGAGTTTTAGATGAAATTATGGAGGTGGTTTTGGATTTGGGATTTTGGGGTGGAGGGAGGAGTGGGGGGGGGGGGGGGGGGGGGGGGGGGGGGGGGGGGGGCGGGAGGGGGGGGGGGGGGGGGTTAATAATGAGAGCAGTAATAGATGGATTAGCAAATTTAATACTCTTTTTTGTGCTAGTAAAACTCCAAAGTGTCACAATTATAGATTTCCATTTTTTTTCTCAGAATGTTGGTCAGAGAAGAACAATCATGACAAATGTTACTCCTATCTTGGAACCGTTGTAGTATAAAAAATGTTCCGACAGTTCTCACTCTTCACTCATTTCTCAAATCAACCCGACCTTCCATCTTTTTCCTCTCTGAAACAATTCCCTCGCCCCCACACACTTCTCGTGTCCTTCCGACTCTTGGCTTTCCCAACACATTCTCAATTCCGCCTGTTGGTCGCTCAGGTGGGTTGTGGATAGGTTGGGAGGAATCTATCAAAGTAGGGGTGAGCATAAACTGATTTTAAACCGAAAATCGGACCGAACCGAACCGAACCGAACCGAACCGAGTTAGCAATTCGGTTCGGGTCCAAAATATATCGGGTCGGGTTCGGTTATGAAAACTCAATATTTCGATTATCGGATCGGTGTTCGGTTATTGGGTTGAAACCGAAACCGATTTACTAATGTACATTTACTACATATATACTCTGACTCATAACCCTAAGTATATATATAATAACCAAACTCTCTCTCTCCTCTCATTCAGTTATTCTCAGCCATCCAAACCGCCGCTCTCTAAACCCCTCTCTGTCACTCTGAGTCTCTTTGCTCTCTCGGGAGTCTCCGTCACCAACGACCTGGCTACCTCCGCCTTCACCACCAGACGACCACCGCATCCCCTCCCCTGACCGGAGTCCGAACCCTGTGCCTAGATCTGAGCTAGATCTGAGTCATCTGACACAGATATGACATCGGACTTTTGTCGACTTATCGTCATCTCGATCTAACCTAGATCTGATTTCGCGGCTCTCTCTAGTCTCTCCATCTAACCTAGATCTGACACATCGGCTCTCTCGATGTTACCTAGATCTGTCCAGATCTAAGATCTAACCTAGATCTGGTAAGAAATTACCATAATATCTCATTCTTCTTTTTTCAAATATTTTTTTATTTAATTTCATTTTTTTTCTAATTATTTGTTATTTTCTTGTTTCATCTTTGGTGCAGGGATTATTCTCTGGCATAGGATTCAAGATTGGGCTGATCTGAGCCACATTTATCCCTATATCTAGCAGGAATACAAATATGTAAGTTTTTATTTATATTTTTTTTTTTTATTTTATTGTGGTATACTGACCTAGATATCAGAACTAGTCTTCAGATCTGACCAGCTTCGTTAGTGAAGGATTGATCTTGAATATGTTCTCACTACTCACTGCTCACTCACAGTCTACAAAGTCATTCGTTAGTGGAGGATTCGATCTCGACTCCAAGACTCAGATCTGACTTAGTGGCTTTGTATAATTGTATTTAGAATATTTAATGGTCATCGTGTGATTATTTTATACTTTCAATTAATTTGTTATTTTCTTGCATGAATGATGGAACTCGAAGCAACATTGTTCTTGTTCTCGCTCGCAGTACTCACTACTCATTCACTGTAAGTAACCCTGCCGGCCCCTTTCTCTTGTTGTCTCGTTCTGGAATATGTATTTTGCATCATTGAATATGTAGGATGTTGAAAAAAAAAGAGCTTATGTTTGCTGCCAAAAAAATGATTATGCTTATGTTAATTGTTTCCTGCCAAAAAAAATGCAGGGTTGCCAAAAAAATTGCTTATAGTTTACTCATTATTGTGTTATGTTATAGAAATACATCTGTTATTTGCATTTTGGTACTTTGAAGAGTAAAGATTATGTCTAATTGATAATTTTGGTACATCTGTTATTTGTATTTTGGTACTTTGAAGAGTAAAGATTATTTGCATTTTGGTACATCATTATATGTAGGGTTGGTAAATCATGATCCACCCTTGGTTAATCCTAATTGATAATTATATTAATTTAGTGTACTTCATTTTTATCTAATATATTTGAGGCTCAAGGTCATGACCCCACTCTTGAGGTTTTTATACAGTGATAACAAAGGTGAATTTTTTTTTTCTGGCACATTGATTAGTGACTAAGACACTGCATTTTGACTTAATATATTTATACACTGCATTTTGCACTCTAATTCTGCATTCTGGCACATTGATTAGTGACTAAGACACTACATTCTGGCACATTGATTAGTTTTTATACATTTTTACCTAATATATCTGTGTTGCACTCTGTAATGGGACTATTTGCACTCTAATTCTGCATTCTGGAACATTGACTAGTGACTAAGGCACTGCATTTTGACTAGTGACTAAGGGCTATTTATGTAGCTTGGAATTGGGTAAGGGATAGGTAGCATAGCCATAGGTAACTTAGGTTACTCATAAATGTGTGATGTTTAATAGGTGTAGCACCAACCCAATCAATGGCAACAATTTCATATTCATGCAATGTGCGTATTCTTAATTTTTGGACTGAATTTGTTATTTATATTTCATATATTCAAAGTACAAATTTGTTGTTTTAGATGTCGCAAGAAGGTGATCATCAACCACCAACTAGTTCTCAAGCCACAAATGAGCCTCTATTTAATCCAAATTTGAAGCTTCCGGTTTCAAGAAAACCTTCGAAGGAAAGAGCTCCGCATTGGAAAGATTTTAAAAAAATTCTTGATCCGGATGGTCGTCCAAAAGCAAGTTGCAACCATTGCGGAAAAGAATACCATTGCCATAGTAAGCTAAATGGGACTACTAGTATGAAAACCCACTGGAATGCATGTCCATTGAATCCAAAGAATCATGAACCTAGTCAAACAATACTCAACTTGCAATCAATTGAAAAGGGCAAGCAAATACTAACTAGTTGGGAATTTAATCAAGACGAGGTGAGAAAGGCCTTGACACATATGATTATCATTGATGAGCTTCCGTTTTGATTTGTGGAGTGTAAGGGCTTTAAACACTTTATGAATGTGGCGTGTCCTAGCTTTCGTATTCCGTCAATATGGACAGTGGCTCGGGATTCTTATGATATTTACTCTATTGGAAAGAGTAAGTTCAAAACATATTTGAAAGAGTCCAAGCAAATAATTTGTCTTACAACGGATACTTGGACATCGTTACAAAAAATCAATTATATGTGTCTAACGACACATTATATAAACGATGATTGGGAGTTGAAGAAAAAAATTATAAACTTTTGTCCAATTTCAAGTCATAAAGGTGAGGCCATCGGGAAAGCGGTAGAGAAGTGCTTGCTAGAGTGGAGTATTGATAGAATATTCACTACACGGTAGACAATGCGAGTTCCAATGATGTTGCTATTTCTTATTTAAGCAAGAAAATTCAGAATTGGGGAAATGGCATTCTACAATGCAAATATTTACACATGCGATGCATTGCATATATCATTAATCTTGTTGTGGTTGACAGCTTAAAATTGATGTCTCCATCGGGTGCTCGTGTTCGAAATGTGGTGAGATATGTGAGACATTCTCCTAGTCGATTTCAAAAGTTCAAGGAGTGTATTGAAGCCGAAAAGATACAAAGCAAAAAAAATATTGTGTCTTGATGTGAGCACCCGTTGGAACTCTACATTTTCGATGTTGAACACGGCGCAAAAGTTTGAAAGTGCTTTTGAGAGATTCGCCGGACAAGATCCATGGTTCAAACTAGAACTAGCAGAGAATGGTGGGTTTCCTACTGAGGACGATTGGGCTAATGCAAGAAGATTGTGCACTTTCTTAGAACACTTTTATGAACTTACTTTGCGTATCTCGGGATCCTTATATGTCACTTGCAAAAATTTCTTTGACGAAATCATATCCATTGATATTCTTTTGCGTACTTCAAAGGAGAGTGATGACTTTGACTTATCTCTCATGGCCGACAAAATGAGAGAAAAATATCAAAAGTATTGAGGGGAGATTGAGAAAATAAATATGGTGATATTTATTGCACCAATTCTTGATCCTCGACATAAGTTGGAATACGTGGAATATGCTCTTGATCATCTCTATGGTCCGGAGAAGAGCGATTCCACGAAAAAGAAAGTAAAAAGTGTTGCATACTCCATGTTCAATGAGTACAAAAATATAAGCTCTTCTCAAAGTGGTGGTGCTGCTACTAATAGTGAAAGAGTTGAACCTTCTAGTGCAAATCAACCGGTGCACAACTTGCAATTGAAGAAGTTTATGAAAGCCCAATTCAAGAAACATAAGATGGAATTGGGTGGTGGTGATACTAAATCGGAGTTTGATCGATATTTAGATGAGAGCACCGTAGATGATGATGATGATGATGATGATGATGATGAGAGTGATGAGTTTAATATTTTGGGATGGTGGAAGCTTAATTCTCCTCGTTTCCCGATCCTTTCGAAGATGGATCAGGATGTGTTGGTCGTTCCCATATCTACCGTGGCGTCCGAGTCCGCTTTTAGTACGGGTGGTCGTGTGCTTGATTCATATAGGAGCTCCTTGACTCCAAAAATTGTTCAAGCTCTTATTTGTTGTCAAGATTGGTTACGTAAGCCTTCTGATCGACCTATAGTATCTATTGTTGAAGAGGAGTTTGAAGACGTGTATAAAGTTGAAATGGGTAATTTTATTTTCTTATTTAGCGGGAACTTTTTTGTAACTTTTATTGTGTGTTTTAACTTCTTAATTGTTTTAACTTCTTTATTTAGATTTGGGTAAGTTGACGGTGGAATCAATATCAACGTCAACAAGCGAGGTTTGATTAATTATGCTCTTTAAATTTGGACTTTTGGAGTGATATTTGGGAACACAGTCTTTTAGTTGGAGACAATATGTGTAATATTTTTTGAAGACTCTTTGAGTCTTTGTGCTAGCTATTTTCTTGCGGTTCTGAGCTTGCTGTTATTTTCTTGCTGTTTTTGGAAGACAGTGTGTAATATTTTTGGATACCAACCTAACTTAATGCTTCTATTTTCTTGTTGTTCCGATCTTGCTGTTACTTATTGCTTCTGCTATTATTGCTTGTTATACTACCTGTTATTGTTGTTGTTTCTTCTGCAGTCTCTCCAATCCAACTTAATGGCTTAATGCTTTGATGTTCTGAGCTTGCTATTATTATTTCTGGGAGCTTTATTGCTGGGAGCTTTATTGCTGCTTCTGTTGTTATTTCTGGGAGCTTTATTGCTGCTCCAAGCCTCCACCTTACTTTTGTCTCCACTTTCACATTCTCTTCTTGTTGTAGGTGCATAAAATGAAGCCATTGGCGAGGCATAAAATGCAGCCATTGGCGACAATGGCGTGGCATAAAATGTAGCCATTTGGTAAATCTATGATGCTAGTTTATTTAGTCTTTTCTTGAGAAATTTACTAACATATTACATGATAAAGTGGCAATGATGATGATGGATTGAGAATAGGAGAACTGATACTACATGGCATCAAACAATGATGCATAAATGAGCCTTATCTGAGCCACAATTTAGTTTTTTTCCTTCTTTTTATTGTGTTGTCCAGGAAAATCTAGGACTTGATGATGATGACTTGTTTATGAAGAGAACTACGCATTTGAACCTGGGAACTCTTATTACTGGCAAGGTAGTTATAAATACACTTTATTGGAGTTCTGAAAACTTTACAAAAAAACTTTAGAAAGCAATTTTACTGGCAAGGTTTAGCTAGTATAGTTGGTTATATGAATTGGCTTAATATAATGAGAAGTTGTGCATATCATGTTCCTCTTTGATGTGGTAAACTTGTCATAAGGAAATTGGATTTCTATCTGTAGGCTGCATGTTTCATCTATATGCAGGATACATGTTTCATATCCAATTTAACTTAAAATTTTTTCCTAGTTGGATATCCAATCTGGATAGTTCATACTCAAGTCAAGTTCAACCATGATTATGGTACTCTGTATAATTAATATGTTTGGATCAAGTAAACAATCATTGACTTTTATGGACTATGTGTTCGTGATTATTAAAGTACATTTAAGATGGTACTTTGTAGAATTTGCTAACATGGTTAGGCCAAGATATAAGTTTAATTAAGTTACTCAACATATGCTACATATTGTTTGATGAATTTAAGATGGGTGCTATATACTGCTATTTGTGTTACAAATTAGAATAGAACTGAAGAAACTGATCTTACTAGTATTTTCATTGATTCATTACTAATGTTACCGACTTGCAGCCATTGGTGAGGCATTCATTGTAGCCATTGATGAGTCATTCCTTGCAGCTATTTGCGAGGCATGAACTGTGGCCATTGGCGAGGCAGGCACAAACTGTCAGTTTGATCTTTATTTTTTCTTTCTTCTTCAAAATTACTAATATATTAAATGAGAAAGTGGCAATGATGATGATGGCTTGAGAAAGTGGAATTGATACTACATAGCATCATACTATAATGCATAAATCAGCCATCTGAGCCACATCTTATTTCTTCTTCTATTAATTTCATTGTGTTGTTCAGGGGAAGCTATGGTCTAGATGCACCAGTTTGAAATTGGAGGGCTTAGGAATTATATCTGAGCTGCATTAAATTGTAAAATTTTGTATTTATAAACTGGTGTTTATGTTGTAATTCTAGAACACAGATGTTTCATTGTTGTAATTTTTTTAATCTAAACTGGAAACAATATTTGATTTGTTAGTGTGTACATTTTGTTTAGTACAATATCTAAACTGGAACTGTGTGTGTAGTGTGTACATTTTGTTTTATTAGAATTTTTTGCTTCAAATTTTTGTTTTAATTGAAATTTTGTTTGTATATTTGATTGCCCAGGATAGGTTTGAAGTTATTTGTTGTAAAATGGGCCAAGCAACAATATATTTGATGGGCCAAGGATAACTTTATTAGATGGGCCGTTCAATTAATCTATTTTGTTGGTTGTAAAATGAAGCATCTCGGCCCATGACACTAAGGCCCATAAACCAAAAAATCAAAATAATCGACCCAATATTTTTTCGATTCAGTTTATTTCGGTTTTGGAATAATACGGTTCGGTTCATCATTAGGTCGGTTCGGTTCATATTCGATTTTTAAAAATGTGGTTCGGTTTGAACCGAACCGAACCGATGCTCACCCCTATATCAAAGCCTCGATCATTTTCTCATCGACAAACCTTATCTTCCTTAATATTCCAGCTTCCTTAAACATGTCTGGATGGAACCTCCTACGAGTTTATGGGTGCCCAAAGAAGAAAGACAGGTCACGCTTATGGTCTCTCATCCAATCTCTGGCAGATACTTTTCAATCCCCCTGGTGTTGCATAAGTGTCACGTCCCAGAACCAGAATATTGGAGAGCGGAGGCGGACAAAGCCAGCTACGTACACCAGAGTACTTAATACTCTGAGATACGATCACGGCTGTCTAGATATGCGAGGATTTACTCTATAATCCAATAGTCATTTCTGGGTCAAGAGTCTTAGTTGTCCCAATCTCAAACAAGCAACAAGTTACAAGATGTATGATCACCAAACATATAATAGTTAGACGTCCCAAACTATACATACACAGATAATCATGAATCTAGTTACAAAATGAAGAACTAACAAGAGTACAATATTACATGATCAGCTCTATCTATAGTCTAGAATACGCTTTACATGTAGGCCCGCAGGCTAGAATGTCATGTTCTAAAATACGAGCTAAACACGTGCTCGGTGGCTAAACGTCTCAAAAGTATAAGTACAAGATCAAGTGGGTGATGAAGAAGAAATCCACTCATATCCTCGGGTGCTCCTGGTGTTCACCATCTTAAGGCGAAAAGTACGGGACATCCTGTGGTCTTGCTCCAAAATCTGACAATACAAAACCAGTGGGGTTAGACCTCAAAACAGCAAGTACCACAAGGGAACCAACTTAGGAACTAAAACTAGCATGCAGACAAATCATTAAGAAATAGCACAATGAACAGTTAAATAAGTGCAGTAGGCAAAATAACAGTTAAACAGTTAGGGAGTATTTAAACAATGATATCTGAAATCAGTACTCAGGTTACACTCTCCGGATCAGTTGTTAAATAAATCAAGACAGGACTAGACTAGATTGAAAATCAAGCAATCACGATCAATCATGCCCTACGGTTTGCTATCATTAGCTAACTAGGGTTATCACAGTCCTAGTTACTAACACATGCAGTTTGAGATACCATACAGCCACATGTCCTACAGACTATCCGGATTATCCAGGCGTAATGATACATAGAATAGATTATATCAGGTATAGTCAGAAAAATGCAACACTCAACGGCGTGCTGGAAGTGTGCCCCTCACGACGGAGATCTCCAAATCCATCAGGTGTCGTTGGGATACCGGAATTGTATGTAGCCAAAAAAATTTCTCTAGATGCTTCTAATACATTATTCTAATTGTTATCATAAGCAAGTTATGAGGAATTTTTGACCGTGGTGCTTAGGAATTGGCCTTACACTTGATGCAGGACAGGACAAGACAGTAGCTTGACAAGTACATTCAGGACAGTAGCTTGACAAGTACATTCAGGACAGGAGCAAGCAAATCAACCACGAGAATTTATCTTATCAGTTCAAGCATTTCAGTTCAGGAAATTCTAGCATTTCAGGAGTGCGCTTCGTCGAGCCAATATCAGGAATATCGGTATATGTCAGGTTAACTCGATACGACGAGCTATTATTAGGAATATCAATGCAAGTCTGGTGTCGGGAGTTCAAGATTAACAATGTCAATACAATCCATGATCAGTAAATTCCAGGTTCTGGCATGTTGTCACAAATCGGGTAATAAGAAATTTAGAGAAAGCTTGTATTCATAACAATTAAATAGAATAGGCTAAACAATGGAAACAGTTAAACCATAAGAGAACAAATCATAAGAAGTTAAGCTACTACAAGTATCATAGGCGCATGGGGTAAGCTGGCCACATACAAGAGCTGGCCGCATGCAGCACACTAGCCGCATGGAAGATGTAAAGTCCACTCCTCGGGACAAGGTGTGTGGCAGGAAATAAATACAAAGTCAAAAAAGTGACTAATGTGACTAGTCGTGTCAAAGATGACCGATGTGACTTGCCAAGAAAGGGAGTTAGAAGAAAAAGACAAAATCATGGAAAGTCATGCCAAGACGGTGCTGAGTCATGCGTTCGAAGGAAAGAGGAACGTATAGCTCCGGACCGCATGGACGACTCAGCCGCATGCTCCTCTTGGCCGTATACACACTTGGCCACCTGAATTCTTTTGAACTTAAAGAACTTTCATTCATTCAAGTCTCATGCATTTGGCCAAGGGACACATGTGCAGATTTCAGTCATGCGTCCAACAAAATGGCCGCATACTGACTTGGAGCAAGAAATTCAGGCCGCATGCCAAGCGGGTCGTATGGAAATCCTTTGTCCCAGAATAGCAAGTTTTAGCCATGGAAAAGCTCCAAGTCTAAAAACTTATTTTCTCCATGAAATTCTCATTTCAAGTCCGAATCCATCAAAGTAAAGTTCAAAACCGCATAAAATCAAGTGCTCCTTAACATGGAACTACTAGCTTTTTTTAAAACATCAAGTTTTAAGAGATCAAAACCAAGTAAACGCATGGAAGCTCCAAACTTGAAACTTAGATCTACTCCAACCAAGGTATCAAAATCGAAAATAACAAGAAGTAAATATGAAGATCATTTTATATAGCACAATATAGACTAATAAAATGCAAGAGTGACCAAAAGTGCAAGTTCTTCCTCATTGGCAAGATGTACTTTCCTAAACCCACTACTAAGCTACTACTACTACCACCAAAGAGAATAGGGAGGCCGGCCTCGGGCTGCTCTCGACTAGGGAGAGGAGAGGGAAGAGGAAGAAGAAAATGAAGAAAGAGAAAGAAAGAAAGAAAGAAAGAAAGAAGAATGAGGAGGAGAGAGAAAGGGAAGGCTATATATATTAAGGGAGAGTCACCAAGCACCAATCTAAAAATTACATAAAAGCATCTAGAAAAATTCATAAATTACACGAAAAGCAATTATACAGCTATAACACACATATACCAGATAAAATATAATAATACTAAAATAGTGAGACGGGTCTCACAACTCTCAACTCCTTAGAAAAATTATGTCCTCGAAATTTCAATAAGGCACCGGGCTATCAAGATATCTCTAGAGATCAAGCAGGTAATAAAATAAGCAAGACCATACGAATATCAATCACATGTTACAAACTACCTAGAACAAGACAAGCATGCACAAGACAAGATCAGGGTACGAGATATACGAACAAATATACCTCACGAGTCAAACAAATACGGGTATCTAGCTCGGATATCATCCTAGCACTCCCAAGTCGACTCATCCGGTGAGTGATATCCCCAAGCAACTGGGACTAAACGAATGGCCCAGTTCTTGAGAATCTTCTCTTTTCGGTCCAAAATGGATACAGATCTTTTCTCATACGAAAGGTCGATACCAACAACCAATTCTGAATGATCCAGGATATGACTCATATCCGGTACATACCGTCATAACTGGGATACATGGAAAATATTATGTATCTTACTAAACGACGACGGAAGAGCAAGACGATAGGAAATATCTCCTACTCGCTCGAGAATATCGAACGGACCTATGTACCGAGGACTAAGCTTTCCCTGTACACCGAATCTAATGACTCCTCCAGTAGACAAAATCCGAAGGAATACATGGTCAACGACAGAAAACTCAAGAGGTCGCTGATGCGTATCGGCCCAATGACGCTGACGATCTTGGGCTACTTTGATATATTTTTGGATTTGCTTGACTACTTCAACTGTCCGAGCTATCATTTTGGTACCAAGCAATTGACTCTAGCCAATATCATCACAAGCTACAGGGGATCTGTGCTTTCAGCCATATAGTGCCTCGAAAGGTTCCATCTTGATACTTTCTTGGAAATTGTTGTTGTAGGAGAATTCGACCAAGTGCAAATGATCCTTCCATGAACCACCAAAGTCAATGGTACATGAACGAAGCATATCTTCTAGAGTCTGGATGGTACGCTCTGACTGACCATCTATCTGCGGGTGGTAGGCTGTACTGAACTTTAGACGGGTACCTATGTCACGACCCACACCCGAAATAGGGGCACGAGCGGTGAACAACGCCCAACCTACGTGGTGGCATCGGTGGTAGAACGTTGTCTAGGTCAACCATACTATCTAAACATCTCATACAATATATAAGGTACATGCCAATGTCATGTCAACTTCCAACGGAGGAACAAATATAATGACATGATAAAGATATCCATACTCAAATCATAAAATCAAACTAAGGAGGATAAAGCACGATATGGAATAAAAAATATGGAAAAGGAATCACAATGCAAACACAAGTCTACAATACTAGTCTAGACACAATACATTTCCAAAATAGCATACAAGCTAAATGTCTGAAACAAAGTCTAATACAAAGTTTAAACAATAAAGCCTAAGCCTCATCGGCCACTGGCTCTAGGTTCTCCTGCTCTAGGAAAGTATCCTCTAATGGCTTACCATCTTGCGGCCCGTAATAAGTGGGACACTACTCCACAAGCCAATCATCCGAAAATGTATCCAATCAGGATTGGAGCGAAGCACAAAACTCTGAAACCAATTCCAAATATATGGTAGAGCATATATGACAGATAATAAAAAGAATACAAGATAACTAGCAATAGGAAATGGAAATGAACTAGAGTGAACAGGTAATGTACTGGAAAGTAAAGAACATGCAATAGAGAATAACTGCAAGTAAAGAAAATATAATACTAGTGAATGTGCCTTGGAGTACAAGTTCATTATGTGATTGGTTTGGGTTGAACACGAACACAATATGGTAACTCGATTACACGTATGATATGTAATCGACATGTACACGAATACACTTCGGCTTGATCACATAACCAACTCCTACTCCCCTGTCCGCGACTAATACTCATGGATCCAATCACAACACGTTACGAACACTAATATAAGCACACTGAACATGAGCAGTGTATGAACACGAAGTACATGATAATCAATACCCTATACACACTATAAAATACATGTAAAAGAGTATCCGCTGAACATAGTAGGGGATAACATCCCATGACATGATCTATTTAGTACCAGTCCATGTAGCCACTGTGTCGGAATCAAGTAAACAGTCATAGAATATGTGATATATACACTATCATAAAATAAAAACTAACAGAGAGATGTACTCGCCTCGGGTCCTGAGTAAAGGGGTGTATCTCGATGCCCAAGCCGGTGTCACACAATCCAATTTAGGAAATATCATGTTAGATGGTGTAATAAGTGATAAAATGCTAAAATGAGCTAAAACATGATGTTCTAGGTCAATACTAGGTCAACACTAAATTAATTAGTCTCTAGTGGTCACTAACTAGCTAAAACTAGCTTATCTTAACCATACTAAGTTATTACCTTAGAGTTCAAGTCCTACCTTAGCTAATATCACTAACTAACATTAACTACTAACTGATACAACATACAAAAATATATATACTAACTAAACTAACTAACTAATTATATATATATATATATATATATATATATATATATATATATATATAACATACTTAAAATAATAACTGATACTCTAAAGATCAACTGAACTCCCTACTATACTACTTACTACTGACTAAACTGATATCGCTAATGTAAATGACACCTAGTAACTTGCATGTCTAAATAATATACTAACTGACATCATCCTAGCTTATGAACTGCAGCTCACAGTTAACACTTATACATAATTAATTAAGTGATAGTAACTTAGCTTATTTACTAACTACACTTAACTTTACTGATACATGATAGCACTTACTACTACACTTAACTGATACATCTTCCTACTTTTAACACTCCTCTCCAAACCCCCTACTTAATCACTGTTACTAATACACCCTTCTCCCCTACTTGATTTGGTTTGAGCTTCCCTTGATGTGCACTATTGTGCACAGCACATCCAAGTCTCCCCCGTCACTTAATCACCTGATACCTAGTGATGTGTCCCCTTAACTAACTATTAGCACCTCGAGTTCAGTTGCTGTAGGTGCAAGGGGAAACATTCCCAGGTACTCAAGTCCCCAACCTTCCTCATGTATCAGTTCCTCACATTATTGCCAATGTTTGCTGCTCGAGTTCACTGAAACAAACTCCCTGGTCTGTTGACACCTTCCGCGGGTTCCGTTGCCTGTCCTCCTTGGATAAGTCTTCTTGACTCGCTGACCGAGAGCGACGAACTAGAGGTGCTAGACTTCGGACCTTCCCTCATGGAGGGGGCCTTCCGAGCAGAATAGCACGAGGCAAATGGCAGCTCCTCTTCCTCTAGTGCTCGGACCTGTTCTCCGGGTTGCAGCAGGGTGGATGTCTTTAATTGTAGCCAGTGGAATAACGACTATCTTTTTATTGGTACTGTTGTTTTGTTACAGCAGCAGTTAATGATAATGTTGGCACAGTGATGCCCTGAGGAGGATACTTCGTATGCCGTCGTTGTTTCCCTCACTTTGAGCTTGTGATTGAATATGTTGTGCAAATCAAGCGAGGGCTGATTCACCTTTGCATCCTCCCTATGAGCCCGGGTAAACCGAGCACACGGTGCGCAGGTGTTGATTTTGCTTCCTGACCCGAGTAGACCAAGTTGCCAACGAAAGATTCTTTAGATCGACCATGTCCGATTGCCACTACGAGCTGGATGTATGGGCCGGTTTTGTACGACTTTTCGTCAGGGGCACGCATGGTAAGCGACGCCTGCTGACGGTCGGTCGAATGAGTAATTACTTGAGCTTGGTGAGCTCGCATTGCCCGAGACTTCTTCGTCCTAGCACGCGTCGGTGCGTAATATGAAGAGTCCATGTTCACATCTTTCCCTTTTTTATCAAGGCGTATGGATTCAGCGTTGCATGAAATTTGGTCGAAGACAAAACTTTGGTGGCTGTTTTGGCCGCACGCGGCCATCTACTTGCGGCTGCCGAGTGGTGCCGCATAGTCCTCCTTATGCAGCTTTTGACGTGGCCGCATGGAACGTATCTTAGCGCTTGAACTCCTGGCATCGTAGTATTTTCCTCTGGATCTCAAGTGCTGAGCACTTTCCTTATCCGAGGAGGCTGCCGCATGAGAGGTGGACGCATGATGAGTGGTCCCTGCGACAAAGAGAGAGATATGGAGAGCATGCTCCACAGTTGGGTGAGGCACAACGACCTTTGCAACCCATGTCCTGCGGATCTTCAGGTGCTCATCACTCTTCTTGTTTGAAGAGGCTGCCGCGTAAGAGGTGGATGCATAATGTGCGGTGTCATGTCCCGATCCCAAAGGTCCCGATAATGCCCCCGCCGGCGGGAATCACCGTGCCCCGGCACTCCCGTGGGACGTATATCATTTGCCATCGAGGCGTGATGCCGTACGAGCCTGGGGTTGTGCTCGTATAAGGCAACATCGTTAAAGTTGTAGCTATCATCGAACTGATCGAGTACGCAACGGAGGAACAGTATTACAAACAATAATCCATCTGAGTATACGGGGCAAAGCTCAAGGCACGAGGTTCTTTGAATACAATGGCATCGTTCCATACATTATGTCCCTCTATACAAAAGCAGCTCAAAACATCTCGATATGGCTCGAGACATCGATACCAGATTTCTGAGTCCTGGGGATGAAGCACGGCTATCACTTCCTCGAACGATACAACACCTGCGAACAAGCAAACTGTTGATGGGTCAACACTTTGGAAAAAGTACTGGTGAGTATAAAATCAACGAACATAAGCAACATTCACTAAAACCGTCACGCCCCAGTCCCAAAATACGTAGGACAAGGGTACATAGCATTGGCCAGCTACGTATTCCACCAGACTCTTGTCCGACTCGAATACATATAAGCTATACTACAATGGTCACTATTTAGATAACATAATAAATATATCTAAGTCTTAATCCACAATAAAATAAAATACAAGAATGGACAACATATATCCTGATGTGTACCCCATTCAATACTTGTCTAAATAGACTCAAAGAAATAACAAGAGTCTACAAAACTAGGCTATGGCAGTAAAAATAGTAACGATAGATGATAAACATAACTGCAGTAGAAATGATAACAGTACCCGAGTCCAATGCTTGCATGATGAGGCGGTACGCGTCAACAGCTCCAGAAAAGCCCTCAACCATCTATGCTGCAAAACTGAGAGTGGACCAGGTCCTTAGAGGGACAAAACAAGTACAAGAAACAACATGCCAAAGTAACAGTAAATAAATAACAAGTGTGCTCAAGGTATCTAACATAAACCATCTAAGTGAATGTAGTGAGAACGTACTCGTCCGCTAAACCACCGGGTCCTGTAGGTCTGCATAGACACAACAATAGCTAGTAGTAATAGTAGTAGATACGTACAGGCCCCGTCAAGGTACCTGCAGCACTATAGGACCCGAAGCGCAAGCATCGGTAGCTAGTAGTATGTGGTAACCCAGCGGTACGGTAAGTTCTCCCCAACCCCATGTATCTCACGTCTCATGTCCACGACACGCAAGACAATCACTATCTATGTCTCAAGTCAAGGTGTAAATAACATCATGTCAACTAGCACATGCCTCAAGTCCTGTCCTAAAACAGAAGCCATAATCCTCGAATATCTCAAGTGAGGCTTATGTACATGAGAGTCGTGTACAGTGTCCTATGGTAAATCGTGCAAGTGATGCACGTATAAGGTATACGTCGATAATGCAATCTCACGATACCCGATTTTTGCGTACGAAAGTCGGCACCCGAATATAACTCGGACGCTAAGTATCATCACGTTCCTAGGGTCATAACAAAGTACATGTATTAAAATATAAACTATAAACTGTAATTAAAATTAAGCACAATTTACTGAGACCAAGGCAAGGTACACTTGCCTGAATCTTTCTAATGAGTGAACAAAGATTCTGCTTCGGCAATCCCAGTCGTATCGTCACGTACTCCTATGAACATATGATATCTACCGATCAACTATCATACTAAGGTATGTTACACACAACTATTTCATAGTCATCTATAGTCAAAACTAGATCACATGGGAACTAGTCTAGTTTTAGGTTCAAGTTGGTACTAAGCTACACCATTAATCTACCATAAATATATTCATAAATTATACTCTAATAATTCTAGAATATTTACTATTTTATTAACAAAATAGTATACTCTCTCTTGAAATCATGTATTCTACATCACAAGTAATCACCAACAAAAAACTAGTTAAAGTCTAGACCTTTTTATGAATAATTTTTTATCCTTGATTAACATACATAAATAAAAATATAATTTATATATTCTGGAAATATATTTTAAAAATGCTATTTTTTACTTAATTAACATATAAAAACAAATATTTATTCTTATGCAAAATATACTAGTTGTTTAGTACTAGTAGCTATACATTTATAAACCAAATTGTTTCCAAAATAAACAAATGTTCCAACTCCAAATACATAATTATAAGTTATGGAATCTAACGTAAAAATTTATATTTTTCTCTATTTAACATATTATTTTATGTATTATAAAACAATAAAATTAAACTAGTTAGTATAGACTAGTTCCCAGCACATCATTCCAATGAAATCTCTTCATGAATTCTTATGCATAACACTATAAAAAAGTTAAATTAAAATTCTAAAATTAACCAAAATATAATACATAATTGCTTTTCTAACATGGAAATTAAAACTTCAAATGATAAAAATACAAACTAGTTACACCAATCTAGTGTTTACACATGCTCAACAGTATATGACTTTCTGCAAATTTTAGTTCTAAAACAAGTAATTTATAATCTGAAAAAATATGTAAAATTAAGTCTAAATTAGAATAAAATAATTTATTTTAAAGTTATTTCAACAATATAATAAGAATTACAAGTTGGTCTTCACTACGGGTAAAAACTAGGTTGGTATTGGGTTTCCTAGTGTAGCATGCAAAGTATGTACAACAAGTTGATGAAAATTTATAGAAACTAACATATATTGTTTAGGACATCTAAGAGGGTTCAAGGAGAAGAGTTTTGATCACTAACCTCTTTGAAAAATGGGTTAAAAATGCCTCGAATCGTAGCTTCTTTGAAACAATTTCATATTTGTCTTCTCCTCCTTGTAGCTCCATATGATGCTTGTGTAGTTTGTTATAGAGGTTGTGGTGACTATAGAAGATGGTAAGATGGTAGGAGAAGGATATTTGGGTGCTGTAGTGGTGGTTTGGAGGCTGTGGAGGTGGTGGAGTGGCCTGGGAAGTGGTTATGCTGAATTTGGATTCAGCCTGGACACCTTTGATGGCGGGGCTGTTTTGAGAAACTTAGAGTGAGTTTTGATTGAAGTTTTGTGAAGAGAAAGTATGAGGAATAGGGATATAAATAATCATACTAAATTTGAGAGAATATACTTATTGTGGAGGGACATATGGCCGGATTGATGGGGGTGTTGCTGAATTCGAATTCATTCTGGGTAGGGCATGATAGATGGAGGTATGGAGGGAGATGGAGAAAAAATTTGGAGATAGTTTGTGAAGAGAAATGTGTGGGAGAGGGTTAGAAGAAAATGTTCTTAGGTGGTTTGAATGGGGGAGGTGATGAGAGGGGGGTTATGGATAGCCTAGTGGAAAGGGAAAGAGTTTGAGGTTACAACTTTTGCTAGTGGGGAGAGGAAGAGTTTGAGGGTTACAACTTTAGTTGGCTAAATATATTTCTCTAAATAATAAAATAAATAATATATTGGTATGAGAAAAAATGGTGTTTGGTATTTGGGATGATAGGTGGGTGTCTGGTGTTTAGGGTTGAGTCATGTTGGTGCCAATGGTTCAATTTGGTCTAGTTTGTCTAGTCAAAGTGTCATATATATATAAAAGAAATTCAAAAAATTAATTTTATAACTTATTTAGTTAAATAAAATAATAAAAATAATTATAAAATACCAAATTATCCCTATACTAAAATGAGGGGGCTTACAAAAACCAACACTAAGTAATTATGTTATAAAATATTATATTACTAGTGATATTTCTAGTTTTACCTAGGTTCGTTACATGCAATACATGAACAGTGTTATATTACTTCTTTTTGGAAACATTCTTGAAATCAGAGTTCATGTTCGATTGCATTCAAGCACACAAGATAAACCGATTATTATACTAATAGGGTGTGCGCAGCGTGTCTCGTGAGATAAACTCAAAGACTCTAGGGACAAGCAGCATCTAGTGGACTAACATTCTACCAAGCAAACAAGATGAACTATCTATAAGATGTCGGTCCCCGAGAAACTCAGGATCAGTAGCTATAATCCAGCTAACTAATGACTCATTTATCTGATGCTATTAGAAGTATGACTCATGGTTGCTCTTCACTAAAATATGCCCAAAATAGCAGCCGGGACCAAGGTTCAGCTCTGCACTAATAGCCATTGCAAATGCACGAAATACTATCAGATAAAATCTATGATGCACACGATCATGAACAAGCATGCTATATATATACATATACTCTTCCATCTCTGAGCAATGCAAAACAGTAAGCAAAATATTATATCACTTATTTAGTGATTCTTACCCCTTGCTGAACGGTTATCCCTGCAGCAGACATACAAGTTAGCAATAATTTGCATATATAAATAAGGTTCTCTTTCATGTTCGTCTCTACATCAAGCAATTAGGTATGCAAGAAGGCTAGTCTAGCATATGCCTTAACTACCTGAAATGCATCTATCTCCATAAACAAACTAACCTCTCTAACTCAAACTCTTCCCAACAGAAGCATCGCCTCCCATCTAATAGCCACGTCCCCCTAGATCCCGTAGGACTGGAACATCATGACGCACTATTAGTCTCACCCCATCAGTAGTCTCCATCCACCATTCTAATAGCTATACCCCCTAGATCACGTAGGTCCGGAACATCAGGGCGCACTATTAGTCTCCAAACTTGTCATTTAGCCTCCATCCCCACAAGCTCTTGGATAACAACATATCACAAGCATAACACAACGTGACAATACAAGCTTTCAATCCATCTATCTCTTATCTAATAGCTGCACCCCCTAGATCTCGTAGGACCAGAATATCAGGGCAGGCTACTGGTCTCTTCTCTAACAAGACAAGCCATTTACTCTTTATAATAATATAAGCATACATTCAATCTAGCTTTTGCATCTAAGACAAGCAATGATACAAACGATGACAAGCAAATATATGAACGATCTTTAATTTAAGCAAGCATGGCACGGGTATTTGTCTCTTCTAGTTAAGCATGCAGTTCTACTCTTTTCTTAGCATGGCAAGGTTCATTCGATAGCGATGTCAGTGTAACTAGCATGCAACATTCATTTTTATACTTAGTATGGCAATGGTTCTATCTCTTTTAGGCAAGCATGTTCTCGTTATACCATTCTCAATGCGAACATTATCTTATTAAGCAAACAAATATTGCAAAAACTCAGATTTATTATTAAGGCGTGCAAGAATCAGAGAATGAAGTTTTGCCCACTCACCTAGATCAGTCATCTTCTGGTTCAACAAGGAGCTCTTCAAGAATGTTTTCTTTTTGAGTCAACAAACTGATATATGTTGTACATAGTGCCAATGCAGAGGGGGGCACTACATACTTACCCACCAAGAAAAAGTTTTGTCCTCGAAACTTCAAGGAGAAATATTCGATATCCAGAGCAGCGATAGTCCTCATCCCTCACCATCCTCAATCAAAAATACTAGAAATCAACAAGTACGAAATCACAACTCTCAAGCAATAAATCAAATCCAGAAAACTTTTGGGCGCATCTTTGAGAATATTTATGAACTTATTGTATGGAACTCTCTACGCAGCAACGATATCAATGGTAAGGAATCATCATCCAAGAACAGCAGCGAAAATGGCGTAAGGCCAGAAAATTGAGTTGCTCTGATACCATTATGTCACGCTCCGATCTCGAAGGTCCCGACAATACCCCTGCCGGGCGCGAATCACCGTGCCCCGGCGCTCCCGCCGGACGTATATCGTTTGACATCGAGGCAATGTTGCCTTGTGCGAGCGCAACCCCAGGCTCTCAAGGCATCATGCCTCGATGACAAACGATATACGTCACATGGGAGCGTCGGGGCACGGTGATTCACGCCCGATGGGGGCATTGTCGGGACCTTCGGGATCAGGACGTGACATGCGGTCCTTGAGACAGAGAGAGAGAGAGAGACGGGGAGCGCGTGCTTCTCAGTTGGGTGAGGCACAACGGCCTTTGCAACCCATGCCCTGCGGCTCTTCTTAGACTTTGCCAGCCTTGGAGAAGCGCTACCCTTAGAGAGTATTTTCTCAAAGGCTTGCTGGTCGAAGCGTACAACCAGCATCCTCTGGGTCAAACCCAGCTTCGACGCGTCGGACTGTGTCACGACATTCTCATAAGAGGAGAAGGAAGTCCCCAGCAGAGTCGCCACCTTGTTCGCCATTAATATTTGGTTTGGGAAACCTTCATTTAATAACAAACAAAAAGAATACAAAAAAGTCATAGACAGACAATCTAAGTACAATATTTTTTATCTGGGTAGTGTGACGATGGAGATCGAGTACTACAACGACTCTTTTACTTCGTTGACTGTCCGAGGAGTGAATGCGGGATGCTCTCTTCTTTTTTCTCTCTCTCGAGCTTGTGTGCACGTACATAGCTCGCCTGAAGGGGTATGGTCTCTCTGAAGCAGAAAAGCCCACCTCTCTGAAGCAAAATAAAAAAAGTCGACCTTGGAGACATCCAAGTTGTCTCTCTTTATAGTCATCATGTTGATGGGCTATAGGTGCCGCATGTCCTTCTATTTGGTGGCAGCAGGGGACTACTTCAACATAATGTGGTTGCAACTGTAGGAGCATAGTATGGGTTGAGTCCAAGGCACACTACCACGTGGACGTTTTGTTAGAATTTGCTGTTTGCTGGAGATTCTGGCAGTTTCTGTTTGCGTCACTTGGTCAGCTTGACACGTGGCCCGCATTTAGTTGGAGAGAATCACAACAGAAAGATTGTCTCAGAAAACCTTGCCACGTTGGATGTTTGGAGTCTGAGATACATGGCGTCTGGAACGCATGAGACCAGAGGCGCGTGAAATCTGGGACGCATGGGGCCAGAGACGCATGGAACGCATATAGTCTGGAACGCATAGGACCAGAGTCGCATGGAGCGCATGAAGTCTGGGATACATATGGTCAGAGACACATTAAGCGCATGGAGTCTAGGATGCATGTACCATATGGGGCTCATGTTCGTTGAGCGCATAGATCTAGATTTTTCATGCTTCTATACTGCTGTTGAATAATCCATGAAGATAGAGAAAAGAAAGAACAGAAAGAGAAAAGAATTCTATTTGTTGCTTTTGTGAATATGAGATGGTATTCCTATTTATAAACTGAAGAGAAGGAAAGAGACAGATCTATAAATTAGCCGTTGTAAAAGTAATATAGTCGTTGTAAATGTATAAACCTAAGAGAAAGAAAGAGAAAAACATTTGTTACTAATATGACAGTGACAAAAGTTGTTAGTGACCAATCACTTCTAAGTCAATTCGAAAGCAAGATTTCCAGAGGAGTATTGAAAAAAAAACAATCGAAAGAAAAGAAAAAAAATTTCCCGCTAAAATAAAATAAAATTGTTGAGAACGCATATAGTACATGCGTTCTACATTAAGAAATTAAAAAAAAAATCTCCAAGAACGCATGTATTACGTGCGTTTTTTTTCTTTTTCCTTACGGGCATTTCTTAAAAAAAAAAAAGGTGAGAACGCAAGTACTACATGCATTTTCAGATTTTTTTTTTTCCTTTTCTTACAAGTGTTTTCTTTAAAATAAAAAAAATTTGACAACGCATGTACCATGTGCGTCTTCAACAGAAAAATATATATATTTTTAAAACGCATTTCTTATATGCGTTTTGCTTTCTTTAATTAATTTTCTTATATCAGGAGTAAGAACGCGCATGTTACGTGCGTTTTTTCTCTCTACATACAATTTCTCCAAAGTTATTTCTCTCAAACTAATTTTATTTTATTTTTCTCTGTATAAAATTTTCTGAATAACTTCACATGCCTCATAATTTTTAGCTACAATACGAGGTACCTGAATTATTTATGTTTATTTATGTAAAGAAATTGATATTATTTTTAAAGTATTGTCAATACATTTGGTTTTATATAACCTCTCTATATTTTCTTATTTATTGCAAGATGCATGATAACATGAGACACAAATATATGTTAAATTTTATGGGCATTACGGATTGGTTGTCTTGACATCATATTTTCTAAGAGAATGGTCTTGGCATTCATTTTTTTTTTTCCGGTAAGTATATTTTTTTCATTTTTTTCTTTACGAAAATTGAATAACAAATTAAATATTTATGTATCAACATTTATAACAAAATTTTAAAAAATACTATTAAATAATAAATAAAAGGGCTAATTAGAGTTTAGACTATGTATTTTATACCAACTTAGAGTTTAAGTCCTGATTTGTCCAATTAGAAAATTTAGACCATGAATTATTATTATTTTTTTCATTTCTTTTCATTATATCCACCCTCCTATGCTTGACAATGAAACTTTTCTATATAGACTAGGAAGGATATAATAAAAATAAAAAAATAAAAAAATCAGGGTCTAAACTTTTCAATTGGATATGTGAGGACTTAAACTCTAAGCTGATATAAAATGATATACAATCCAGGGTCTAAACTCTAAGGGTCTGCTTTGCAATTGTAGGTGTAACGATTATATGAGGCGCTTTTAGAATACCGGTTATGAAGAGTCCGATTTTGAGTGGTTTTAAATAGCATTTTTTTAAACCAGTCCAACCCATGTTGTTAATTCACTAACGAACGGTTATAAAACTTTTTTACACGAATAAAATTATCAATATACCCATATATAAATGAACTAATTGAAATAGATGAAATAATAGAAACGTTTGGATGAAAGTATGAGAGAAGTTTGGTATAAGTAAAAATCCATATTTGATCAAAATAAAAGAAACACATGAAATAATAAAAACACATGGATAAAAGTAGGAGAGAAATATTTTAAGAACTTGCCAAAAAAGTAACCGTAATTTGGAAGAAGTAGAAGAGAAACACATATGAGAAAGAAAAAAATGATAAGATATTAGTAGTTATAATTATATATATTTTTTGAGGATATAAATATAATAAAATAATAAAACTTCTTAAAACCCATCGATATGTGATGTTTATAAAGAGAAAAAAAATTCTATATTACATTGATTTTGGGAGGTTTTTGAGCCGAAAAAAATCAGTGTCTCAAAAAATTTATCAAGGACTTTTATAACACTTCATAGACGGTCGGTTCAAACATATTTCAAAACCGATGAAAACATGGTTACCAAGCAGACTCTAAATAAAAGCGATATACGCACTAATATACACGTGGCAGCTTATTGGACTCTTAAAAATAGGCCATTGATAAAGGCACTACAAAAAAGACTCGGGGCTAGTCCAGTATTGGTGCTACCCAGTTATAAATTTTTTTTACTCAGGCTAGTCCAAATTTTACTAGGATTGTCCGCCTCTCCTCCTCCCGCTCCTCCCCCACCCCCACCCCTCCTCCGGCCTCCGCGTTCGTGCCCCAAAACCCGGACGCGCACGAGCACAGCACGGCCGTCGCAGCTGCTCTTGCCGCCGCCGCTTCTGCTGCTCGAG
Source organism: Iris macrosiphon (assembly GCA_036927795.1). NCBI lineage: Eukaryota > Viridiplantae > Streptophyta > Magnoliopsida > Asparagales > Iridaceae > Iris > Iris macrosiphon. The sequence continues at coordinate 177,947,794 of JAYESA010000001.1, forward strand.
GAGGAGGAGGGGAAAGATGACGATGATGAGCTACTCGAGGAGGAGGAGGAGGAGGAAGATAAGGAGGAGGAGGGAGACAACGAGGAGGAGGGAGAAGGGGGCGAAGCTGCTCGAGGAGGAGGATGAGGAGGAGAAGGAAGACGACGAGGTGGAGGAGGAAGACGGCCGCCGCCGCCGTCGCTGCTCTTGCCTCCTCCTCCTCCGCCTCCGCCTCCCTTCTCTGCCTCGCGCAGACACCCTCCCCATCCAGACTGTAAATTTTTTGACAGTCCTACCAATTTGAAGGAATGTCAAATTTTTGACAGTACTAAAGAATCAACATATATTTCTTTAGGACTGTCAAAATTTTGAGAGTTCTTCCAATTGGTAGGACTGTCAAAATTTTAAGAGTCCTTTCTATTGTTAGGACTGTCAAAATTTTGACAGTCCTGAAAAAAAATTTGGACTGCCCTGTTCAAATTTAGAGAGTGATAAACTTATAATTATTAAAAAAAATTTGGACTATCCTGAGTTTTTTTTTTGTAGTACCTTTATGAAGGGCCTGAAAATAGGCTCTTGATAAAGGCACTACAAAAATGACTCAGGACAGCCCAAAATTTCACCATTGATAATTACAAGTTTGTCACTCAAAAAAATTACTCACCGGATTGCCCACTTCCAATTGATTTTTTTTATAATCAGGACTATCAAAATTTTAATAGTCCTAAGAAAGTCCTAAAAAATATGTTAATTTTTTAGGACTGTCAAAATTTTGACAGTCCTTCCAAATGGTAGGACTGTCAAAATTTTAATAGTCCGGATGGGAGGATTGTCACGCCCCAGTCCCAAAATGCCGAGGGACTGGACACGTGGCAATGGCCAGCAGCACGCACCGATGGACAACCCAATTTAATGGATCCATCAGGGCATGCTTAAGCTGTAGTCTAACAATAAATGGAACCGATGATACAGGTCACAGTCTATACTAATCTCATCCACAACAGATAATCACAGATTAAATGCCAGAAATAATACAATAGAATAAATAAGCAAATATCAAATAAGTGTCTCGGGGAACAATCCGAGAATATGTCTGGTACATCGAATAAAAATAGACAGGAAATAAAGGAACAGGAAATAGAAACAGAAATAACTGACTATATACAGCCAATGCTCAGGAGAAGTCCTCTGGTACGATCTCGTCCTCAGGTCCTGGTACAGCTCCTGGAAGTGCTCCTGTACGGTGTAGCTCTGGATGGATCTCTTCGGCTATACCTGGGGACATAGTCCATTCCAGGTCCTCAGGGGACATAACAAGATACAAATAATACAAGCCAAAATAAATGCAGTGCAGAAGTTAATGAAACAGCAGGGTAAACTATGTAACCAGCTAAGTGATATGCAGTATGAGAGCAGCACAAGAACTCAGGCTGAAACTACTACAAGCTTTGTGTCGGGGAGCCGGTAGCAGTGATATCATGTAGTTGTCTAGCTCAATGGGAGACTACGACGCCGGCATAATATAAAATCCACCTGTAGCCCGTGTGACTCTCCCCACCCAATGTAATCACGCATACCATGACCATAACGTCTCATGTCCATGTCAAGCGGGATCATAGCTAATGCAACAAGTCATATTGTCTATAAATAAAAGATCTCTGTCAAGTCTTGTATCCTATACAGAATCACCATGAATGTCTCAGGAAGACTCTGTCTCATGAATAGTGTCAGGTGTCCTGGGTTCTGATGTACTTGATAGGACAAGTACCAAGAGTAGGGTATCGAATGTCCATCTCTAAATGACGTACCCAACACCGCGTACGGGGTTGGCACCCGACTATGATCAGACACTAAGTACGTCACACGTTTCCTAGGTTAAGCAGTTAAAACAAGTTTACATATGAATCTACAAGAAATCAAGTAAAATACTATGACAAGAATCACTGCGAGTTGACAAGCTCTACTTGCCCATTGATGCATAAATAAGTCCAGAAAAATAAGTAGCAAGCTGCAGGGTTTGGCAAGGTACACTTGCCTGTGGTTCTGGTTCCAATTGCGGCTCTGACTTCAGTTGGATTTGCAGGCGGTACTCCGGTTACTGAAATAAATATCACCATCAGATCCAGAAAATATCAATCAGCTAAAAATGCCTGTCCTTGAGTCCAATTTGGAGACAAGGGCAAAAACGACAATTTCGGGTCAAAACGGGGTCCACAGGTGGGCCCGCTTTGCACCGAAAAACGTGTCAGGGTCAAAGGTCTTCAAACTCATCAAACTTAGTGTCAACAGGTCAGGAACGATGATACGAACCCAACGGAACTTCCAGAATTGGATTCCGATGAGCCGATCACAAAATCGCCCGTCGAGCGGGGCCTATGGGGCCCACGACACGCGATTTTGTCAACGTTCTCAGAATCGAACCAAACTCGGGTCACAGGACCAGCGTATCGCTATGAGTCCGATGGTGCAAGTTTCGTTTCAATCCGACGTGTGTACACAAAGTTAGGTCACAATTCAGAAAAGTCGGATACGGGGCGATGTCCGCGGATACGCGTTGATTTCGGTGTGCACGCACACCCGAATCGACTTCCGCAAAATCTCACATGTCCGTATCGACGACGCACACGTATCTGTGAAGACCTCACGCGACCAAGTCGTCCCGTTTGGCGGGGCGTACCCAGTTCCGGGGTGAATCGGGGCGTTATTTTTCCTGTTTTTGGATCGCGGTTCGCGATCGCCACAGGACGCGATGCCCCGAGCGGGTCGCACGGGCACCGAGGGGGTCATGCAGGCTATGCAACGCAACTGACGGAATCGAAAACGGGTTACGAGCAGAAAGATACGCGTACCTGAACAGGGTCCGAAAAACCCGGAAAAATCGTGTCCGACACGTGTCCGACACAAGGACCTAGGGTTAGGGTTTCCTCGCCGGAGCTGGGCGGCGCTAAGGCGGGGAGCGGCTGGCCGGGGCTGGGGCGACGAGCCACGCGGCGGTGCGCAGGCGGCTGGTGGCGCGGCTGACGGCGGCGCAGGGGTCGGCCGGCGCTGGGGAAGGAGGAGGGGTCGTCGGTCGAGGCTGCGGGCGGCTGAGGGGGGAGGAAGAAGGAGGAGGCGGAGGAGTCGGCTGGGGCGCGGAGGAGGGCGGTGCGGCGAGGGTGGCGCAGGGGATGGCCGGAGCTAGGGCGAGGGAGGCGGGGTGTTTGGGGATTCGAGGGGCGGCCGGAGGGGTTTAAATAGGTGGTGGAGGAGGCTGGGGTGGGCGTGGAAGGCGGAGGAGGGGCCGACGGGTGCGGGGACGTGGGGCGAGGTGGCCGGGCGGAGCGGCGGGCGACGCGGCGCCGGACGCGGGCAGCTGGGCTGGGTTGTAGGAGAAGAAGCGGGTTCGGGTCGGGTGGCGGTGCGAGTTGGGCAGACCCGACCCGACCCGTAGGGCGAATGGGCTGGGCCGGCCTGTTGGGTCTGTTTGGGCCGGGCTGTTGGGCCGGTTGGGTCGGGCTTAAAAATAAATAAATGAATAAATAAATAAATATATAACCAAATAAATAAATAAATATTAATTATTAGTTTTCAGGTGATTTAAAATAGGTCCGGGGCCCAATAAATTCCAAAAAAATTACCCTAAGTCTAGTTTTTCATTTTACACCCAAAAATATTATTTTCATAATATTTTAATATATTTTAAAATCATTTAAAAATTATTTAATAATTAGAACCCTGATTTTAATTACAAAAAATCCCAGAAAATTCCAGAAAATTGTGAAAAATCAAAAATTAAAAATTTTGAAAAAATCAGGGGGTTTACAAGGATTACGCGAGGTGACACGAGGGCAGGGCTGCGTGGAGGCCGGAAGGAGGGGACGAGACGGAGGAGTGGAAGGAGGAGGTGGCAGCGGCAGAAGGCGGGGGAGGAGGCAAATGCGTGCGCGCGGGGGCGGCGGCGAGGCGTAGGCGCACGCGCTCGCCTCCGCTGCTGCTGTCGCTTCTGCTGCTGTTGCCGTCGCCGGTGCGAGGCATAGCCGCATCCCCCCGCGAGCGCGTGCCTCCGCCGGGCGCAGCCCCCACACGCTTCTTCTTCTTCTTCATCGCCTTCGTGACAGAGCCGACGGGAAGATGCTTTTCGGTGCGGCTCGGCAGCGACAACGCGGTCAATGGCGAGGTCGACGACGCGGAGAGACGAAAAATCGCGAGAGGGAGGAGGAGAGGCCGGAGGGGGGGGGGGGGAGGGTGGGGAAGGATCAAAAGGAGGAAGGTGAAGAGGGTGGACAGTCCTAGTAAAATTTGGACTAGTCTGAATAAATTTTTTTTCTAATTGAACTAGCACTAATACTGGAGTTAGTTCCGAGTCATTTTTGTAGTGCCTTTATCAATAAGTTCTGAGTCATTTTTGTAGTGCTTTTATCAATAACCTAAAAATATGAGACCTGACCCCTGCAAAACAACAAACAAACAAACAACAACGATTCCGTAGCCATCTCCTCCCCCCTTCCCCTTCCCCTTCCCCTTCCTGTTTCCTCTCTCTCTCTCTCTCAAACACACACACACACAACCCTAATTCCGTACCGGAATTCTAGATCGGGACCCTAATTCTCATGAAAGTCGCCACTGGATCGCTAATTCCCCGATCATGAACCCTTCCTCGTCCATTAGCCCCCAGTCTCCGGGCCTCAAGACCTACTTCAAGACCCCCGAGGGGAAGTTCAAGCTCAAATACGAGAAGTCCCACCCCGCCGGCCTCCTCCACTACTCCCATGGCAAATCCATCTCCCAGGTCACAAAAAACCCTAGAATCACCCTTAGTGTTTGGGTTCTACTCCGATTCCCCCCCAAAACTTGCTAACTTTGTTGAATTGTTTGATATTTTTTGCAGTTGACGGTCGCGTATCTCAGGGAGAAGCCGGCGACCCAGACGCCGACCACTCCGACGACTCCGAGCTCCGGCGGCGGGGTGCGGTCGGCGGCCGCGAGGTTCCTTGGGGCGGGGAACGGGAGCAGGGCACTGAGCTTCGTCGGCGGGAACGGCACGGGCAGGGCGGCTGCGGCAGCTGGATCGAGGATCGGCGGGTCTTTCTCGTCGAACGGATCGGGCGGGCCTTCTGTTGTGTCGAATTATGACGGAAAGGGCACTTACTTGATCTTTAACGTTGGGGATACACTCTTCATCAGCGATCTCAATTCTCAAGAGAAGGTATTTGTGTTTCATGGTCCAAATATATCGATGCAATCACTTTATTTGCATTTTGACTAGGTATAAGTGTTGTGATTCTCTTATATTTTCAAGAATATGTATATAATATAGGCAAATTCTATAGGCACTCCACATTTTACATAGGACAGTCCATTACTTCAGTACAGTTCAGGTTTTTGAAATTTTTAGTCAGGATAGTCCAAATTTTACTCATAACAGCCCAACCCTAACCCCACCCGCCGCCGGAGGAGGAGGAGGCGGCGGCGGGAGGAGGAGGAGGAGGGGGCCTCCGCTGCCGCTCGTCGTTCGCCCCCCGCTCGCCGTCCGCCCCCCGCTCGCCGTCCGCCCCCGCCGCGGAGGAGGAGGAGGGAGGCGGGGGCCCCGCTGCTGCTGCTACTGTCGTCGCCGCTTGTCGGCCCGACCTCGCCGCCTCCCGCCTCCGCACCCCACCGTCGCCCTCGCACCCTGCCGCCACCCGTCCCTACTTCTTCTTCTTCTTTTTCTTCTATCCTCCTCCTTCTTAGGAAGGACTGCCAACATAGTGATCGTCCTAATAATTAGGTCTGTCAAAAATGTTGACAGCCCTGAAAAAAAAATTTGGGCAGCCTCGAGCAATTTTTTCGATGTCCAACTTATAAAAAACTTAAATTTTTTTTGGACTAGCCTAAGTTTTGTAGTGCCTATAGAATTTGCCATAATATAAACTGGATTAGTAGCAAACTATTCACCATGTGAAGATGTAGTTGAAGCAATTGTGGATTGAGTGTTGTTGTTTCTGAACATGGAAAAAAACTAAGTTTAATCGTCTGACTCTTGATTTTCTATCGTATTTTCCAATGTCCAGTATCCAGGAAATACCTGTTTCATTGATTGAAAAATGCCAATGTACCTAATCCTAGATCCTAACCTAACCCTAACCCTAATCAGAGTAGTCAAAGGCGCGCCCCGGGCGCGCCTAAGGCGTGCCTTGCTCCTAGGTGTAGGAACGTCTCATTGTAGTCAAGGCGAAGCTCGTTTCGTAAGGCACGGGATGGTTAAGGCACACCTAGGCGCGTCCAGGGAATATTAAAAAAAAACTTATATATTCTTTTTTTTACTGTTTCTTTAATACTTTATTTTGAATAACATTTTTTTCTTTTTTTTTCTATTTTCTTATACTGTTTTGTATATTGTTATTTTTATACTCTTTTTTTTTTCTTTCTTTTCTCTGTTTTCTTATACTGTTTTGTATCATGTTATTTTTATACTGTTTTTTCTGTTTTTTTTCTTTTTGTTTTCTTATACTGTTTTGTATAATGTTATTTTTATACTGTTTTTTATTTATTATTTTACTGTTTTGTATAATGTTTATTTTGTATACTGTTTTTTAATTTAATTTCCATCTTTTGATGAAATCAAAGTCCTATTAATTTGAATTATCCTTACAAAGCACTTGAGAATATCTTAAAACTTCAATTCAAAGGGTATATATATATATATATATATATATATATATATATATATATATATATATTTGCGCCTCATATCGTTCGGACGTGCGCCTTAAGTGCGCCTTGCACCTCGGATGATATGGACACTTTGCGTCTCGAGTGTGCCTTGCGCCTTTGACTACCTTGACCCTAATACCCGTTTCAATGGTAGAAAAAACCAATATACCTAACCCTAACCCTAATACCCGTCTCATTAAGAGCAGATATTGATCATATGGAAACTTCTTTTGTTAACTACAACATCAACTTGACAGACTTAACAAATATGCTATATGTTGAAGCCTGTACATCCTGACAGTTTGGGGAATGCTAATATATGATTATACCATTCTGCTTGTTAGGTGCCATCTTTATCTAACATTAGCGATGTCATATCCTTTTTCACGACCTCAATCCGTCCAACATTACTTAGGTTTAACCATAGTATGAGCAACTTAGTTAACAAAGATTTTATTACCCTTTACTGGTGGTGCATCTGTTGGTCTCCCTTACATGTGTCCAAACCATATATGACTGTCTACAATAAGCCAACACCTTGTCACAAATACACTTATTTTTTGTACTTTAATGCAGGGGATGATCTATTAGGAGTCCAGAGGGGTTCGACTCCCCCTGGTTTTGGGGAAAATTTAGTATATGTATATAAAACAAAACAAAATCTATTTCAAAATTTGAACCATGTCTTTGTTGTATAAAATGTCAAACTCTTAACCATTAGGCTATTTACTTATAATTGTTGAACTTATATTCTTATTGTATTTGATATTTCAGCATTGCCATATTAAGAGAAGTCCCCTCTGACTAAAGCTCCTTATATTTGATATTTTAACATTGCCATATTAGGTGAAGCCCCCTTTGACTAAAGCTCCCGAATCCGCTCCTGCATTGATGCATTGTCCATCTCGACATTCTAGTTCAGATACACTCATTTATTGTTCATGTTTTTTAATTGCTCACCGTCCCGTACAGGCATACATAAAGAATGATGATCTTTCATAAAAATGGAAAATATGTTCATGTTTCTCACATGTTGAAGGGTTTGAATAATTAGGCTAAGTCACAACTTTTCATCTATAAATATTTAATTCAATAAACCTGATATATTGAGATTCTACATGCTTGTCAATCAACTACTATTCTAGGTCTTATAACATGCCCCTGCTAATTGCCACCTTTGCTAGAATTTGGTATAGAGGGTCAACATCGTCTTGTTGGCCGATTAGCTGGAAATAAAAATCTGGCAATTCTTTTGTAGAGTTTCTCTCTTACTCCATAGCCGACCTGCCCACCCCCATTCCAACGGGGGATGTAGACGATGACAATGAATTAAATTTCTAGAAAATCTGGCTATCACATCAATCATTCTGGTATCCATCATTGTACTATACCGATTTTTTTTTTCTTGACGTGGATGCAAAATTGTAAGTACTTTATTTTGCGTAATACGAATGTCACTTAACCATTGCAATGAAGTATGATTAAAATGTTTGCTCATTTGTTCACAAGCTTGACTGGCATCTCACATGTTCAAGTGTCAACATTTGCATATTATTGTGATACATTGTAATTTTATGACTTAAAGCATCTTTGGAATGTCATTGGAGTGCCCTATTGTGTTAAGTATCCATGTTTGACAAGTCTATAATTTTGAAAATTTTGAGTTTGCTCAAGTGCCCTGAATCCTAAGAGCTGAACTAGAGAATTAGGATTTGTTACCTGAACTCAAGAAGCATGTTAAAGTCTCTTGCTTTTTCCCTTTCTTTAAGGTTGTTTTCAATTGTACTTCTTTTTTGTGATCCACAAATAAATATGGTAATTTAACATTTTCTATAACTTTCTTGGTTACAAGTAGTGGGTTGGATCTTTTCCAAACTCTTGCACAGATTCTGATGCTAGATATTTGAATTATGAATATAAGCCTTAACCATATAATGTTGGATTGTGTAAAATGTCTATGGTTCGATCTGACAGGACCCAATCAAGGCGATCCATTTTAGCAATGCGAATCCTGTCTGCCATGCATTTGATGCCGATGCCAAGGACGGGCATGATTTTCTTATTGGGCTGCAGTCTGGTGATGGTGAGTTATATTGTATATTTCCTTGTGTTTTATAGTATCATGGTTTATGCTGACGGAATCTTCTGCCCCTTTGCAATATTGGTGTTCTAGTCTACTCTGTATCATTGAGGCAACAGTTGCAGGATCTAGGGAAGAAGCTTGTGGGAGCTCAACATTACAACAAAGATGGAACTATTAATAACAGGCATGTATTGCCATCTATAAATTCTATAAATTGAATTCACTTGCATATTATTGATGAATACTTTTAAGTTTGCGTAATATGGTACACTTTGAAGTAGCTTTGATTAGTTGATTTCTTTCTCTTCATACTTCCCCTGAGCATGTGAAACTTTTATATGATCATACAGTCTTTTACTAAGGGGCTGTTTGGTTGCTGGCAAATGGAAATTCCATGCAACATATGTTGCATACTTGAAAGTGGGGTTTTGAGACACCTTGTTTAGTGAAAAAAATTAACTTTGTAAAGTCCATATTTTTGAAGTGGGGTTTTGAGATACCTTGTTTAGTTACGAAATTTTTGTCCACTTGAAAGTGTTACTTTTATTACTTTACTAGTTCGGTAGCGGTTTAGTGTAATTGCTTAAAGTGTGCTTTCCCCACTTGTCACATAATGAAAGTGAATAGTAATACTTGTTTTTATTTAATCTCACTTTCATCCCACATCGGACTTGAAAGACAATATGAGATCCACATTTTCAAGGGGAGCAAGATCCACTTTACGTCATAAATGAAAATGGAATTCATGCTTCACTTGCTTGTAACTACAAAAGTGGTCACAGAAAAGTGACATTTTCACCACTTCTATTTCACATGTTTGCAACCACACACACTAAGGGGATGTTTGGTTACCTGTAAATAGAAATCAGATGCAACATATGCTGCATGTAGCATCTGATACTGCAAGTGGTGTGAAAATCCATTGTTTGGTTGCGTGTGAATGATGTCGTGGGATTTACAAATCCGTTATTTGAAATGATGTTAATGACATCTATGGTTTGCAGTAAATGAAAATTCATTGTTTGGTTGTCTCATTACATCATGGAAAGAAGAGAATCATTGGAAAATGATGTAAGTGGTGTTGCAAATGTCATAAGTGGTGTTGCGGTAGTTGATGGAAATGATACAACACTTGTTGCATCATTTCCACAATTTATATTAAATTAAACATTAGAATCGGTGGAAATGGTATAGCAAATGTTGCATGATTTCCTTTACAGCCAACCATACACTTCTAAGGTTGTGTTTGGCTACATCCAATTAAAGTTAAAGTGGTGAAAGTGTCCACCTTTTTATTGCATTTTTACCTCTTTTGTTGTTTGTTGTTCATAAATGGAATTGTCCCCATTAAAATTTGGATCTCACATCCTCCTCCTCGAGCTTGAAGTCGGATGAAAGTGAAGATTGTAATACATTTTTTATTCTTTCACTTTTCACTATGACAAGTGTATAAATTTACACTTATAAGTTTAAATCTTTCACTTGTGCACTACCAAACATAAAGTGATAGAAGCGACACTTTCAAGTGGACAATTTTTGGAACGAGACAGATGTCTTGAAAATCCACTTCAAAAAATTTGATTTTGTAAAATCACTCTTTCATTTTACTCCACTTGCTTGTAACCAAACACACTGCTTGTAACCGCACACACTATAACAGAGTAAAATAGATGGATAATAGATTTATGAAATCTGAATGAATGTAGATGGATAGTAGAGTACTGAAATCATAATGAATGCTGATGTACTACTCCGGTATACTCAAGATAGTCAAAGACACAATGCACTCAAGACACAGGGTCCATTGCCCGAGGCGCAAGGCGCACTTAAGGCGCACGTCCGAGCGAAGCCTGTTACAAACAAATAAAAATAAAATAAATAAATAAATTAATTAATTAATAATGTAAGAAATAAAATCAATTAACATATTAAAAGTTTAGAACCAACAAAAATATGTTAAAACATAACCAAGTGAACTAGCAGAGTAACATTATGAGTCAAATGAACTAACAAGAATTGTGTTCTCTAACAAGTACTAACAAAATGAAAGGAACACAAATTATAAAATGAAAAGCAGAACCAATAGAATAACCATTCATCTCCATTAAACTCCATCAAATCATCATTACCATTAACTCCGATCACTATCATTTTTTTGTCAGGTGAACCCCATATAGCGAAAATAGAGAGCAAATACAGAAGGCGTGCCTCGAGAAAAGCACCTCGCCTATGAGGTGCGAGGCAATCAAAGGTTATTTGTGGGCTTATTGGAAAAATTTTAGTATTTTTTTGGATTGTTTTTATTTATGGACTGCCTAGAATTAGGCGGGGCTAGGCTCTAGGTGCCTGGTGCCCACCCGACTTTTGCGTAGCTACTTTTACAACCTTGAGTATACTACAACGTGCTTGTAATATATGCCATAAAGGAAGTTGCATCCTTTAGGTAATATATTGGTGTAGTATATAATGTTCTTTCCTAATCCATTCTGCATTTGCAGCAAGGTAAAAGCTTCACAAATTTAAATCCTGTACTAATATCGGAACCCATGGATGACGGATCAAATCCATTTCCTTGAAACATAAGGTCAAACAATGGATAATAAACTTTTTAATGGATGGAGATGTATCTCTCCAATATATTGCAGGTTGTGCTATAATTCACAAGGGAAGCTGTATGAGGAAATAATAATATTTTTTTGAAGGTAATATATTGGTGTATAGTAATTTGTCCTTTCCTAATCCCGTGTTCTTTTATTTTTCCCATTAGATAAAGGAGCTTCACATTTTCACATTAACTAGGGTGTTAACGAGCCGAGCACCTCCGTGCTCGAGCTTCAGCTCTCTAAGGAAAAGTAGACCTCGAACCTAAAAAAATTAAGCTCAAGCTAGGCTCTCTAAAATATTTGCAAGCACAAGCTCTGCTCACGAACCGCACTTTTAAATACGAAATCTTGAGCGTGAATTATAGACAAGCTTAAGCTTGAATTGAGCTTGTTTATGAACTCACGAGCATTACCCCTAACCAAAAGTATTGCTCAGCAAACATACTATCAAATTGAAACTATTTAAATGAAATTTTGTACCAAATTGGAAAAGTGTATTAATGTAGGATATTTCTTTTATATAGGTAAATAAAAACGAGTCTGCTCTGTTCGCGAGCTCATGAGCCGAATACCTCTAAGCTCTTGTTTGGGCTCTATTCTCTAATGAGCCTTCTTAGGCTTGACCTTGTTCTCTTGAGCTAAAAAATCTCGGCTCACGAGCTTGTCGGCGAGCAGGCTCACGAATAGCTTGGTCCTTTAACACCCCTAAAGGAAACTGCGTGAGGAAAAAACAGCTTTCTTCCTTCATGCTATCCCATGTGATGCAGAACTGTCGCTTGAGATTGCCTAAACTTCCATCAATTCTATCACTGTTAGGACTGTCGATGGGTCGGGTTTGGATCAGATTTATGTAAAATTTGAATCCGGCCCGAAAATCTTTTGGCTTCAAAATATGTACCTGATACCCGACCCTAATTACGTTTGGCTCTTGTTTTTGCATGCAAACCTGGTCTTAAAAATTTGCTGGAGGCTTTTTGGGCGGGGTGTGTGAGGGGTTTAGTTCAGGTATGATCCGGGTCAATAAAGATTCAACCTAGATATGCCTCATTATATTTTGTATAGCTAAGGTTGGTAAGATATGGCTCAGCTAGTTCCAAAAAGAACCAAACAAATTTATATACAGGCTCAAAGTCAAGGAATAATATAAACTGTTGAAGGGTAAATTTGTCGTCTTTCCTTTCTTCTTGACACAATCGGTCATATTTGAACCCTCTCGAAAAACAAAAGTGTTGGGTATCCTGGTGTAAAATGGTGTGTTAAGTGTTCCATTTTTTTAGTTGTGTTAAAGAAAAATTTCCAAATTATAATTAGTCTAATTAGATATCTGAATTTCAACTAAAGATCTTATGACCAGGGTAATTTTCCTTATTCTAAACTAATTTGTTCAGTTGAGAGTGATTGAGAACGAGGCCAACTTTATGAACTAAAATTTATTCTGAAGTTTCTTTTTGGTTAGTTAAAGTAGAATCTAAAATTATGTTGGTGGTTCCTTGAAGAAGCCTTCTTTCTGGTTAAAATTAAATGAAAAAGAATGGAGCGATCAATTTTCAAAGTAATGGAATTTTAGATATTTAAATTTTTTAGTTGGCTATATGGCATACGCAACTTAGCTGTTGTTAGTTGCACCAACCTCACAGATACTGGAGGCTGTCCTTATTTATGGAAAACAGATGTGATTTATTTTCTTCTGTTAATTGTTTTTGTTAGTTAAAATATCTACGAATGTGTATTTTTTGCTTTCTGCAGTCGTTGCACTTGCGTATCTTGGATACCAGAAGGTGAAGGCTCCTTCATCGTTGGTCACATAGATGGAAATCTTTATGTTTATGAAAAGGTGGGCCATGGAAGTATAACACAATCAATATATTAATACAGTTCCATTAGTTGTATATTCAATGTAAAGATAAAAGTTCTGGCCGGCCGGCTTTATTTAGGGCAAGGATGGGACTGTTGACTCTCCCTTTGCTGCCATCAAGGATCAGACTCAGTTTACCGTAGCACATGCACGTTCGAGTAAGGTAACTTATGTAGTACATCTTTTCTAGTCTGTCTAACAATAAACGTGTGTTGTGCTTTCATTTATTTGTAATATTTTGAGGATTATGACCAATGCTTAATTTTCAATGGAACTGGTTTAATTGCAGAGCAATCCTATTTCCAGATGGCATATCTGTCAAGGTTCAATCAACAACATTGCTTTCTCAACAGATGGAGCATATTTGGCCACTGTTGGCAGAGATGGTATCTGCTTGATCTGATACTATTTGTTTTGGTACTTCTACTTTATTGTATTTCATGGTATGCTTCCTCTTTTACTTGAGAGTGCTTATTGTAGGTTATTTAAGAGTATTTGATTACACCAAAGAGCAACTGATATGTGGTGGGAAAAGCTATTATGGTGCTTTACTATGTTGTGCATGGAGGTAAGTGGCAATAGTGTATAGTGCTTCCTAGTATCTTTCAATATTATTTGTACCAAATCCGTTTGTTCACACCACTACCACTACACCCACCCCCAACCCACCCAACACACACACCACCACCACACACACATCGAATTTCAGATGTTCTAGTCTAATTAGTTTTTGTAAAGCTCATGGAGTTAGGATGGCATCTAAAGCATCGTTTGTTGGCACATTCATGAAGCTCCTGTGATAGACTAGTTAGTCTTTCCATATTTACTGTTTGCTTATATGATATGTGCTTGGATTGATGATGGTGCCAAATATTTTCCCTCATAGTTGTAATATAAATGTTATTATAATCACAGTGCCAACTTTTCATCCCCCCTGGATTTAGCTATATATTTGTTTATTTTTTTTAGTCCGGATGGCAAATACGTATTGACTGGTGGTGAGGATGATCTTGTACAAGTCTGGAGCATGGAAGAACGGAAGATAGTAGCATGTGGCGAGGGGCATAATTCATGGGTATATTTTGTTTTATTCTTGTATTGTTCTCTTGCATTCATTGCTGGCTAAGAAGCTAATAACGTGCTGGGCAGGTTAGTGGTGTTGCTTTTGACTCCTACTGGACAGCACCAAATTCTGATGGAACTGGTGAAAGTGTTATGTACCGCTTTGGTTCTGTTGGTCAGGTACAAATTTTTGTGATAATATATATTGACAGTGCTAGGACCAGGTTTATGAAAGTTAATTTTGACTAGAAAAAGAGAGTTAATTTTCAATTTATTTCCTACCAGGTTAGTGGCGTTGCATCTATTTTAGCCACCTTCTAATTAATTCTTTTTGTACTTGGAAAGAGCAAATTATATTTTTCTTAAAAATAATTTCTATAGATGATTACCTATTTGCCCTCATTGAATTTAATGAGCAATTTTAATTAGTAAAGTTAGTTAAGGGTATATTTGTAAGAAAAAATTCATGGCGAAGCCAACTTTTCTTATTATATAGTAGTATAGATTATGAATTTGAGTGGTTTTAATAGTACCAAATTTTCTGTGATTTGTTTTCATCTACGTTGTATACTGTTAATAAAGGTTGGGTGATGTTAATAGAGAAATAGCTATGATGTACCAAGATTAAGCCCTCACATTACTTTCAGTATGTGTTAGGCATATAATCCTTTTATTATATATTTGCAGGATACTCAATTGCTCCTTTGGGACCTGGTTATGGATGAACTCATTGTGCCATTACGTTGCTTTCCTCCTGGTGGTTCACCTACACTTAGCAGTGGAAGTCCTGCTGCTCATTGGGACAACATTTGTCCTGTGGGCACACTTCAACCATCTCCAAGCATGCGGGATGTGCCGAAACTATCGCCTCTTGTTGCCCACCGAGTGCACGTGGAGCCACTTTCTGGCTTAACTTTTACCAGTGAGTCAGTGGTCACAATTTGCCGGGAAGGACATATCAAGATCTGGATGAGGCCAGGGAATGGGGAAAGCCACCAGCCAAACAACTCTGAGGTAGTTGTGAATGCAGTTAATCTAAAGGATAGGCTTCTTCCAACATCAGTCAAAGCGAGTACTAGCACTTATAAACAGCCAGCCTCTGTTCTTATTCGAAACTAGAGAAGTTTCTGGCTTGCTTTCAACTTAATTTGCTTACCTGTTGCCAGTGTGAAGCTTACTGGGGTTGCTGATCTTTTTTCCATGATGTTTTAGTGTGCTCGTGAGAGGTCAATGGAGCTCTGCAGCATTTGCCTAGTTATGTTTTTTTCTTTTTCTTTTGCAGTATGTCAATATAAGCCATTAGCCATTTGTGTGGCAGTAGAGAAAAATAAACAGTATGTGCTTAACGTACAGATCATCATTAAATGCACATAACCCTTGATATTATGAAGTGTCTAAAAGTTGCAAGATTTGTGGTTGTATATAATATTGTTTGGATATCAGACAATTATAGGGAAGCAACAACTCTTCAGATTACCTTTTTTATTTGCATCTGCTCTTGAATGATAACCTTCTGGCATTTCAAGAGTGCTTTATGATGTTTTCTGCAGCTTATTCTGCCTCGGAATTACTTAACTGTCTGACAGGACTTGCTTGCCTTTGAGACACATTGGTAGGGCATACATTTTATCTAGTGTTCAATTCATCTAATGAAGCATGATGACAGAATAACATATAAGTGTCGTCCAATTTTTTTTTTTTTAAACTCAGTATTAAGCACATACAAAAATGTATAATACAGTAATGAGCAATTTTTCTAACTACATGATATATATGCTTGTTAAGACTGATATCTCCTGTAAACATGCATGAATGATGCAAGCAATGTTCCTGTCCTGTTTTTTTTTTTTTTTTGCATATTAAGCTAAGGCATGTTTCCGAATTGCAGAAGTGAGGATTATATTTGAACTTACATACCCTACAGGTGTTACATGAGCCAGTAATTTAGTTTCCAACTGTTACACGTGTAGGTTAGGATGAAGACATGCAGTCATAACTTGTGTCTCTGCAGCAGCACTCATAACCTGTGTCTTCACTCAGACGTGGTCAAGGGCATCATCATCTCTAGTGTCATCCAGCCTGCCCTGTAAATCTGATCCTATTTCCTTTATGTTGGACTCATTAGATGCAAGAATGACAAAATAGCACAGCATATAGTGATGGTTTCATCCCCCCAGATTCAAACTATTTCTGCTCACTTAATCATGATTCTAAAAAAGCTTAATGCCGAGCTTCTGCTGCGAAGCATATAATTGTTCACTAGGATAATAGTAGCATAAAAAGGTTTCTGACAAGGTATAAACGGTGGCCAGAAATTAGTGAACTGCCCATTTAAACTAACGTAATTTTTTTTAAAGATAATGTTAAGAGTGACATGTAATTCATCTCCAATCAAATACAAGGTTTGATATATAATGAGAAAGATTTAGCAAAGAATCCATTTAGCTAAGATTCCAGTAATCTGAAATTTTCAGAAATTGATCCAACTTTTCTTTACAGAAATAAAGAACTTGGGAATTTCAGTCTCACTGAGAATCCTAGTGTTCAACTTTAGCTAGAATGATGCGATTCTGTTGCGGTACGGAATGATGTGTGAGCCGCGGTAAGACGGGGGGCACCTAGGCGGTGAACCAATCGGGTTGAAAGTAAAAGTCGCCAAAAGGTGGCGGAATGCTCTCGAAACCAATTCACTTGAGTGCTCTTTAACATCGTATCAGAAGAAACTGAAAAACTGTAGGTGGATTTCACAACTGACCAATAGATCGATCAGGACATATAGCTTAGTAGCATAGCATGTATCAACAAAAGTCGACAGATACTGTAATTTTTCTTCTTCTTCTTCTTCTCTCTATTGTTTCGTTTTTGATGTTTTATTTATATCTGGTGCTGTGTCAGATCTTTTTGGAACTACTTCTATAATATTTCATGTTTTTTAGGGACAGGTTGGGTTTGTGATTATTGTAAGCCATTATAAATTGGCTATTAGGTGGGTGTAGTATAAGAACACTCCAAAAATCTGTGTGATATTCCAAAATGTACAAAAAGGTGCTGTGGCTTTGTTCGATACGTCCGTACAACATTGGTGTGTACAATGACAGGAATTTTCATCATGTACTTACCGTCAGGTTTAACATCTTTGGACCCCATGTCCTTTACTTATTTATGTATTATATTTAGGGACCTAAATAACAAAAATAAAAAAAATCTAACATGGAAATTTACAAACAAATATACGAGGAATTGTATCCGACAAAAAACTGTTGAAAAATCCAAGACCGTTGGCTGCCAGGTGTCCCTTGCCACTTTCGTCCATGCCGTTTTTTTCGGTACCATCGCAAAACACCTGCCATGTTCCCCTCTTCCTCTCCAATCCTTCTAAGAAAAAGAAGATGAAAGTATATATATAAAATATTTTCTTGAAAATGAATGTGGTTGCTAGGTGAGAGAAAAAATATATATACATTGATATGTAGAAGGGATCAGATTGGTGCATTGGTAAACTATGGAGAGGGAATTCGAGGCGAAGGTGAGGATGGAGCAGCGGCAGCGGAGCTCCGGCGCGGGCCGCACGAGCAACATAAGGTTCCGAGCGCCGCAGGAGAATTTCACCGCTGATGATTTCGGTATGGGGAAGGTCTACGGCGTCGGTTCCTACTCCAAGGTAATTTGCTCATTCATGTTATCTCATATATATATATATATATATATATATATATATGAGTTTCCAATGATATATATTGGATTGATGCTCACAATGCAGTTCCTTGATAGATTTATGCATCGGCAATTAAAATAAGATAAAATTTGAGTTGCACGATACTTTATTTATCATAATTCAATGTGCAACCCACTATTTTACCATAATGTACAATCTCGTCCACTTCCGTCAAAAACTAACGGTCAATTGACTTTTAACTCAAATTTTCTCTTAAAATAAATATGATTTTAGATTTGCTAAGGTTCCTGGAGGAAATGTTCGCGCAAACAAATGATATATATTGGTTTTTTATTTAATGTTCAGATTAGATTCTTAAACTATCCAATTTCTCGTAAGATTTTGACCTAATCTGAACGATAATTTTTCTTTTTTGTTATTTTGGATAATAGAGTAAAAATGCTTAAATGCAAGAATCCCGGCCTCTCTCTCTCTCTCTTTCTGGATTGGGCGCATTTAAACATCCTTTCCCCGAAATAGGATTGTATATATATTTTTTTACTGTTAGAACTTTAAACCATTCCATTTCTTGTGCGATTTTGATTTAATCTGAAGGGAACATACAAAATTGGTTAAGTGCGAGGATCTAGTTATGGTTAGGGTTAGGTAGGACAGCTTGGAAAAAATTATGCAAAGCTGTACTAGTCACTGCTAAATTGAGGACAACAAAATGAGAGGAAGAGCGTAATCTAGTCTAATTTAAGTTTGTATTCTTATTAACAATCTACGGTGCATATATATATATATATATATATATATATATATATATATATATATATAGAGAGGATAAGGGAGGTGAGGTGGCACCTCACTCTCAAAACAAGGGTGGCGGTGATGTGGCACAATCTCAACCACACAAACAAGGGGAGGGGGTTAAGTGCAATTTGCCAATTATGAAATGTGTGGTTGGAATTGTGCCACGTCACCGCCACCCTTGTTTTGAGAGTGAGGTGCCATCTCACCTCCCTTATCCTCTATATATATATATATATATACCGCTCGCGAAGTTCTGCGGGAGCCCCGTCGCTCCCCAACGTTGGATCGTGCGGGCCTCACGCGAACCCCGCGATCCGATGGTACAGGAGGGACGGGACTCTAGGAGCAGGTCTTTTGATCCGCTATATATATATATATATATATATATATATATATATATATATATATATTGTCAATAAGGTTTCAATTTTGATCTTCCTCTTGTCCTTGGCGCAATGATCCCATTCCGAAGATCCAAATTAGGAGATAACATTGCCAAATATCACGATCTTAATGGATAAGCTCCAATGAAGCTTTCCTCAAATGGTTAGGAATTGGAGATTCATCATCTGTAGGTCTGAGTAAAATAGTTGTGGGTATTGTATGTACAATTCATGTATGCTTTAATTGGCTTGAGCCAAAACCAATTATGGTGCTTGAAATACCATATGGACAGACTCTAGACTCTAAAACCTAGCCATGGTCAAGGAATGCAAGTGTGCAGGATGAACTTGTGCTTGCATGCGACACTGCAGGCAGCTTTGTTGAGGTGAAGATCAAGAGGGGAGGAGATGAAGATCGAAACCTTATTGACAATTAATATTGGCAACCTATTGGCGATACAATTTTTCAAAGATTGAAACAAAACTCTAGGAATGGACCAAAATTGACACCAAGTTCTCAAGCTTATTGGTATAACTAGTCTAATCTATGCATGGTTCTAGTCTGCATTCACCCTTCTACTGCATTCATTCTGTTCCCAACTTGAAAGGTAGTTCCGAAAAGAAAAAAAATGTTAGCATAAAAGCTGTCAAAAAATAAAATAAACAAACCACAAGTGTTCAACTTGGTCAACGGTGGGCTATACGGAACAAAACAGAAGAAATTAACAATATGGAGACCTAAACGTAAATTTCTAATATTATACGAGATCCTAAAACTAAATAACCCAAAAGAGAATGATAGATGTTGTTTGTAGTTTGTAGTCTGCAGTCTTCTTTAATTGTCAAATTTTTTTTTAACAGGTAGTGAGGGCAACAAAAAAGGACACAGGAAATGTGTATGCTATGAAGATAATGGACAAGAAATTCATTACCAAAGAAAACAAAGTAACTTTCGCGAAGCTAGAGCGAGTTATTCTCGATCAGCTGGACCATCCGGGAGTTATCCGTTTATTCTTCACATTCCAAGACAACTGTTACCTCTGTAAGTGCAATTTTAATCTGTTATAAAGGGCTCTTCAGACATTAGTTTCATTATGGTCTCAAGAATAGCTATGCTCTAATTCAATCATAAGTTTTCAGAAAGTTTATGTATATGACATGACTCTGTAAATGTTAATGCATAGACATGGCGCTTGAACCTTGCGAAGGTGGAGAGCTATTCGAACAAATATCCAGGGTAAATTTTGAGCTAACCAAAAAAATAAAAATAAATCCTAAACTACATTTTTATAACATGAATTTTTCATTACTAATTATTTTCTTATGCATCCGGTTGCAGAAAGGCCGGTTGTCAGAGGATGATGCTCGCTTTTATGCAGCAGAGATCGTTGATGCTTTGGAGTACATACACGGTCTCGGATTAGTTCATCGAGATATTAAGGTATGTACCTACAAAAAATTGCATATGGTGATGTTTTTGGCAATGCTTGTGCTGACTAACAATACCACTACAATTCCAGCCAGAGAACCTACTCCTCACTGCAGATGGGCATATCAAAATTGCTGATTTCGGTAGTGTAAAGCCAATAAACAACAGCAAGATCACAGTTCTTCCAGATTTACTAAGTAAGGTTATAAGTTAACCCTAGCTAGCCCTCTTGCAGAGATGGAGAACTGATGGTTAACATCTGATCTTCTTTTGATCGTAAACTCAGATGATAAGTCGTGTACCTTCGTTGGAACAGCTGCCTACCTCCCACCCGAAGTCCTAAGTTCTTCTCCCTCTATATCTCAAAAGAATTCTTCTCCGGCTACTTATGGGTAAGTAAGATGGAGGAAGACCACCTATTGCAATTGCATCAACCCTATGATCTTGCCCATCAACATTGCAATCTTAGGTTATGCATTTCTTTGCTTGCCTTTACATGAGCTGTTGCTTGCATATATATTGCTATCTGATCCTAGTTATGGACTTATTGGTCTGCTAGTTTAATATAATTATGATGGATATCTGTTCTAATTGCGCTCTTCTGCATTAAAGAGGCACATATCCTCTGCATTTACATATACAAGTCATGTTAATATCTCCTTTGATCTAGAACTTGTCTTCTTTCTTATCAGAAATGATCTATGGGCGCTTGGATGCACATTGTATCAGATGCTTTCCGGAACTTCCCCCTTTAATGACTCTAGCGATTGGCTTATATTTCAGAGAATTATAGCCAGAGACCTCAGATTCCCTGACTATTTTTCAGATGAAGCAAGTGATCTCATTGATAAACTACTGGTGAGCCAATGCCGCCTATTAATTACTTCATTTTCAAGCCTATCTCCAATATTGGCGTTTTGACATTAGCCATTTCTCTAGCCACTCACATTGTCGTATTTGTGTATTAAGAACACGCTAATTCATAAGGATCAGCACGATCACAACAAGCATGTAGAAAACTTAAGGTTTTCCTTGCTATCTTTTTCTTCTTCTTCCATATTTGATCCAATTTCAGATGAGTCAATTCCTACATAAATTGTACATTGTTGTTTTATTTTTCAGGATGTAGATCCCAGTAAAAGACTCGGTGCTGGACTAGATGGTTACGCTGCCCTAAAATTCCATCCTTTCTTTAAGGGAATAGGGTGGAAAAACTTGCGGGTGTCGTTGCCACCACAGCTTGCTCAAGAATCAGATGTAATAATTCTCCGATATCTGCTTGAAATTCTGACACATACCTTGTGTAATTTTGGGGATTCAGTATTTTTTTGGGTCAAACAAGATAATTTCTTCTTGATAAAATTCATCAGGTTCGTAGTGGTGATGGTGCTCAAAGTAATATGCACAACACGAGCCAAAACAGGGAATATTCAATCAGTCAGAACACAGTTCATGACGGAAATGGTGGCACCACCACGACGTCATCATCTGATCCACAGGCTAATAATATGTCTAAGCTGGTTTCCATCGACTCGTTTGATTCTAAATGGTATAACTATGTATATCATGTACATTATCCATATGATTTAACTTATAGTTGCATGACTCGCTGATATTGCATAATGTTTCGATGGCAGGCAAGATTTCCTAGAGTATGGGGAGACGATTTTGATGACATCTACAGTGAAAAAGCTGCACAAGCTGAGAAGCAAGAAAGTGCAACTAATCCTGACCGACAAACCCAAGTTAATATGTGTTGATCCAAACAGGTTGGAAAGAAGGAAAGTACTTTGGTGCGATAGCTCGGTGGAAGTCACCATTCAAGTTGTCAATAATTCACTTTTCAAGATTTGCATGGTATTTTTTTTGCTATGTTCTCTTTTATTAATTTATCTATGTTTTCTGACTGATCACTGATATGGATTTTATTCCTCTCTTAAGCCGAAGAAGGTCAGATCGTTTGAGGATGCCAAAGAGAGAGCATGGCAGTGGAAGAAGGCAATTGAGGGTCTAATTAGGCAATGAAGAACACTAACTAATTGAGTTCTGGTGCAAGTGGTACTGCTTGAAAATTTTACAAAACTCAAATTCTCGGTCTTGAAGAACAAGTTTCTTGCTGAAAGAGAAGGTGACAGCGCGCGGGTGTGATCGTTCAGCAACAATCCTAACCAAAAGATTGGAGTTTCTCATTGTGAACAAGTGCAGATTTGTTTGGAATTATACTTGATGGGGACTGACATTGAAGTATATATATAGCTTGTAGACTATAGAGCTGATCAATTCAACCTGGAAGAGTAAAGCCTGTTAATTGACTTGCTTTCTACAAGTATATATATATAACAGCAAATTTCAAGAGTTACATACATCTGCGATGAGAAAGTAATGTACAGATGCAAATACCAGAACAGAACTAAAAATTTGTACGAAATTAATTTTAAACAAATAAGCTGAACAAAAAAATATCTTAGAAAAATTTGAAATCCAAACAGATACTGTCAGTTGGTTGGTCCAATTTTCGCCAGACACTCTCACAGAAATAGCACAAACTGTGAGTGAGGGGAGTGCTCATTGGTGTTGTTGGGTCTGAGCACAAATATAAACCACACAATGAGTTCAAAATGACCAAATTATTTAGTTTGGAGAGATTTGTCGGTCATTATATGCTTGGTTCTTACACTATTGACTAAACTTTGTTAGGCCTCAAGCTCTAATGCTTCTAACATGATCAGGTTAAGCTTTGAAATGATACAAATGATAGCAATACAAATAACACTCCTTTCTCTCTCTCTCTCTCTCTCTCTCTCTCTCTCTCTTAAAGCTGCCATTGGTTGAGGGTAAATAGAACCACACACGCACGCAGACACACACAATCCGCCTCCACCGAGACTTGAATTCCGTCCATCCGGACCACATGCATCACTCTTACCAATAGACTAGAAGTCATTTATAATATATATATATATATATATATATATATATATATATATATATATATATATATATAAAAGGAGGAATCAAGATCAAATAGACCATACTCTGGACTTTGTGCATACTGCATTGCATGCCTTTGGGTTCACTGCCCTCCAACTCCTACCACTTATAAATGAAAGAAATAATACGTCCCCGTTGTAATGCCCCGTTCCCCCTATTCGGGGAGCGCGGCCAAGAAATACTTACGACCGTCCGAACGGGACAGATTGAATTAAGATCCTTTCCTCGTCATGGATTGGTTTCTTCGGAATCAGGTCCCATATACAATGGATTGTGCCTCGAGGATGGACTCGGCGGCAGAGTCGAGAGGGGCCTTTCCGTTGCGTTGGTTTCTTGTCCGTTTTCGTGCCGCTTGGATGCTTTCTTGTTGGTTTTATGACTTGCGTTTTCTTGAACGGTTTCAATGGATTTCATTGCTTTCGTTCTTAGGATTTCGCATTTCGTATCGAGCCTTGGAGACCGAAGCAGGAGGTATTGATCATCCGTTGGTGCGTGCAGGTGATCGTGTAGACGACGCGCGAGCGGAGTCTTAGGGGTCTCTCCTTCTTCTTCCTATTCAACAAACTTGTGAGTGGCTCTATTTCGATA
This sequence comes from Iris macrosiphon, assembly GCA_036927795.1. NCBI lineage: Eukaryota > Viridiplantae > Streptophyta > Magnoliopsida > Asparagales > Iridaceae > Iris > Iris macrosiphon. The sequence continues at coordinate 177,971,910 of JAYESA010000001.1, forward strand.
AGCACCTTCTTTCCAAGGGCTCCGTTCATAATAACAATGACTCAGTGGTGCATTCAATCAAACGATACCAAATAAGTAACAAGTTGGATAACAAGATAAGATAAGAAGTAGGCTTGGAACACCCATTGCTTGTCATACAAACCTTGCATAAATTCATTGATGCATGCATGTTCGTAGGGTGTTTAATGGGTTGGTATCTATTGATAGTTCAAAGTGTTCTTCTATAAACTGCTGCATGTTATTTCATATAACTGTTGGTTGATTGTGATAGTACAGTAAAGCAGTTTCATACATGATGTTCTTTAAATGGCTAGTAAGTAAATCTATGATGTAGAGTTCATAGAAATGGTCATGGGAATTCTTGTGCACAAGGGATCCAGGTTCCTGCGAACGGTTACCGGGGCACCGGGCCGTTTCGACCCGGGCGGAATCTACTTTCTTAGTCCTGGGAGCGGGGAATTGTAGCGGGGCTAGCTACCCGCGCTGCAAGCGTCGCCGCCAGCCCAGACTAAACCCATGATGGCTCCTAAACAACAGAGAAAGATGTTGTATATATTTAAACTGTGCAGACTAACTATGTCTTCGTGACAGGGAAGGCTATGGTAAGTTGTACAGGTGGTTCAGACGGGACAGGTAAAGTCACCGAACGGTGGCATGCGAAGTTATGTTATTTTGTTCTTGCATATCTGCTAAATGAAATCTGAACTAGGCAAGAATAGAAACCCACCTAAGAACATAATTGTAGCATACTCATTAGATCTCATCTCATGAGCTTGGTAAAGTTGAGCAGCTAGCCTTCACCAGTACTTTCCGAAGTACTGACCCTCGTTGTAGCAGGTTCCCCGGCGCAAGGCAAAGCGGCGAGGAGCTGAAGTGCTCTCCGGACTTTTGGGATCCTTGGCGGTTCGTGGCCAAGACTTTTGGAGGCTCAAGCTAGAAGCCTTTCACTCTCTCTCCGTTGCTGAATATCGCTAAGGCGATGGTGCTTACTCGCACCCAAGGTGGTTTTGCGTTTTGAATCTATGTAAAGGGACATAATGTATGGATCGGCTATCTCATTTTGCGTCCAAGTTTGTAAGCCCGTGGGGCATTTTATACTTTTGAGTCAAGCGATGTAAAATGATGTTCATTATGAATAAAAGAGAAACTTTTCTATGCCTCAACCTTGTGTTATCTTATATGTCCACTCTGTTGCATTGTTCTAAAGAATATCCTTATGCCTAAGGCCTTGTGCACGCGCGCCCTACGCGTGCACGGCATCACGTCCGGGGGACGATTATCGATTAGCCGAAATCGGGGCGTGACATATTGGTATCAGAGCATGCTTCAGATCCTTTGATCTCACAAAGAAAGTTTCTAAAGAGGACCTTGTTCCTTCCGAGTAGACCCTTGAAATCGCTTGGCCAAAATGAGATACGTTCCATACAGTGAGTCCATAATATACCTTGAGACTAATACAAGTTACTTTCCTTTCAAGGAACGACTTTCGAGCCTGGTGCACAAGCGCAGATGGTGGCGCAAGTGCAAGCGAGTAGTTCAGGCACCTCGGGCAGCTCTGGGAGTCCAGCTGCCGCACCTTCTGCCGATCCGTTCGAGCGAATGATGCGTTTGATGGAGACGCAGCAGAAATAAGCTGAACTACGGCAGAGTCAGTTCGAGTCACGGATTGAAGCTCAATTCGTGGCGCAGCGAGTTCAGGCGGATACACAACAGAAGCAGATGAATAGTCTGCAAACAATGGTGACGAATATGGTCGCCAACAATCATTCTGCATCCGCCCCCGCAACCGTGCCTATAGTTGCTGAAGCCACCGGACCACAGAATTCCCAGGGTACCTTACCCTCAGGCGAGAATGGGTCAATCGTGTCGATATCAGAATTTAAGAAGATGTGCCGTGCTACGTTTAAAGGCACCGAGGACCCTTCCTTAGCAATGGACTGGCTGGTCGAGTTGGAGGACCACTTCGAAGCGCTGTGCCTAGACGAGACCAAGAAAGTGGCGTGTGCCCAGCTTCAGCTCCGACAAAATGCACATGATTGGTGGGATGTGCACAAGCAAGCTATTTTGAGCGAAGGTGGCACAGCGGCTATTTCCTGGTCCGTGTTTCGCAAGGCCTTCGTGGAGGAATACCTTCCACCCGCCGTCCGTCGCGAAAAGGAAGACGAGTTTGCGCTACTGAAGCAGGGAGACATGACGGTGCGTCAGTACGCTTCAGAGTTCAACCGACTTGCAAAATTTGCCAAGTCTCAGCTCGCCGATGCCGAAAGTCGTGCACGAAAGTTTGAGCTCGGACTACGACCTTCTATCCGTGCTCACGTCGTAGTGACTCAATATCGTACCATGCGGGAGTCCTTGAATCATGCACTGTCCCTAGAGTCGCAGTATCCTCCAGTTCGCACCGACGCTGTGCAAAATTATAATCACAAGCGTCCTGCCAACACAGGAGGAAACAACGCGCATAAGCGCCGCAACAACAACGGTGGCTCCCAAGACTCGAATCAAGGAAAGAGGCAAGGACAGAATTGCGCCTACTGCCGCAAGCCAGGACACCACGTCAGCGAATGTCGCGCGAGCAAGGGAGGATGTTTCAGTTGTGGCAAGATGGGCCACATTGCTCGTAATTGTCCAACCCGCTCCAACGATCCATCTTCACACCGTCCGCAGCAGAATAATGACTCAGCTCAGGGTCAGGGGCAAACTCAACGAGCGAACCAGGCACCGCAAAACGCTCAGGGACGAGTCTATGCCTTGACTCGGGACGAGGCACTTGCATCGAACACGACGGTGTCAGGTATATTACTTTTTAATAATGTACCTGCTCGAGTATTGTTTGATTCTGGTGCAACACATGGCTTCATTTCGGCGGATTTTGCCGCCGAACACACATTCCCTATGACACCGCTAGGCTTAAACCTAAGTGTTAGCACTCCTTCGGGCGAAGATTTATCGGCTCGCTTAGTCTGTCGTGAAGGTAACATTTGCATCGGGGGACGGAGATTGTCATTAGATGCGATAGTTCTAGACATAAGGGACTACGATCTTATTCTGGGGATGGATTGGCTCGGCGCTTGTTCAGCTACAATCGACTGTGCGAAAAAGGAAGTCGTATTTCGTTTGCCCGGCGAGATCGAGTTTTGCTTCACGTGCAGTCCTGAGTCGAAAGCGTCGAATGCCTGCATGGTGATCTCAGCAATGTCTGCTCGACGGATGATTCACTCCGGCTGCGAAGGGTACTTAGCGTCCGTTCGAGACACTCGGCAAGATTGCGCAAACGTTGAGTCTATTCCCGTTGTGGCAGATTTTCCTGATGTGTTCCCCGACGAGTTGCCAGGCATGCCGCCCGATCGAGAGACAGAGTTTACTATAGACACATTCCCAGAGACTCGACCAATTTCCAAGACGCCGTATCGAATGGCCCCGGCAGAATTGAAGGAGCTTAAAGTACAGTTGCAAGACTTGCTAGATCGAGGATACATTCGGCCTAGTGTATCTCCGTGGGGTGCGCCAGTACTATTCGTAAAGAAAAAGGATGGCTCGTTGCGGCTCTGCATCGACTATCGAGAATTGAACAAAGCAACCATTCGTAACCAGTATCCTCTTCCAAGAATAGACGATCTTTTCGATCAGTTGCAAGCTGCCACGGTATACTCTAAAATCGACCTCCGTTCAGGCTATCACCAACTAAAGATCAAGCCAGACGATGTGCCAAAGTCAGCTTTTCGAACTCGCTATGGCCATTATGAGTTCCTGGTGATGCCGTTCGGACTAACCAATGCGCCCGCTGCATTTATGAGCTTAATGAACCTTGTGTTCCGGCCCTACCTCGATAAGTTTGTAGTAGTATTCATCGATGATATCTTGGTGTATTCGAAGAGTGAGGAAGAACATGCAGAGCACTTGCAGACCGTGCTACAAACTCTTCGGGACAACCAGCTATATGCTAAGCTGAGTAAGTGTGAATTCTGGCTAAGTAGTGTATCTTTCCTCGGGCACATCATTTCTGCGGGAGGCATCTCAGTCGATCCGAAGAAGGTGGAGGCCATTGTCGAGTGGAAGCGACCTGCATCTGTTAGCGAGATTCGAAGCTTCCTCGGGCTAGCGGGCTACTACAGACGGTTCGTGAAGGATTTTTCCAAACTTGCACTACCTCTGACTCGCCTCACACAAAAGGGAGTCGCATTTGAGTGGTCCGCCGACTGCGAAGCTTCGTTTAAAGAGTTAAAGCATCGCCTCACCTCTGCCCCATTACTTGCACTACCAGACGAGATCTCGGGATTCCAAATATTTAGCGACGCGTCCGGGCAAGGTTTGGGGTGTGTACTTATGCAGCGAGATCGAGTGATAGCCTATGCCTCCAGGCAACTAAAGAAGCACGAGAAGAATTATCCTACACACGACCTGGAATTAGCGGCAATTGTCTTTGGCTTGAAATTGTGGCGATACTACCTTTATGGAGTGCCTTGCCGAATTTATACTGATCACAAGAGCTTAAAGTACCTATTCACCCAGACAGACCTCAACCTTCGTCAGCACCGTTGGCTAGAATTGATAAAAGATTACGACTTGACGATAGACTACACGCCTGGAAAAGGGAACGTTGTAGCGGATGCTTTGAGTCGGATCTTCGTTGGATCTCTGTCAGTCGATCGCAGGTTACGAAGGGACTTAGAAGAAATGGGCATCGAACTCCGAATTCGATATCGTGGCGCGCGGGTAGCTCAAATGCAATTCGTACCCAACCTAATAGAGCGGGTCACATCTACTCAGAAAGATGACCCTTTCCTAAGGAAGATGCACGAGCAAATTCTAGCGGGGAAGGCGAAGGACTTTGCAGTAGATGAAAATGGAGCGTTGCGGGTGAGAGGAAGGCTATGCGTCTCCGATGATTCAGAACTTAGAAAGGAGATCCTTGCGGAAGCTCATTACGCAGCCTATATGATCCATCCCGGGAGCACGAAGATGTATAAGAACCTCCGAACGACCTTCTGGTGGCACGGCATGAAGAAAGATGTCGCACTCTTTGTGTCCCAATGCATAACTTGTCAAAGGATGAAAGCAGAGCATCAGAGGCCGGGCGGGGAGATGCAAAATCTTGCTATCCCGGAATGGAAGTGGGAGCACATCTGCATAGATTTTATTGTTGGCCTGCCAAGGACGCAACGGGGGAACGACGCAATCTGGGTCATCGTCGACCGGTTAACCAAGTCTGCACACTTCATTGCCATCAAAAGTACTTGGAGCGCCGATCGCCTCGCCCAGACCTACCTTGACGAGATAGTCCGGCTGCACGGAGTGCCAGTTTCTATAGTATCAGATCGGAACGGGCGATTCATCTCGCGGTTCTGGGAGAGCCTTCAGCTGGCGATGGAGACCAAGTTGAAGTTTAGCTCAGCCTATCATCCACAAACCGATGGTCAGACGAAACGAGTGAATCAGATACTAGAAGACATATTGCGCCTCTGCGTGATCGATTCGAAGTCAAGTTGGGACGTCTACCTGCCGCTGGCCGAATTTGCATACAACAACAGTTATCAGTCCAGCATCGAGATGGCTCCGTACGAGGCTTTGTATGGGCGGAAGTGTAGGTCACCAATCTGTTGGGACGAAGTCGGAGAACGGAAAATCCTTGGGCCGGAGCTGGTTGAACAAACCGTCCGAAAGGTTCGGTTGATTCGTGAACGGTTGAAGACAGCACAAAGCCGACAAAAGAGTTATGCCGATGCTCGACGTCGCCCCCTTGAATTCTTTGAAGGGGACCATGTGTTCTTGAAAGTCTCGCCTATGCGCGGAGTTATGCGATTCGGAGTAAAAGGAAAGCTAAGTCCGAGATTTGTTGGACCGTTTAAAGTACTCAAACGGGTTACCCCGGTCACCTATCAAGTTGCTCTGCCGCCTGCCCTATCAGAAGTACACAATATTTTTCACGTTTCACAGCTGAGAAAGTTTGTACACGACCCGAACCACATAGTCGACTTGGGTCAGTTGAATCTGCAAGCGGACTTGTCGTACGCGGCAGAGCCTGTCCAAGTTTTGGATCGTAAAGAGAAGCAGTTGCGGAACCGAACCGTCTCACTAGTGTGCGTCCTGTGGCGGAACCACTCGGTCGAGGAGTCGACCTGGGAACTTGAAGCTGATATGAGGGAAAGGTTCCCCTCATTATTCCTTAGTGGTAGGTTCTATTCCTAAGTTTCGGGACGAAACTTTCTTTTGGATGGTTATGTTGTAATGCCTCGTTCCCCTTATTCGGGGAGCGCGGCCAAGAAATACTTACGACCGTCCGAACGGGACAGATTGAATTAAGATCCTTTCCTCGTCATGGATTGGTTTCTTCGGAATCAGGTCCCATATACAATGGATTGTGCCTCGAGGATGGACTCGGCGGCAGAGTCGAGAGGGGCCTTTCCGTTGCATTGGTTTCTTGTCCGTTTTCGTGCCGCTTGGATGCTTTCTTGTTGGTTTTATGACTTGCGTTTTCTTGAACGGTTTCAATGGATTTCATTGCTTTCGTTCTTAGGATTTCGTATTTCATATCGAGCCTTGGGGACCGAAGCAGGAGGTATTGATCATCCGTTGGTGCGTGCAGGTGATCGTGTAGACGACGCGCGAGCGGAGTCTTAGGGGTCTCTCCTTCTTCTTCCTATTCAACAAACTTGTGAGTGGCTCTATTTCGATAAGCACCTTCTTTCCAAGGGCTTCGTTCATAATAACAATGACTCAGTGGTGCATTCAATCAAACGATACCAAATAAGTAACAAGTTGGATAACAAGATAAGATAAGAAGTAGGCTTGGAACACCCATTGCTTGTCATACAAACCTTGCATAAATTCATTGATGCATGCATGTTCGTAGGGTGTTTAATGGGTTGGTATCTATTGATAGTTCAAAGTGTTCTTCTATAAACTGCTGCATGTTATTTCATATAACTGTTGGTTGATTGTGATAGTACAGTAAAGCAGTTTCATACATGATGTTCTTTAAATGGCTAGTAAGTAAATCTATGATGTAGAGTTCATAGAAATGGTCATGGGAATTCTTGTGCACAAGGGATCCAGGTTCCTGCGAACGGTTACCGGGGCACCGGGCCGTTTCGACCCGGGCGTAATCTACTTTCTTAGTCCTGGGAGCGGAGAATTGTAGCGGGGCTAGCTACCCGCGCTGCAAGCGTCGCCGCCAGCCCAGACTAAACCCATGATGGCTCCTAAACAACAGAGAAAGATGTTGTGTATATTTAAACTGTGCAGACTAACTATGTCTTCGTGACAGGGAAGGCTATGGTAAGTTGTACAGGTGGTTCAGACGGGACAGGTAAAGTCACCGAACGGTGGCATGTGAAGTTATGTTATTTTGTTCTTGCATATCTGCTAAATGAAATCTGAACTAGGCAAGAATAGAAACCCACCTAAGAACATAATTGTAGCATACTCATTAGATCTCATCTCATGAGCTTGGTAAAGTTGAGCAGCTAGCCTTCACCAGTACTTTCCGAAGTACTGACCCTCGTTGTAGCAGGTTCCCCGGCGCAAGGCAAAGCGGCGAGGAGCTGAAGTGCTCTCCGGACTTTTGGGATCCTTGGCGGTTCGTGGCCAAGACTTTTGGAGGCTCAAGCTAGAAGTCTTTCACTCTCTCTCCGTTGCTGAATATCGCTAAGGCGATGGTGCTTACTCGCACCCAAGGTGGTTTTGCGTTTTGAATCTATGTAAAGGGACATAATGTATGGATCGGCTATCTCATTTTGCGTCCAAGTTTGTAAGCCCGTGGGGCATTTTATACTTTTGAGTCAAGCGATGTAAAATGATGTTCATTATGAATAAAAGAGAAACTTTTCTATGCCTCAACCTTGTGTTATCTTATATGTCCACTCTGTTGCATTGTTCTAAAGAATATCCTTATGCCTAAGGCCTTGTGCACGCGCGCCCTACGCGTGCACGGCATCACGCCCGGGGGACGATTATCGATTAGCCGAAATCGGGGCGTGACACCCGTGGCTCGATCCACTGATCTTCTGCCACCCAACCAGGATCTTATACATCTCCTCGGTAACCACAAGAGCCCTCGAGTTCGATAATAGACCATACTAGTTGAGCAATACCTTTCCTCAAATAAAAATACGCATGTATGCATGATCACGTTTGATAAGGTTTAGTAGAGATTAATAAATTGATAAATGTGAAGGAAAATATATTTGTTATATATTTGAAGGAGATTGACTAATATATTTGACCATATCTTTGAAGAATATTAGCTTTGACCATTTGACCATATCTTTGAAGATGATTGGCTTTGACCTTTGACCATATCTTTGAAAAATAAGATTGGATTACTATTCCTATATAATGTTGGATTTGACCATAGCTTTGAAGAATAAGATTGAATTTCTATTCCTACATAATGTTAGATTTTTATGTATAGACATATAGTATGCTATATAAAGGGGCCAAAGGTTTCTCCTTGAGAGATCTCAAATTGTGCTCAATGATTGTTGAATAAGTTCGACATAAGAGAACAAAAAAATATTAAATAAGTTCAACACAAAAGTTTTTTAGAGAGTTTTTTGTAGAGAGTTCTTGAGAGAAAGGAGAGAAGTGTTGAGAGCAATTGTAATTCTTTTTCTTCTTCATAGTGGAATTGAATTACCCTCGTCCATGGAAGTAGGCATCTTGGCCGAACCACGTAAATCCTTGTCTTTGTGGTTGTGAACTTTCTCTGAGGTGTTTCTCTGATTTTCCTGGGCCTATTTCCGCTGTGCTCCCAACAATTGGTATCAGAGCTTTGGAGTTCTCAGATAAAGTTAATTGGGCAGATTCTTGAGATGGCTCCGTCAAGCAAGATTGGAAAGTATGAAATTGAGAAGTTCAATGGGAATAATGATTTTGGCTTTTGAAAAAGCCATATGAATGGCGTTCTCATATCTCAAAAGCTTCACAAGGCTTTACATTAAAAGTCGAAGAAACCTGCTGACATGATCGATAATGATTGGGATGACATGGATCTCGAAGCATGCGCCGTTATTCGCCTATGTTTGGAAATAGATGTTGTCTACTTTGTAAAGGACGAAACCACCGCCCGCTGGACTCTGGCTAAAGTTGGAATCACTCTACATCACGAAGACTCTTACAAAGCGACTTTATATATTATAGTCGCTCTGCAGACTAATGATGGAGGAAGGTACGTCAATTCGAGATCATATTTCTAAATTCAATCAAATTATTTATGACCTAAAGGATGTTGATATATATGAAGATGATGATCGTTTGACATTAATCCTATTATTTTCTTTGTCCGATTCCTGTGAGAATCTTATTCAAACATTACTATACGGAAATGACTCAATTTCTATAGAATAAGCTACAAGTGCCTTATTGTCTAATGAGGTGCGGAGGTTGGCTTCTAATGACGAAAACGGTGGAGACCAGGCCCAAGATTTGATGGCAAAAAGGAGGACAAACGATAGAGCATCTTCCAGCAGAAGGTCAAGATCCAAGTTCAAGATACCTATTGATAAGGTGAAGTACTTCAACTGTAATGAGAAAGGATATTATGCAAATAAGTGTACTCGTCCAAAGAAGAAGAACAAGAAAAAGGAGAATAAGACAGAAAGAGAAGGTGATGAAGCAAACTGCAATTTAGAAGCCTATAGTGACAAAGTCTATTTTTTGGTGGCACATGACAACATGAGTGACCATTGGATTCTCGATTCTGGATGTTGTTGAGCCCCGCTCCACGTTGGCACTATATACAAGAGATATCGCTTTGCTGGCTCGAGCGGAAGCCTTCTCGAAGAGTTTTTTGATCAAAACACAAGACGATTGATTTGGGTGAGTGGACAGAACTTTATTCTCTGATTCTTGCACGCCTTAATAATGAATATGAGTTTTCTAATGCTTGTTTGCTAGGTTGATAATGTTGCATAGGAATGATAGAACGAGAATCTACTTGCTTAACTAGAGAACTTGAAATGTTTGTCATTGAAAAGAATATTGCCATGCTTAGTAAAAGAATAGAAATATTGCATGCTAAGATACACGGTCACTGATATCTAACGAACTATTGCCATGCTAATAAGAAGAGTAAAAGATTGCTTGAACTTGTTCTTGTATCGTATGCTAATTAGAGTAGAACTACACGCTTGTCAAAAAGAGAGAAAGAATTGCTTACATGCTTGCTTTACTAGAAAACTGCATGAATATGTTTCATTGATCGCACTGTATAAAAGATAGAACTGTTAGAAATGCTTGAACTGAAATAAGAGATGATACAGGCCAGTACTCGATGGTTACGACTCCGGTACATCGATGGTTACGTGCCCCATACATCAAGTACTGGGCTAAGTAAACAGAAGAGAATTGATGGTTGTGTGCCCCGTACATCAATATAGAAGAGTTTGCTTGATTATTGCCTGCTTGTATTGTATGTTATCTGATAGAAGTGTATTTATGCAACAGTCTGGACAAACTTGTGCACAAGGGCGTACCCTCTCGATCGGTTCCTGATGCACGGGTGTAAGCCCCCTGATTTTCAGGAATTTCTAATATTTGTTTTTTCTTAATTTTCTGGAATTTTTGAGATTTTTCTGTAATTATAACCTAGGTATTTTGCTATTAAAAGATTTTTAATTATTGTTAATTCATATTAAAATATTATGAAAATAATATTTTATGGTGTAAAATGGAAAACTGGACATAGGATAATTTTTCGTAAATTTATTGGACTCCGAAATCACGTTTAAAGCCCTAAAAACTATTAAATAAATAAACCGAATTAAACCCCTAAATAAACCCGGTTCAATTGAACCAAACCAACCCAAACCCATACTCAGATAATAGCGGGTCGGGCCGGATTCCTATCGAACCCGGACCCGTTAACCCTTACTGAACCCTAATCCCAATACCATCGGGATTACTGTAGCGCCTATTTAATGTCCTCGAACTCCGTGCCCCGCCGCCGCCGCAACCCTATCTCAGACTCCCGCTCCGCTGCCGCAGCAACGTTCCTCGCCTGAACCCTAGCTCGCCGCCGTCGACCACCTGTCACCCTCGTCGACCTTCTCTCCCCTCCGGCCCGCCTGGAGCACCACCACCAACGACCTCCTCTCCCCTCTTCCTCGTCGACCTCATCTTCCTCCTCCCCTCTCCGTGCCCTAGCCCCTCGGCTTCGTCCCCGCTCGACGAAACCCTAGCTTCCCCTAGCCCTTTCCTCCTTCTTCCTCTGCCTCGGCCACAGCAGAACCCGCAGCCCTGACTTTTTCCCCCATCTCCAGCGCCGCCCCTCGCCAGAACCGTCCGGATCCCGAGCACCATCGTCGCCATCTTCCACCTCCGGCCGGACACCCCCGCTGCGACCTCAACGAACCAGACCCCGCTGTACCCCGACGCTACAACAGCCTCCACCACCACGTTGTGTCACGCCCCAGTCCCAAAATACCGAGGGACCGGACGCGTGATAATGGCCAGCAACACGCACCGATGGACAAACCCAATTTAATGGATCCATCAAGACATACTTAAGCTGTAAAACAAGTCTACGACAACATGGCACAACTAATCTCATCCACACAAGATATAAAATATGATCCACATAATATAAGGAATGTAAATTATCAACCAGTCTCAACAAAGTGCTTCGGGGAACAACCCGATAAATATCTGATACAATGGTTCAACAGACCAGAAATAAATGACTGAAATAAGTAAATAAATACTGAGCATGAACATGGATGCTCAGGAGAAGTCTTCAGCTAACACCTCGTCCTCGGATGGCGGTATAGCTCCTGGATCAGCTCCTACTACGATCCCGTATACCTCGGGATAGATCTCGTCCTCAAATCCTGGGGACATAATCCGGATCCAGGTCCTCAGGGGACATAGCAAGGTACAAGAAAGCTCATGCCAAAAATAAATGCAGTGCAGAAAATAAATGGAATAAATAGGGCAAGTAAGTAACAATCTAAGTGAAAATGCAAGTGAGAGCAGCACGAGTACTCAGGCTGAGCCACTACAAGCTCTGTGTCGGGGAGCCGGTAGCGGTAATAACACGTAATGTTCCTAGCTCTGCTATGAGAGTTACGGCCTCACAATAGTAGTAGATATATATAGCAAATAGCCTATAGCCTGTGTGTCTCTCCCCACCCAATGTAACCACGCATATCATGACCATAACGTCTCATGTCCATGTCAAGCGGGATCATCACTAATGCAACAAGTCTTATGTATCTATGAATATAGTATCTCTGTCAAGTCCTGTATCCTATACAGAATCACCACGAATATCTCGGGAATATCCTGTCTCATGAACAGTGTCAAGTGTCCTGGGTCGTATGGTACTTGATAAGATAAGTACGAGAATATAAAGTGTCACGAATGTCTATCTCTAAATGACAGTACCCAACACTGCGTACAGTATTGGCACCCGACTAATAATCGGACGCTAAGTACGTCACACGGTCCTAGGTTGAGCATGCATAGCAATATAAATAAAGCAAGGAAAATATATAACAATACTGTAGAGTTTGGCAAGGTACACTTGCTTGATGTTTGAATATCCACAATCGTCCCGGTATCAGTGGATCCTGTGAGTACTCCTCCAAAAGCTGTAATAAACATCACCAACCGTCTTAGAAGATGTCAAATAGCTAGAAATGCCTGTCCTTACGTCCAATTTGGACACAGGGACAAAAAGGACATTTACTGGCCAAAGCGGGGTCCCCATGTGGGCCACTTTGCACCGAAAAGTGTGCCAGGGTCAAAGGTCTCCAAATTCCTCAAACTCAGTGTCTACAAGTCAGGAACGATGATACGAACCCAACAGAATTTCCAGAATTGGATTCCGATGAGCCGATCACAAAATCGCCCGTCGAGTGGAGCCTGTGGGGCCCACGATACACGATTTTTTCAACGTTCTCAGAATCGGACCAAACTTGGGTCACAGGACTAGCGTATTGCTACGAGTCCGATGGCGCAAGTTTCGTCTCGATCCGACGTGTATACACAAAGTTACAGCGTGTTCCAGAAAGGACGGATACGGAGCGTTGTCGGCGGATACGCGTTGATTTCGGGGTGCACGCACATCCGAATCGACTTTTGCGAAATCCAACACGACCATATCAACGTCGCACACGTTTTGGTAAAGACCGCATGCGACCAAGTCGTCCCGTTTGGCGGGGCGCACTCAGTTTCGGGGTAAAACAAGGCGTTATTTTTCCTATTTTTGGATCGCGGTGTGCGATCACCACAGGACGCGATGTGTAACGCTCCGCAACCGCTCGGAGCGTTACGCTGAGTCGGATTGAATGAATCAAATGCTGGTTAAATTTGAAATGTTGGATTTTGGGAAGAAGGATTAATCGAGTTGGTTTCAATGTGCAGATGGCTAGCGGTTTTGATGGAAATCAGGTGTTCGTTCAGAACAGTACTAAATAGCTGGATGGGAGCGATAATGCCGTCTTCCTTAGTCTGATCGGTCGGATGATTTGGAGAGCATGGCCTGCTCGCACGGTTGTACCAGTTGAGTAGATCGCGCTTGCATCGGACCACGGGTTCAAGGGATTGGCCGTATCGGCAGGACAGGATGCCTAACGGGATCAAACATTGTGAGTGGGCTCTTTCCCTTCTCCTCTACTCCTTCATGCCTAATAATATGGAAAACACGTAAAAGGCTTGAACACTTGGGCTGGAACAATGAGAATCACTACACTGAGGCGTGCATAGAGTGTACGTCGTTGGCTTGGTAGGATTGTGGCTTGAAAGGATTATGCGTTGGATAGTTGGATGCGATAGCTGGATTATACAATTGAGGCAGTCGGTTGGATACATTGGGATTTTACTTGGATGATTGGAATGATAACTTTGAGGCAATGGAAATATCGGGAATTCGGGCGAGCGAACGTGCATCCGTGCGCGAGTATCACTGAGTCGCTTTGTCTTACAAAGCGAGCAGTTGTGGTTCGAAACCGAACAACTGCATCGGCGAGGGCGTTGTGTCGCTTGATGGGGCATCGTGCCACGAATGGGGTATTATGCCACTAAAACGGCATTGTGTCATGGGATTTTGCTTCGAGCAAGGGTGTTGCACCAATTTGGACTCTGTGTTGAGAAGAGGCATCGTGCCTATGGAAACATTTGCCTTGGGCTATATCTTGAGGTCGAGATTTGGATCTCTTGGATGGATATGTTGGAAGAATGGTTCTGGATATTTGGTTGGATATCGGTTGAACGAGTCTAGGATCGCTTGGTGGGGCGAGAATGTTCGATCCTCTCGTCATACCTACTTGATGTCTGCATGTCACGGACAACCTGTATTGCACAGGGTTTGGTCTCCTCGAACGGGATCTCCGGGGCACCGGGACCGTTCGACCATGGAGGAGATAACTGGGTAACGCGTCTTGGGCGCGGTGCCAGCGGTTGGCAATCGATCCAGGTGGGTTAGCTACTTAGCGCTGTTTTGAGGAGAACCGCATATGATCAGTCCGATCATACGTCCTTTATGGCTTGGCCAGTGACTTCATATAGATAAGAGTTGGTTTGCTTTACTTTGGATGGTTTGTGCTTCGCGTAGGCGCGGCCACCTTGCCTCGGCAAGAGTGTGCACTCGAGATTGGATATATATAAACTGTTGGTTGAGGATGGATATTGAGGCAAGACTGATGGTTCGATATGTTATCGTGCAAGCGATAGCATTGAGTTAGACGGGTCGGTTATATTATGCTTGTCGTTTGATTTGAGATTGAATGCTTGCATGCGTAAACTGCTTTACTGCTTTCCTTAACATGTCATTCATCTGCCATGAAACGAATCTAGGATTCAACTAGAAAGATCACCATTTAACTGTGTGCATTCACTATTTTTACTTAGTGTCGGCTTAGGCGAGTGGGTTACCCCGCTCACCAGTACGGTTGTGTACTGACCCACGTTTGTGGGTAATATTTCAGGTACACAAGCGTAGTGGCACTGCTTGGATATACGGGACAAGATGTATGAACTGTAAGTACCTTTGTAGGCTAGAGAAAAGAGTAAGAGATTTCATCGTCTCCGTGGCATCGCCTTTGTGGCATTGACTCGGGGCATTTTATTTGGACCCTATTGTGAGCTTCGTTGAGTATACTATGTTTGTGTGCTTGGTACACTAAACGGCTTCCGCTGTAACTTGGTTGTTTCGATGATAACATTGGTGTTTGAAAAACATCGCCTTGTACGAGCGCAACTCCAGGCTCGTACGGCATCACGTCCCGATGGGAACGATTGTCCTGCGGGAGAGCTGCAACGTGGTGATTCACGTTCAGTAGGGACTATCGAGCTTGCGGGAGATTGGGGCATGACAAATTGGTATCAGAGCGCCTGGTTTATTTCTTCGGACTTGGTCCTTCGCTTCATCACAAACTCTAAATAGCTTTCGCGTGTCGTCTAGCTCTTGACTCTACTCGGTGCCGCATCGGATGTTTCATGCAATAAGTCTATTTATTGCTTGTTGTGGCTGCATATTATTCTATGTTGGGTTGCCTTGGTTGGTTTTCGTAGGATCGCTTAGCCTCGTTAGGCGTTGTTGCATTCGTGCAGCAAGTTGGTTGGCGTTGTTGCATTTGTGCAACAAGTTGTGGGCTTTCGTTGGGTTGGCTTGGCTTATCATTTCGGGAGTTTCTGATTGCCTCAATGGATCAGTTGGTTGGCTAACGAGATTTGGTTATGCGACATGTTTTGGGTAGAAGCATTCGATGAGAATGGATCCTTGCACGAGTTGCTCGTCTAGCGATTGCGTTGGCTATAAGTTGGAATTTTGGCTGTGGCGCATCGGTTGGGCAAGTCTGAGTTTGGCTCGGGAATATATCAGAATAGTTGGAACGAGTTGCTCGTACAACAAATGTGTAAAAACATTGGATGTTGGGTTGGACTACTTGAAAGACAATCATTGCACGATTGCTCGTGTTGAGAAAGTATCAGACGGTTTGAGAAACAGTTGGATAATTCAAGCGTTGCCTGAGTTTTGTGTCAAACTCGGATTGGAAAAGGCATGATCATGCATGGAGAATGGTTCGAACGGATCTTGGATTCGTGCAGGAAAACGTAATATGAGTAGCGACTTGATTCGAAGGGGTATATGGGATCAAACGTGTTAAGCAAGGCATTGGAAATATTTTGGTTGGACATCTATGGGAATTGTCTGAACGGACTCGTGAAACGAGAATACAAGTTGGTTGGTGCACGTCGGTTGAGTTGGGAAGAATGAAAATGGAGCAAGCGAATATTGAGTTGAGCATATCGTGAACGGACTGATGCAAATGAAAGCATCGTTGGGCTTAAGTGATGGACGAAATCGGAACGAACATTTGGGTTACGCTTGAGCAAAGCGATGGGATTATCAGAAGGATAACGAGCACGAACTACGATTTTGGGCAACGCATTTGAGCTGTTGGTTGAGCAATGAAATACAAACTTGGTTCAGAGGGGGCAAAGCGATGGATTCACACAAACTTGAAGATCTTGGATATTGTAGCTCGTGAAGTTGACTCAGGTTTAGCGGAAATGGAATTTTGGGCAAGATGGTGCAACGATAGTAAACGGATTCTCCGGAAGACGTGGACGGACATTTGAAGATAGCTAAATGTGATAGCAACGTCGGAACAAATCACTATGTTGCTCGAGTAAGTTGGACGTGCATTGTGGAACATGGCAATTCAGAAATTTGATGGATTCAGGACAGTAAGATGGATTGATGGAAGACAGTTTCAACGAGCGCGGTTCTCGGATTCGGGAGTTCGCTCGGGTGGATGGTTGGATTTTGATTCGGATTTTGCAGATGAGATATAGCATGGTTTATAATAACTGTCCATCGTGATGATTACAATTGTCGAGCGTAGCTTCGGGACAGCTGACCCTAAGCGACTTGACCGCTGAATCGGATATGAATATGGTAGACCCGTAGAACGACCCTTGAGGCGGCGTATTTGGGAATGCGTCGAGGGCAGATATGAGCAATAAGATTTGGCTTATTGACTGAGTGTTGGATTTGAGAGACCCTTGGGATAGTCTTCAGCTGAAGATGCAGCCAGAAGATCGAAGCGATGGTGAAGTAGCCTAGTCAACTGATGAGATTCAGAGTCACAGATTTATATCGATGGCATCGCCTCTGACTCATCGTGCTCTGGAAGGGAATAGCATTTATATGAATGGACGACTGTGGCGGCTCGTTCAAATCAAATCTTTGCGATTACTGGAAGGGACATATTTGCCTCAGATTTATAAGATGTCTCGGAACTTATTCTGGGAAGCGTGCTCGTTCGGAAGGCAAAGGTGATGTCCTAATGCTTTGAGGCAGTGGAAGCAGCGCGAAAAACTATTCCATGCGCAACCTAAGAATTGTGGCGAGTGTGTCCACGTTGAAATCGTGGCGACACAATCCTTTTGGCGTGGCGACGAGATCTTCGTGGATCACACGAACCTCAATATAGATGTTCACCCAGTGAGATTTTGAGATGGCAGGAAATGTGTTGGACTGAGCTGATCAAGACAAAGTTGATTTTTGGGTAGTCGCCTAGCTTGGGTAGTATCAGTTGAGATTATCGTTCGGTGCATGAGATATTATTTGGAGATGTTGCTAGCGCTGATTTTCAGAAATAGTGGGATGGATTGTGTTGGAACGCGAACTCTTTGAGTCGGTGGAAATTCTGCATAATTGAGAATAGCGCTCGAGCGTATGTGTTGGAATAAAAATCGTAAATTGATTCAATTGGGAGCAAAGCAAATGGACGCCTCGAACATAAAGATACCCTTGTAACTTGTTCAAATTTGCTATCGCAAAGCTCGGCTGAAAAGCATGTATTTTAGGGACGCCTTAAATATGTGTACGATCCAAAACTAAGCGATACGAAGAATTCGTATTGAGCTGCAAGGAGGATGTGGAAAATCGTGAAAATTGTACGAGCGTTCAGCAGAACAAGATGCGGAGTCAGAATCGTGAATATGTGAGTTGCTTAGAGCAGATCTTGAAATGAATTGTGGCATGTGATTGGAATGAGTACCAGCACGGTTCGTGGACGAACCTGATTCTAAGTGGTATATTATGTAACGCCCCGCAACCGCTCGGAGCGTTACGCTGAGTCGGATTGAATGAATCAAATGTTGGTTACATTTGAAATGTTGGATTTGGGGAAGAAGGATTAATCGAGTTGGTTTCAATGTGCAGATGGCTAGCGGTTTCGATGGAAATCAGGTGTTCGTTCAGAATAGTACTAAATAGCTGGATGGGAGCGATAATGCCGTCTTCCTTAGTCCGATCGGTCGGATGATTTGGAGAGCACGGCCTGCTCGCACGGTTATACCAGTTGAGTAGATCGCGCTTGCATCGGACCACAGGTTCAAGGGATTGGCCGTATCGGCAAGACAGGATGCCTAACGGGATCAAACATTGTGAGTGGGCTCTTTCCCTTCTCCTCTACTCCTTCATGCCTAATAATATGGAAAACACGTAAAAGGCTTGAACACTTGGACTGGAATAATGAGAATCACTACACTGAGGCGTGCATAGAGTGTACGTCGTTGGCTTGGTAGGATTGTGGCTTGAAACGATTATGCGTTGGATAGTTGGATGCGATAGCTGGATTATACAATTGAGGCAGTCGGTTGGATACATTGGGATTTTACTTGGATGATTGGAATGATACCTTTGAGGCAATGGGAATATCGAGAATTCGGGCGAGCGAACGTGCATCCGTGCGCGAGTATCACTGAGTCGCTTTGTCTTACAAAGCGAGCAGTTGTGGTTCGAAACCGAACAACTGCATCGGCGAGGTCGTTGTGTCGCTTGATGGGGCATCGTGCCACGAATGGGGCATTGTGCCACTGAAACGGCATTGTGCCATGGGATTTTGCTTCGAGTAAGGGTGTTGCACCAATTTGGACTCTGTGTTGAGAAGAGGCATCGTGCCTATGGAAATATTTGTCTTGGGCTATATCTTGAGGTCGAGATTTGGATCTCTTGGATGGATATGTTGGAAGAATGGTTATGGATATTTGGTTGGATATCGGTTGAACGAGTCTAGGATCGCTTGGTGGGGCGAGAATGTTCGATCCTCTCGTCATACCTACTTGGTGTCTGCATGTCATGGACAACCTGTATTGCACAGGGTTTGGTCTCCTCGAACGGGATCTCCGGGGCACCGGGACCGTTCGGCCATGGAGGAGACAACTGGGTAACGCGTCTTGGGCGCGGTGCCAGCGGTTGGCAATCGATCCAGGTGGGTTAGCTACTTAGCGCTGTTTTGAGGAGAACCGCATATGATCAGTCCGATCATACGTCCTTTATGGCTTGGCCAGTGACTTCATATAGATAAGAGTTGGTTTGCTTTACTTTGGATGGTTTGTGCTTCGCGTAGGCGCGGCCACCTTGCCTCGGCAAGAGTGTGCACTCGAGATTGGATATATATAAACTGTTGGTTGAGGATGGATATTGAGGCGAGACTGATGGTTCGATATGTTATCGTGCAAGCGATAGCATTGAGTTAGACGGGTCGGTTATATTATGCTTGTCGTTTGATTTGAGATTGAATGCTTGCATGCGTAAACTGCTTTACTGCTTTTCTTAACATGTCATTCATCTGCCATGAAACGAATCTAGGATTCAACTAGAAAGATCACCATTTAACTGTGTGCATTCACTATTTTTACTTAGTGTCGGCTTAGGCGAGTGGGTTACCCCGCTCACCAGTACGGTTGTGTACTGACCCACGTTTGTGGACAATATTTCAGGTACACAAGCGTAGTGGCGCTGCTTGGATATACGGGACAAGATGTATGAACTATAAGTACCTTTGTGGGCTAGAGAAAAGAGCAAGAGATTTCATCGTCTCCGTGGCATCGCCTTTATGGCATTGACTCGGGGCATTTCATTTGGACCCTATTGTGAGCTTCGCTGCGTATACTCTGTTTGTGTGCTTGGTACACTAAACGGCTTCCGCTGTAACTTGGTTGTTTCGATGATAACATTGGTGTTTGAAAAACATCGCCTTGTACGAGCACAACTCCAGGCTCGTACGGCATCACGTCCCGATGGGAACGATTGTCCTGCGGGAGAGCTGCAACGTGGTGATTCACGTTCAGTAGGGACTATCGAGCTTGCGGAAGATTGGGGCATGACACGATGCACCGAGCGGGTTGCACGGGCACCGAGAGGGTTATACAGTCTACGCATAGCAACTGACGGAAACTAAAATGGAGTTACGAGGTGAGACAAAATGGTACCTGAACAGGGCTCCGTGAACGCTAAATTCCACGTGTCCGAGAGTCAACTTTGTGTCCTGGTCGAGGATTCCCGTGTCTACCGAGAGTCCGAGCTAGGATTCTGACTCGGGTCAGCGGGGTGGCGCTCGGGAGGCGTCGGATTTGGGTCGACGATAGCGGATCGGGTCGGGGTCGACGGCAGCGGATCGGGTCGAGGTCGACGGCAGCGGATCAGGTTGGGGTCGACGGCAGCGGATCGGGTCGAGGTCGACGGCAGCGGATCAGGTTGGGGTCGACGGCAGCGGTCGGGCACAGGGGAGTCGGCGTCGGCGGCGCTCGAGGGGGAAGAGTCGGCTAGGTCGTGGGGAAGTCGAGATCGGTGAGTGGCTGGGAGGAAGGGAATCGGGGCTGGCGGCCACGGGCGGGGCTCCAGCGAGGTGGTCGAAGACAGATGACGGCGCGGATCGTTGGCGGCCTTGGCACGCTTCACGAGGCTTTATAGCCGCTACAGTAGCACAGGCTGCTAGGGTTCCCAATGGGTTTCGGGTCGGGTTTGGCTCAGGTCCGACCTGACCCGACCCAAGTTGCTGGTTTGGTTCAGGGTTTGTTTGGGTCTAGCTCGGTTTAGTTAGCCAATAGTTTATAGGTCATAAAACGCGTTTCCGGAATCCAATAAATTCACCGAAAAATACCACATGTCCGGTTTTCCATTGTACATCATAAAATATTATTTCTATAATATTTTAACACCAATAAACTACATTTAAAAATCTTTAACTTCTAATTACCTTGGTTTGTCTTCCAGAAAATACCGACAAAAAAAAATCTGGGAAAAATTATATTAAAATTACTCTGAAAATTAGGGTGTTTACACGTTGACCCCCACCGGAGCTGCAACCTCCGGCCACCCCCTTCCGTTCATCTCCGACTTCCTGTTCAAACCGATCCCGACCCGCTGACCTAGCCCGGACACGGCAAACCCTAGCCGTGGACAGAACAGACCCTAGAAGCACAGTGGACACAGGACTCGGACACGACTCGGACACGTGAAAATTGGTCTTCACGGAGCCCTGTTCAGGTATTCTTTTCTCTCTCCTCGTAGCTCTGTTTCTTGTTCCGTCAGTTGTGACACCTAGACTGTATGACCCTCTCGGTGTCCGTGCAACTCGCTCGGTGCATCGCGTCCTGTGGTGATCGCGAACCGCGATCCAAAAACAGAAAAAACAACGCCCTGTTTCACCCCGGAACTGAGTGCGCCCCGCCAAACGGGACGACTTGATCGCGTGCGGTCTTCACCGATACGTGCGCGCTGTCGATACAGACGTGCGAGATTTCACAGAAGTTGATTTGGATGTGCGTGCACACCGGAATCAACGCGTATCCGCCGACAACGCCCCGTATCCGTCGATTCTTGAACACGCCGTAACTTTGTGTACACACGTCGGATCGAGACAAAACTTGTGCCATCGGACTCGTAGAAATACGCTGGTCCTGTGACCCAAGTTTGGTTCGATTCTGAGAACGTTGACAAAATCGCGTATCGTAGGCCCCACAGGCTCTACTTGACGGGCGATTTTGTGATCGGCTCATCAGAATCCAATTCCGGAAGTTCTGTTGGGTTCGTATCATCGTTCCTGACCTGTTGACACTAAGTTGGACGAATTTGGAGACCTTTGACCCTGACAAGTTTTTCGGTGCGAAGCGGCCCACACGTGGACTCCGCTTTGACCGAAAATGTCATTTTTTGCCCCTGTGTCCAAATTGGACGTAAGGACAAGCGTTTCTAGCTATTTGATATTTTCTGAATCTAATGGTGATATTTATTTCAGCAACCGGAGTAGTACCTGCAGATCACACTGAGACCAGAGCTATAGTTGGAGCCAGGACCACATGCAAGTGTACCTTGCCAAATTTTGCAGTCTTGTTACATATTTTCCTTGATTCTTTTACATTGTTGTGCATGCTTAACCTAGGACCGTGTGACTTACTTAGCGTCCGATTATAGTCGGGTGCCAACACCGTACGCGGTGTTGTGTATTGTCATCTAGAGATGGGCATTCGTGACCCTTTACACCCTCGTACTTGTCCTATCAAGTACATTATACCCAGGACACTTGACACTATTCATGAGACATAATCTTCCTGAGATATTCATGGTGATTCTGTATAGGATACAGGTTTACGACATACACAGTTTACATGCTTAGATTATATCCTAACTTGTTGCATTAGTTTTGATCCTGCGTGTCATGGACATGAGACGTGAGATTTTATTGGGTGGGGAGAGTATTACCATATCAAAGGCTGATTATATTATATATATTGACATCTGGATGTGTCTTAGTCTCTGACACAGAGCTATGGCACCAGTTCTGGCCCTTCGAGAAAATACTGCTATGGGTTTCTCCGACACTGATCCTGTAGTAGTCTCAGCCCGAGTATGACTAACACTCTCACTTGCATATCACTTAGCCGGTTATTTATTTACCCTATTGTTTCATTTATTGCTGCACTGCATTTATTTTGGCATGAGCTTTCTTGTACCTTGCTATGTCCCCTGAGGACTTGGATCCGGATTATGTCCCCAGGATTAGCTGACGATATCTATCCCGAGGTATACGGGACCGGAGCATTAGCATTAGCAGAAGCAGGAGTAGGTGCATACTTTGGAGCAGAACCAGGATCTGAGGACGAGATCGTACCAGAGGACTTCTCCTGAGTATTGGCTTGAGATACTCATTATTTCTATTTCTAGTCATTTTATTTCCAGTCTATTTCATTGATGTACCAGACTTGTACTCGGATTGTTCTCCGAGATACTTTTATTGAGACTTGTTAGTTGATATTTATTTGTATTATTCTGACATTTGATCTGTGATTATCTGTTGTGGATGAGATTAGTATAGACTGTGACTTATATCATTGTACCTACTTATTGTTGTACTACAGCTTAAGTATGCCCCGATGGATCCATTAAATTGGGTTTATCCATCGGTGTGTGCTGTTGGCCATTATCACGCGTCCGGTCCCACGGTATTTTGGAACTGGGGCGTGACATAATTTTTGTGGTGACCCATGCAGGTCTACGACTAAATTGTTCGGTTTCAACTTAGGGACCGAGCAAGCCTGCAATAAGAATATGATAAGTTTTTAGGATCTCATCCACTGCTTGAAAACGTTTTGATATCTATATCGTATTCGAATTAAATTTTCTTGCATCTTGCCTTGATTCCTGTGCGCCTCTTATAGTTTATTTTTGATGCAGAGTAATGGATTCAAGAGCAAACGACGAAACTCCAGCAAACACACCAATAGGTGCGGTAGCCACCTACAGAGAAGATGAAGTGGCACCAATGAGTGGAGATCTCTCTACTCACCGAAGCAGCCACACAGATCAGCATGCTTCTAGATCTCGGCGTGACGACATCCCACCGCCTCCGCAGTTCGTTCCACCAATGCCTGTATTCCCACTAGGACAGCCTATGGACGGACAGCAGATGTTCCAGATGTATAAATTATAATTAAAATATATTTAAATATTTAAATTATTTTATAATAATATTAAAAGTTTTTTTACACGTGTATTTACTAGTAGAGATAAAAAGGACAGCAAGATCGAAGCATACGTAAGAAAGTTTTCAAGACCCCTCTGGTTGGGTAGTTGTAGATCTATAATAAAGGAATGAGCTCCGGTTAGGTAGTTGAATAATATAGGTAGCAGATAATGTTGACAGATCCTTTGAATTAAAAGCTCTATTGCACCTCTTTGGTTTAGCCTACTGGCTACCTACCTCATCATATTTTAGGGTTTCCTTGGGTGTGATAACCTGTAAAATTTTCTATAAATTTTCACATCAAAGAAAGCCCTATTGTGTTAGATGATGTACTTACTGTTCACCAACATTGTCGGATCCAAGCTGTATAAATATAAATGGTGTTTGCAAAAACAGTATTTAGTTAGCGAAATTTTTTAACCAGAATTTCAAAATTTTACTAAATTTCAAGAAAAACATCAAAGTTTTAAAATTTACGAAAAAAGTATCATATACGCCTATACAAATAACATTTTATATTAAAAAATTAAAAATATATAAAATGTTTTTTGAATCGACGTTTTTAAACTTTACATTTAACTCCGTTATCCTCTCTCATTCTCCGTCAGAGCACCAAAACAACGAAAAAAAGTATTAAAATAAAAAAATATCCTTCCAATGAACGTTTTTTATATTTTAATATATAATTTTTTTACTCTCATCTCTCTCTCTCTCACTTCACTCTCTTTTCTCTCTCTCTCACTCACCCTCCTGTTACTCTCCTCCCCCTCTCTCTCACTCGCCCTCCTCCCTCTCTTTCTTCCTCTCTCTCTTTGTCACTCTCCTCTCTTTCCTCTCTCTCTCACTCTCCTTTCGTTCCTCCCTCTCTTTCAATGGGTTTAGTTTTATTTTGGTTTAGTTCTTTTTACAAAAATTTGTTGTAGTAATAAATTAGAAAAAATAAAATTTAACATCCAAAAATTAAAACAATAGGTAAGAAAATTCGTAAGAAAATTAGAAAAAATATAATTCATTATCGTAAAAAAATGTCGTCTACCGTCTACCATCGAAACGAGGTACAGCTTGTGCCAAAACGATCGTATCGAAAAGTATTATGGATAAACGGTTTTACCGTTTAACGGACGTCTAAAATTGTCAGAATGGTAAAAAAAATGATGTTTTGACCTCCGAATTTGACTTTAATTAATTTTATTTATTTTCGAATTAGTTTAAGAGATTAGGGAGAGAGAGAGAGAGAAAGGGGGGAGAGAGAGGGTAGAGGAGAGGAGAGGAGAGAGTGAGAGAGAGAGAGAGAGAGAGAGAGAGGGCAAGTGAGAGAGGGGGAGGAGAGTGACAGGAGGGTGATAGAGAGAGGAAAGAAAGTGAAGTGAGAGAGAGAGAGTAAACAAAAAAAAAAATTAATATAGAAAACGACCATTAGAATGACGTTTTTTTCTCCTCTCACTCTCCTCCCCCTCTCTCTCACTCTCCTCTCCTCTCTCTCTCTCTCTCTCTCTCTCTCCATTGAAAGAGAGGGAGGAACGAAAGGAGAGTGAGAGAGAGAGGAAAGAGAGAAGAGAGAGAGAGGAGGGCGAGTGAGAGAGAGGGGGAGAAGATTGAGAGAGAGAGAGAGAGAGGAAAGAGAGTGAAGTGAGTGAGGGAGAGTAAAAATATATATTAAAAGTATAGAAAATTGAAGACAGTACGTAAAATTTTCTTTAAATTTTGACATCAACATTGTCGGATCCAAGCTGTTAGATGATGTATTTACTGTTCACCAACATTGTCGGATCCAAGCTGTATAAATATAAATGGGCATTTAATTAGTTGTTGGGCTTGCATTATAAAGATTGAAGCATTACCTAAGAAGACAAAAAGAAAAGAAAAAGGTGCGATATTGAAGACACAGTACGTAGCAACAAACGAATCTATGAGGGTGCTGCAACAATGCCTCCTCTCTCCATCATCATCGGTTCCGGCCAGTGCTCTCCCCCTCACCTTCCTTGACATAGTGTGGCTTCCTACTCCCGCGGTGGATTACCTGTATCTCTACGAGTTCCCCCACCCGACTTGTGTCTTCATGGAGTCCTACCTTCCGGGACTCAAGTCTTCCCTCTCTCACACCCTCCACCGCTTCTACCCTTTGGCCGGCAGGCTCAGGCTCTCACCACCTGACCAGTACGAGATCCTCTGCGCGGATGGCGACGCCGTGCCGTTCACCGTCGTCGAGACCACCGGGGACCATGATATCGATTTCCTCGACATCGTCGGGAGCCACCCCCGTCAGTCCTTCAAGCTCCAGCCTTTGGTTCCTCACCTCCCTCCGGTGGAAATGGAATTAGCCGCCGACAACAACAACAACAACAGTACGCCCCTCCTAGCCGTCCAGGTCACCGTCTTCCCCAACCGCGGCATCGGCATCGGCTACTCCCTGCACCACTTCGCATGCGACGGCTTCAGCACCGTGCACTTCATGGACTCGTGGGCCGCTTCTTGCAGGTCATCAAACGCCCCTCCCCCTCCCCCCTCCTTCAATCGCTCCCTCATCGTCGACCCTTGCAATCTGTACTCGGAGTTCCTCGGCGACGTGCTGAGCCTCAGGAACAACCGGCCCATAGTCCCCCTGAGCGCCGAGTCTTACTCCGACGCGGTTATTGCGTCCTTCACTCTTGGTTCGGAACAAGTTGAGCGGCTTAAAGCGTTGGCTGGGTCAAATTGCTCGAAATTCGTGGTCTCTTCCGCGTATGTGTGGGTCTGCCTCGCCAAGATGGGAGTATGGTCAGCTGCTGCTGCTGCAGCTGCTGACAGAAATAATAGTAATAATATTGCGCACTACGTATTTGTGGTCGACTGGAGGAGAAGGTTAGGAGTGCCAGACCTAGAATGGTACTTTGGCAACTGCTTAGGGGTGTGCTTCGCCGAGGCCAAGGTGAGTGATCTTGTCAAATTACCACCTAAACATGGTATGGTTGCAGCGTGCGGCGCCATTGGGAGTGCCATCGAGGAGTTGAAGGAAGGGTTTACGAAGAACGTGGTGGGGAGCACAAAGAGGGTCCACTCGGTACTGGCTTGCCAACCCCTAACCGTTGCTGGCTCGCCCAACTACAGAGTTTACGACATGGACTTCGGATGGGGACGGCCAATGAGGGTCGATATGGTTTCGATCACGAGGACCATGAAGACCGGAGCGGTGTCGATGTGGGAGAGCCGCGATGAACGAGGAGGAGTTGAGATTGGTATTGCGCTCCCCAAGGATGGGATGGAAACATTCATGCTTCACTTCGAGGAAGGTCTCAAGTCTGATGATCAGTAGCTTTTATTTGTAGAATTACCTTACTTTTGAATGCATGCCATGCCATGCCATGCCAGAGTACGTACGTAATAATGTATTATGGATAAATAAGCAGCTAGTAGTACTGTTTGGCTATATGCTAGCTAGCTAGCTAGGTGTGGAATGTTTGTGTTTTTTTTTTTTTTTTTAGGTTATCATCACTTTGAGATTTGGAATAAATTAGCTTGAGCTTTATTACCTACGCTCCTTTAAGTATTATATATTGACTAATATATATTTTTTTTTTAGGTTATCATCACTTTGAGATTTGGAATAAATTAGTTTAAGCTTTATAGATTCAAAATATAGAAGCTAGCTAGCATTTAGTTGAATAGTAAGAACTCATACTAAGTTTTAATTTCTAGATTCTCACTACTAACCAATCCACATGAGCTATGAGTTGGATCTGAAAATTTCTAGATTTAGAATGTCAAAAATAATTTTGTAAAATAGCAAGTCCCAATTTGAAACCCAAATTCTACATTCTTGATTATCATTTTTTACTATTCTCATACAAACTCAATCCATGGGGAGGATCCAAGCATAGGTTAGGGCGAGCTAGAGCTAGCCCATCCCAAAGATTTTTTTTTTCATATAATTTTTTTTTTTTTTTATGTGGATTAGTCCGCTTCTAGTTCACCCCATTTACAATTTCTTGACCCGCCCATCTGCTAAGAATGCTCTATGGTTTGAGAATAGGATAATAATTATGATGATCTAAGAGCATCCACAATGAAAGAGATTTTAAGTGCTATATTTTGACTTTAGTCAAATTTTATAGCACTTGAAGGCTACAATGGACACTTGTGCATACTTAAAAATTGTTAGAAAGCTACGAGACACTCCAGATTTGGAGCGTCTCCTAGCTTCTCTATATTAATTGTTGGGCCCACCAAAAGTAACCAAATAGAAAAGAAAAATAAAAAGAGAAAAAAAAATATTATCAAATAGGAAAGAAAAATAAAGCGAAAAAAGTGGAGATTAATTTGGAGTGTTTATTTGGAAAGTATCATTGTGCGCCAATATCATGTGGAAACTCCAAAAGTAGTCATTTACATACATTTTTTTTAATAATTTGGAGTATATGTTTGGACTGTTCTCACAGTGGATGCTCTAAGTTGTGGAAAATTCGACCATTTGGCTCTAAAAAAGAATGCAAGTGGATGGGTGGTCCAGAGCGGAGTCGAAAAAGAATCTTGGTTTATTCTTTGGTTATTTATCTTGATCGACTAGATATACTGAGAATATAAATATATAAGCATGGAGTTTGAGGGCTTATATTATGTTATTCATCTCTTCAAAGTGTCCCTACAAACTATTCTTTCTTATGTGCCAGCCGACGTGCATGTTAAATAGCATATA
The DNA here is from genome assembly GCA_036927795.1 of Iris macrosiphon. Taxonomy (NCBI): domain Eukaryota; kingdom Viridiplantae; phylum Streptophyta; class Magnoliopsida; order Asparagales; family Iridaceae; genus Iris; species Iris macrosiphon. The sequence continues at coordinate 178,000,341 of JAYESA010000001.1, forward strand.
TGACATCTAACATGATAGCTGACATAAAAAAAAATTAACTCAAAAATTAATTACCCAAATTTTTTTAAAGTTAATATTAACATTAACATTAATCTTAATGCTAAATTAATATTAATATTAATATTAATGTTAATTCTAATTTTAATGCTAATTCAATGTTAATTCTAATATTAATTTTAATTTTAAAATTTGTCATATCATCTATCACATTAACCATAACGTCAGTTGTACACATAAGGCTGAATGGTTTGAGGGATACTTTGGAGAGATAAATAGAATTATTCATATTATTAATATTATGAGTAATGATATTCATCCCTCCATATTGTCCTTCCAAAATATTTTTTCTTATATGCCAGTTGTCGTGACTTGCATCGCACCGCGTCCGCACCGCAGGCAGCTTTGTTGAAATATGGGTGAAGATCGAGAGGGGAGAAGAGATGAAGATTGAAACCCAAATTTCTAATACTATACCTAAAACTAAACAACCAAAAAGATAATTATAGATGTTGTTTGTGTTAGTCCCGAGACGGATCAAAGATGGTATAACGCGGGCCATAACAGAGGTACTAGCGAGACTCGAAGGTCCGCTCTCTACTGGAATCCAAGTTGTCGTCGAGATCAGAGATTCACACAAGAGTTCCTCATCTGATATTTCTCGATTCCAACGAAGCACGAACCAAGAACAGGTTACAAACTGACTTCAAAAAAATGAAGATTACAACAAGCAACAAGTAATAAAGCGTTCTTCTCTTTACGTTCGCAGAAGCTACAATGAGAAAGAAATAAGCAAAGAAAAGTGTTGAAGAAAAGCTCTTTACTGGGGTGGTCAAAACCATCGTTGCTCACGTCGTACAGATAATCTGCCTCCAGGAACCAGCAAGTTCAGAAATGAACTTCTAGAACGCTCTTGTCACCTTCGAAAATACTCGAAAATACCATGTGGGAGGGGGACACTCTAGGTTGCATACGATCTGGTACTGTTCTCAATTTTCCATCTATTTTCTCTCTGCTCAAATGAAAGAGGAGGTCCTCTATATAAAGAGGATTTCAGCACCTATGCGGCCTGAGGAAACACCAGGCCGCATATGCGCTGACCGACCAGATCCTCCAAAACCGGGTGTGAATGCCGCAGACGCCGTCCGCTCCACATGTGCCGCCTCTGTCGTCGTTCAGGTTGTACTACATGAGGCAGATAAAGCTGCCAAACGTCGAAAGCAGCTTCATGTGCCGTATTTTTCGGAAGGCACAGAAAAATTTGCACCGCATGCGCCTCCTAAAGCAAATAATGTACCCTCCACCGGCAACTCGCTCATCCAATCCTGGCCGCATAGCGCCTGGCCACAAAGACCCTAGCCGCATAGCCCCGGGCCGCTGTCACACCCGATTCCAGATTTAGTATTTCTTGAATATCTAGAATTTTAATTTCTTGATAATTTATTCCTGTTGTATTTCATATGTTAGTTACTGTCATTTTTTATTATTGTTTTATTCCTGTTGTATTTTATATGTTAGTTACTTATTTTTGTTTTTGATAATTTAATTTTGATTAAAATAGTGGGAGTATATATTAAATTTTTAAATATTGCATATAAAGAAATAAAAAAATTTGCTAGCTTTTTAAATAAGTGTAGGTATATGCTATTTTCTATATTTGTAATGAAAATATTTACTAAAATATCCTATCTTTTTATGTACATCGGTAATATTATTTTAATATTAATATTATTATTTTTGTTGCGTGAACACGATTAGTATATATTAACTAGCTATACATGGAGGAGACGACCATGACAACCGGTCCATTAAGTTGGAAGAAAGTAAAAGAATAATGATATTCGTGCCTTCAAACGATTGTTCCTCAAAACCATTCCTGCTTATGTGACAGTTGACGTGACGGTCAATGTGACAGTTGACATGACAAATTTTTAAAATTAAAATTAATATTAATATTAAAAAATTCGGATAATTAATTAATTTTTTTGTTATAATTTACCATGTCAGTTGTCATATTAAATGTTATATAATATTATTTAACATGTCACATCAGCTGTCACACAAGGAGATATGGTTTGGAGTTACAAATAGCATTACTCAAAGTAAAAAGGATAAAGGGAACAGTTACATGATAAGGTTGAAGTAGTGATAACAAAAAATTCAAGTTTGGATAGGCTAAAGTGGATTAGGATAAGCTAAGTGCAGACTGACTCGAAGGCACCATCCGGTTTGAAGACACAAACGCAGCCGAAGTCGTACCGCACCTGCACCTGGATCACACCGTATCATTCTATTGCACCTACAATGCACCCACCATTTAATCTCCCAAAAAAAAAAAAATTTGTCCAGAAGGCTCGAGCCCGCAACCGCCTAGAAAGAATATCTCGATCTTAACGGTTATACTATGATGTCATATATATATATATATATATATATATATATATATATATATATATATATATATTCCCAGATCAAGATTGTGATAACGTTTATTTTTATAAAATATCTGTTAAAGGAATGTCTTCATGGGGTGCATTATTTTTCCTTGAAAGAGAAAGCGGGGACAACGTGGAGTTGACCGACAGAGTAGTAGTATTCATACTGCAATCAATATATGCTACATTTCCCCCTTCTGATTTAACCTTAATTATCATTACATGTTGGGAAGTAAAATTAGAAACCATTCCATTTGACAAAGTGTAAAAAAGACAAATGTTGGGGTGTACATTATTTCGATTATGGACGGAGAACCGAACCTAATAAGAAATTTGGTTTGGTTTAGAAAAAAAAAAAAAAACAGTTAGTTTCAGGTTACTAAAAATTTTTATTCGATTTTGACTTCAATCAAAAATTAAAAAACGAATAAAACTTATACAATTATTAAATATCCTAAATTCTATACATATTTTAAAAGTGTGTATGTTTTTCACATATAAAAGTTCAACTTTCATAATTTAACAAGTAGTCCAACTTTGAATCCAATTTTAAAATACAACATACTACGTGTATAAATTATAAATTTTTAATATAATTTAGTCACAAATTTAACTTTGTGTACAGTCCAATAAACAATAAAGATAGTCGAATCAAATTGATTATAAGCTTAATTGATATAAACATATATCAATTTCGATTATAAGCTAATTGTGGATCAATTTTAGTTTTAGACTTTTTAAAATTTCCGCTTATTCCGTTGTCTCTATTTCGATAAACAATAAAGATAGTCCAATCAACAATAGAAGATTTTGGTGCTTAATTGATATAAACATATAAAGATGTTAATGATCTAAAGAACTTGCACAATACAATATGTGAATAAGAGGTTATATATATATATATATATATATATTACTTTATATAAAATTGGAGGGTGGGATTGTGTTGTTATGAGCTGTCCATGAGGAGCATTAGATGCTTTAGCTGACCTGGCCGCAATCACCAGTGTCTAGCTAGCTAGGAAATAAGTCACACCATCCAAACAAAGAAGGTAGCAAGCAAGTCCATATTGATATTGGTCAGCAACAGTAGCTCACACCACCACCACCACAACCACACACCCACCCAATAATTACTGCTCCAAATTATGTTTTTTTACTGCAAATTTATTTTATTTTTGAAAAAAAAAAATTACTGTACCAAAATTAATTTATATTAAATTAGTGCAAACGAAACAAGTTTAAGCAAATTTTAAATAACGAAACAGTCTACCAACTGCGTTGGCGAAAAACAGAGACGGACACGTGAAGATGTGGGGCCCACAACCCGTTTTTCGCAGACTCAGTTGGCGAAAAATTGTTGTGGCGGGCCCAGATTTTTTGTGGTCGGTCGGACTTTTTTGGGGGTCGGTTGGGTGGGGGAGTTAGGGTTTGGTTTGGTTTGGTTTATGATTTTTTTTTTTTAGTTTTGTTTTGGATTTTGGTTTTTTTTTTTAAATGCAACAGTGCCACTTGGTGGTCGCTCAACCTCCAATACTCAAATCTGCTATCCTGACGCCACGAGACATTCTTTCGGCACCGTTCACCATTATTATAATCGTATTGCTATATATGAAAAAAAATAGACGATGTTATTAGTAGACATGTACAAAATATTTTGATTTACACAATTAAATTTTATTGTACCTTTCCATAAAATACCAAATTAGATATATGTTTCACACGTTATTGAATTATCAAATATGTAGTAGGCCCTCCAGGAATATGTCCGTCGTTTTGGCTGTCCATTTGTAAAATGAAGGAGAACAGAAGAGTTGTGTTTGCTCACGAAGACTGTCGTGTTCACTTGCAAATAAGAGATAAAGAAGTATGCTCGGATTGTTGCTGTGTGCTTAGTGCACTATGACGTTCTTCTTCTTCTTTCTCTTCTTATAACTCACCTCCCACCCCTCCTTACTCTTCTTTACTTTCTGCCTTATATTATTTATCCTCATTGTCTTCACTCTCACGTCTCTTCTTCTTTTTATTGTGTAGTTTTTTCTTCTTCTTTTTGGTCTCGTCTAATCTCTTCTTGTTGTGTAGTCCTACTACATTTTTTTTTCTCACGATCCACACCTGATCCATGCTCTACTAACCCAAAATTAATACTCTTCTGAACCAACCCACCAACAAAAACCAAAATAAAAAAATCACACTTCCAACACTAATCCACAAACCCAGACCCAAATCCAAACCCAAACTCAAACTCAAACTCAAACCAAAATCCAAAACTAAACTAAAAAAAAAAAAATTCAAAACAAAACTAAACAAAAAAAAAACTAATAAATATATCCTTAAAATATTTTTTTAGCTAAATAAAAAAGCTAATATATATACTAAAAAAACAAAAACGTTTCTTTTTAAAAAAAATTAAAATTATTTTGTTACAATTAATTTATTTAAAATTTATTTCGTTAAAGTAAATTTTCTGAAACCAAAATACAAAACAAAACTAAATAAAAAAAACCAAAATGCAAAACTAAACTAAAAGAAAAAAACTCAACCGAACCAAAACAAACCAACCCACACCCCAACCCAACCGGCCCCCAACTCCCAACCGAACCCGGCGGGTCCCACAGACCCATTTTCCGCCAACTAGGTTGGCTTTCTGTGGGACCTGAATGTTTGCTGTGGTTACACGTATGCTTCGTCTGATTTTTCGACTGTTTTCTGTCAACGTAGTTGGCGGAACGTTTTTTTTTAATAAATTTTGTTAAACTTATTTCGTTGTAAATAATTAAATATAAATATTTTTGGTACAATAAAAATTTTGTTTTTTTAACTACATAATTCCTATATTTAAACATGTTGAATTGGTACCCAAAAAATGGGTTACTATGGACACCACACATTATGATAAGGAATATCAACAAATTGTAACAAAAAATAAAATTTATTTTTCTGTATCCATAATGTCCTTTTAAAATGTTAGAGGGAGGCTATCACAAATTCTAAACTTAAATTAGAACTGTCAAATAATTTGACAGTCCTAATAAATTTAAGTTTAGAATTTGAAACGACAAGGTAAAATTTTGACAGTCCTGCGTCGTATCTAACTAGACTGCAACAAATTATAATACTTCAAAATTTCTATAAAGGGGGATAAAAATAATGGTGTTTGAAAGAAATAAATCCAGAATATATTGATGTTTTCTAAAAATGAAAAGAAAACATAAAAAATTTTATGTTCAATTTTATTTGAAAAAAAGACTTTAAAACATGCTTTAGATGAAGAGGAAGATAAAAGACATCACATATGATTTGTGTCAATTTTTCATTAAGATTAAAAGATGAAGATGGAGATGAGTAGTCTGATTAAAAGAGAATAAATTGTATGATATTTCTAACAAAATCATAACTTAAAAAATGACGTCTCCTCAACAATATCCCACTGCGTCCATTTTTGTTCATCTACCAAACTGATAGTGGATATATGTTCACTCTTTTAATTGTCACGTGTCAATTCTAAAATTATTCTAAAAGTAATTTTAGTTTGTATAAAAATGATACGTAAATAAAATGAACGTCTGTCTGTTCTAAGCTGTGTTAAGTCTCATGTCTGCTATAGTGATTTGGAAGCAGCAGGAGTAGAAGCATATTATATACACATGTAAAATGTGACTTGATCAAGATTTAACCATGTTAACTTACTTGTTATCATCGCCTCCAAGGTCCCACGAGTGGCCTACTGATGCAGTGCTACTTTCAGCGACTAGTCACAAGCAGCTTAGCTTAAGAGTGAGAGATGAAAGAAGAAGAAGAAGAAGAAGATCGAGTCAATCTGGGGGAGAGTAGCTAGCTAGCCCCACGCCAAACACTAGCACCACCACCACCACCATCACCACTACCACAGTAGCTCCAACCAAAAGCCTAACTCAATCTCTTCTAAATATTCTCGATGGATCTTTATTGTTTTATTAATTTGATTCTTTAAAGAAAAAAGAAATGAATAAATTGTACATGTCTTTAACAGAGATTGATTCATCATATTGATGGAGCAAGCGAGCAAAGGAGGTGTTCCATCTAATGGAAAGTCCAGTAATGGTTCAGAGCAACAACAACAACAACAGTGCTACCATGATCATCTTGATATCGTCCCCCCTGTGATGGGCTCCGAGCCTTCTCCGGCGTCTGAAGCTCCATCGAAGAAGGTGCTGCACGCCCCCGCCGCGAAGAGGTCCTCAAATTCCAAGGATCGTCACACCAAGGTGGACGGGCGCGGGCGACGCATCCGAATGCCCGTGGCGTGCGCCGCCAGGGTCTTCCAGCTGACCCGGGAGCTCGGCAACAAGTCCGAAGGGGAGACCATCGAGTGGCTCCTCCAGCAGGCCGAGCCTGCCATTTTCGCCACCACCGGGACTGGCACTATCCCCGCCAACTTCTCCACTCTTAACCTCTCACTCCGGAGCACCACCGGATCCTCCTACTTCTCGGCCCCTTCGTACAAGTCGCCTCCCGCCCACTCGCTCCACGCCCTCGCGCTGCAGCAGCAGCAGCAGCAGCAGCAGCATCGCTCGGACTACGATACCGGACCTTCCCATTCTTCTATGTTAGGGTTTCACCAGCTGGGTCATCATGGAGGTGGGGGAGGAGGAGGAGGAGATTCCGCTGATCATTATTTTAGGAATAGATTTAGAGAAGATCTATTCAAAGAAGAAGAAGAAGAAGATGGAGGAGGAGGAGGAGGAGGGAGATCATCCTCGCCATCCCCTTCTGCTGCTGCCGCCTCCGCCGCAGGAATCGTGCGTCCCGCCGCAGCAATGTGGGCGGTGAGCCCCGCGATGAGCGCCGGGGCATTCTGGATGCTCCCCGTCTCCGGCACGGGATCCAACGCGCCCACCATAGCGGCTGCAGCGCCGTCGCTCGACAGGCCAACAGGAGGCGGCAGCACCTTCCAGGCTCCGATGCAGTTCATGGGAGGAATGCCGCAGCCGCAGTTGGGGCTGGGTTTCAACGAGACTAACCTGGGGATGCTGGCAGCTCTCAATGCCTACAACAGAGCTGGGTTAAGCATCAACTCTCATCACCACCAACTAATTCATCAGCACCAGCACCAGCACCAGCACCAGCAGCAGCCAACGGACAGTGGAGATGAACATCAGACTAGTTCTCAATAATGCATGCAGTTGATGATCAAGTAATACTGCTTCCTTCCTTCTTCACTTTTTTTCCTTTTTCTTTTCTTTTTTCTTGGCTAGCTTGGGTGCTTAATTAAGAAAAAACAAAAAAGAAACATTCTCAGCAGTTTTTTTAATTTTAATTTCTGTTTTTTTTTTCAGTTTGTTCATTTGATCCAGAGATTAGTGCATTAGATTCAATAAGAGTGCGACTAGTATAAAATTTGAATTTGTGATCCCAATTTTTTTCTTCTTCTTTTGGTTGCACTATATTTCATGGGAAGTGGGTCAGTTACTCTTCGTCCTTCGCCGCCGGAATTCCGAGGATTACAACACTGGAGTTCCAACTCGTGGGTGTCGATTTGGTTTCCACAATTCAGTGCAAAGCAAGTTGAGGCAAGTGGAAAGGGAAAGTTCCAAACTGGCCACAATGTGTGCTCAAACAACTGTAGTCACTCGCAAATGCTTAGTGGGCTTTTGAATTTTGTGTTATTGTTTCTTAAAATTGTCAGTAATATTGATGTTTAAGGTCTGCATTCTGCCCCACAAGTGAGGGATTTTGAAACAAAAAGAAAATTGGCCAAAACAACCTCCAGCTACATTTGAAGTACGAAATAGTATGTCACATTTGTAGTGTTCATGAATATGGTTACTTGGTTCGCTAGATTTGGTGCTGCATCATGTTTACACTTGTAACAAATAAATTACATACTATAATTGGTTTGCAACTGGTGCAGCTACGTTTTTTACTATATTAAGCGTAATCAAAGTTTCTTAATTTCTAAACGCTCAAATGTTTTGGCAAAGCCCAGAGTATGAATCCATATCCCGCCCGTTACGTATTCATGAATGTGTAGGTAATTACAAAATTAACATTTTTTTTCTCTTCTTTTACGGTGTAGAGATGATGGAGAGAAGAAATGAATTTGCTGATACATTTTTATAAAGAATCGTGATTAGTTTAACAAGTAATTATCTACTTAATTTAGGCCAAAAGTTGTAATCAAGCTAGCGTCCAAAATTGTTGATACACTTTTACAAGGAAACGAATGGCGAGCGATGATGCACGTGTGCACTTTTCATTGGAGCATATTTAAGGGTGAATACAAAATTACAGTACCAACAGCTTAAAACATACAGATTGTCATTGTCAATTAAGATGTTGCCTATTAGTTAGATGAAAGTGGCCTTTAACTAAGTGCAAAGAAGAAATAACAAAAAATATATATACCACCGCTAAATCGACAGTCAGATTGACGGATGCATAGAGTCGCTGATCACAAGCAATCCCTAACCTGAGTCCTAGTAGCATATTGTTATTCCATGGGAAAGTAGTGGGGTATAACATGCCCATTCGGTGCAACGGATGTAGGTACATCCCCACCCCATTGGAACTAGAAGAAAGAAAAGATTCGGCACGGAAAGATGCACACAATCGGACAACAAATCCTAGCTCGCGTGCATGTACCAAACAAATATCAGAACAGCTTAAAATTTGGGCCACATTTGGTTAGCAAGATCTTAATCTTGGAAATGAAAAGTGACTCATTTTATGTGGGTGGATGCCAAAGAAATGTAGAAGAAAATTTTAATTTCAAAAAAATAAAGAAAAAAAATTGAAATTAACTTTTCCGTCCTATGCATTTTTTTTTCATTTTTTTTCGGAAAATTTCACCCAGAGCAAAGTAGTTTCATAAATTTTCAATAAAAGCATTAAAGTTTCAAAAATTTCGGTGGAAGCATCAAAACGCACTTTGAAAGGACGTTTTATGTTTTTCCGTTAATTATTCGTTACCTGCGTTAACGGAGGAAATAAAAAAAAAATCTATATACATAAAACGCTCTTTGTAAGGACGTTTCTATTTTTTATTTTTTTTAAACCTCTCTCCTCTCTCGTATCTCTCAGCCGAAAAAAAATATATATTTATAAAAATAAGGAAAAACGCCCTTCACAAGGACGTTTTACAATTTTATTTTATTTTTTTAACCCCTCTCTCTCTCTCTCTCTCCCGGAAAATTAAAAAAAAATATAATATGGAAAACGTCCTTGTGAAGGACGTTTTTCCTAGGAAAAACGCCCTTCACAAGGACGTTTTTACCTTCTTCTTTTTTCCAAGTTTTGTCCGTTAACGGAAGTAACGAATAATTAACGGAAAAACATAAAACGTCATTTGTAAGGACGTTTTGATGCTTCCACCAAAATTTTTGAAACTTTAATGCTTTTATTGGAAATTTATGAAACTATTTTGCTCTGGGTGAAATTTTCCGTTTTTTTTTAGCATTTCCAAACACTAACAACAAAAATGATAAAAATTGTAATTTTTTAAAGTACAAAAAATTGATTTTCTTTTCATTTCGTTCCAAAACTGAGACCAGAATCACGGGAAGGTGGGTTCCACGGAAGGATCAGGTATGGTCCCAATATCGAGTTTCTTCTTCGGGTCCCACTGGTGGGGTGAGAGAGGGGTGGGTCACGGATGCAAGCAGCTGGGAACAGTGTCGAAGCAGCAGCGGTACTGCGTACGAACGAGGAAAGGAAAACGTTTGTATGCGGTGCTTATCAGAACCGTACACGTACGCAGATGAGCATCCACCATCTGCTGAGATTTCACTAATGGTTGCAGCATGTGTGCTGGCTGCTGCTGCTTCTGCTGCTGCTTCTGCTTCTGCTCTGCATCTGCATCTAAGTGTGTTACTTGACTAATGCCAGCTTTGGAATAGTTTCTCAGAAAGCTACAGCGACAGCATTCTTAAATCTCCTGGATTAAAATACAATTTAGATAAGCTGCTCTTATTTAACTACTTCTGGGAATACTTTAAGAAAAACAAACAGAAAAAAAAAAGAAAAAAAAGAAAAGCAAGCGCAACCCAACCCAACCTGAATGTATATACACTTTGGATGAGAAGTAAATTCTTTTGAATTTTTTGTACAACTCTTAATAATTTTTACATAGATAGATAGGACCACAGAAGAAATGGCAACTCATTCTGCTAATTCTAGAGTACCCAGACCCACATCTATAATAAGTGGAGACCTACACACATGAGCTGCTAGCCTGCTCCAGTTGTCACCTTTGTTGTTTTGTCCAGAATAGCAAATGCAGCAATAGGTGTAATAACTATGCATGCCGAGTTGATCGATCATATACTAAGAACCTCTAACATTGTAGCTAGACCTCATTCTGCAACTACCACGATTTTGACTGGTGGAAACCCAATACCATTCATTATATAAGATTGTAGAATAATTAGCTGGCTCTGAGACTTTGACCAAGTATAAAACAATTGTATCATTAGCTAGCTGAAAGGAATGTTGATTTGATTCTCATAGATTCATATCCAAATATCAAACAGTCAAATGAATACTTACAGAACTAAATAAAGAATGCTTCTAACTTGTATTAAATTGTGTTCAGAATACTGTCAAGTCTCAATTGGAAAACATAATTTTCTAAAGATAGTTGAACTCTATCCTTTATTTAACGGCAGTCAAAGATGAGCTGGATCGTCTCTCTAACTTAACCTAGTTCTCTAATCTAACAATAGGAGATGGAAATAACACATAAAGTCTTAACATATTCCCTGTAGCTAAGTAAGTATCATCTTAAGGTCATCTACTCCTGCTCATGACAACCTAGCCGTGAATCTAGCACTAGCTTTACACATAGAAGATTGCCATCAAGTCAACATGCGGTATTAAAGATTATTCCAATTCTTGGAAGATGATAACCACGACGAAGAACTTAATCAAGTTTCAAGTGTGTTTACAAATTTACCACTCTAGGAGACTTAAACACATGCATATATCCTTGTCAAAAGAAGACTTTGATCCAAGCTCCCAACTAACTCATAGGCACTAACCCATATATAGCCCACCTAAAGTCTTAGTGAGTACTCACTTACCAAAATCTATAGAAGAGATGCAGGACCAAAAAAGGGACCAATTTCAAGCCTTGCTATTGGTCTTTGGGTCTCTGACCCAAACCCTTAGATTGTGTGGGGCTGCTACTGACCACATAGTGGCATGGCCAGCTTCCTGGTGCCCTCATTGAGCCCATTTTCCCTTTCATACACATCTGGCATCATATATTGGAGGAAGCATCCATTAACATCAGCAAGATTCCCAAGTCCATATGGGTAGGATATTTTTATGCACCTGTCTCTTGCGAATGTGACTAGCCAGCCACCTTCACTCTTTGATGCTTCTCCTTCATGACTAACTACTAGTATAAAATTGATGAACTGGAATCAATATATTATATTTTACTGACTATATGTATTTGTGTACTAAAAAGTGGAATTAAAGCAGATAAAGTAATCTAGAAAAACTTTAAACAGTCACATGTGGATCAATGTTTGCGTCCAGAAGAGTTGACAAGGAACTTTCCTCCAACCATATGATTCAAATGTTTGCATAATTGCTTCCACAAAAGTTGTTTATAGAACTTTAGTTCAGCTACTTGATTAGGTAGGATTTCAAGTCTCTTGAAAAGCTATACTTAAAAAGAATTATAATGCTAATCTTGTAAGAAAAATAAGAGGTAAATCTTACTTAAACCTTTGTTAGGCCTTCAAGGTCACGGAGCGGAGGGGTGTGAAGGAAGGTCACGGAGTCGCCTTCTTTTTTAAAATTAAAAATCGTTGAACACCATTAATGGTGCTAATGTATAGTAGTTAAAGACAATAGTGAAATTAATAATTTGATAAGAAAAGAGGGTTAACAATTTACCTCAAAGTGGAAACCATCCAACATAGGAACCTGAAATGCTACTCTTTTTTAAGTGTGCGCATACAATAAAAAAAAGAAGCTGCAGTAAAAAAAAAAAGAACTGGCCACTGTCTCAGTCTTCGTCATTACAGAGTAGTTTAATGCCATTGTCTAAAATTACAGAACCAAAAGAAACAAAATTTCAAAATCCATACAGTATGGCGATATTATCTTCTGAGATTTCCTGAAGTCCAAGTATTACTTGGAGAGCTGCACCGATCAAGTTATCCGCGTTATTGAAGAAACAAGGCCTCAAATACAAACGAGAGACTACAAGTCGGACTTAACAAGAGCACTCGAACCACCAATTCTAAATTTAAGTTATGCTATATGTTCAACATAGGATCCAGAAATACCTGAGGTGCCAAGAAGGGTAACCTGCAACATTAAGGTGATCATTAGTTGGCTGGTTATGCATCTCTCGAAAGAGCTGAAACAAGAGTAGATCTAAAAATTAATTGTTAGATGCACATTCAAGAGTTTGCTTATATGATGCAGTAGTGTGAGAAAGCTATAGCCTCAAACATCTGTAGGCCAAGCTCATAGATTTTAGTCCTTTCCAATATAAATATATCAAAGAAATGAGACATGCAGAGCTCCATTTAGGCATTGAAGGTATGCATAATATAAACCGAGGTTAACGATTAACAGCATGCTATATAACAGATTTCCTAGCTAGTTACGGTTATAGACCATTAATTGCTTTAATATCTATCCGCAAGCAACATTATCAATCTAAAAGAGGAGTGTAGGTGAAATATGAACTTCAGATGTACAAGCAGCTATACATGAAAAAAAAAATGGATAAGATGGAATCTATCCATGGGAGGTAGCTTTAATTGAGAATAGACTGCAGCAAAATCTTTCTGATATCATCAGGTGGAGAAACTGAATGTGCCAATTAAGAGTGACAAGATTGTAGTTGGCATGGTAGACCAAACTGAAGATGGATTGTAGCTGTTAAATAAGTCAAGTGGAATGCTAATACAACCAAGGAGATGCCCACCAGAGACAAATGGAGGAAACAGTCATATACCCAACCCCAAAAGTCGAAGATAAGGGATGTGTTGTTATTGCTATTGAGGCTGTTTTTTTTAGTTAAAGGCATGATACCAAATAGTTCGTCATTACGCAAAGAACTATCTACAAGACTTGATATCCAAATATTTCTTCATTAGACGAAGAACTACTTTGGACTTCTGGACATGTGTATTTGGTGTTATTTCTCTTTTCTTTATTGTGACGGGTTGTTCCCCGAGACACTACTTATTTGGACTTGATGATGAACTACTTTCTGTTATCTAGTATCTTGACTGGTCTATCATATTGTATTGTGATTATTGTCTGTGGATGAGATTAGAATTATACTGAGATAAATGATGTAGACTTATATTTATACTTATTACAGCTTAAGTACACTCTAACGGGTCCATTAAATTGGATTTGCTCATTGGAGCTGTGCTGCTGGCCATTGCCACGTGATTAGTCCCTTGGTATTTTGGGAATGGGACGTGACAGCTTTCAGCTGCACAAGATATTCGCCAATGCCTCCTGGCCAACCTTATCTTCGGAAGACTTGGATAATGTTTTCTTTGTAGCATTGACCATGAAATCCGGAATTTCATCCCAGCTCATAGCCATTAGATCCTTGAATGCAGATTCTATGTCAGGATCTGTTATGTACGGCAACTGGCTTGTGTTCACGCTAAATGTTCATCTTAAGCTCAACATTAAAGGAAGACTGCAGTCTGATCCTGTTTACAAAGATCGAGAGACCAAGTTTCAATTGAAATTCTTACCTCAACCATAAAAGATTAAAAGCTATAGAAAAAACAAATGATATAAGTTTAAGAATATGTTTGGTAGAAGAACTTAGCAAAACCCGTGGCGGATACCATTGTTCTTTCTTCTAGATCATTTTAGTAAAAGAGCTAGACTGAATGGTGGATACTATTGTCTTCTAGATCAGCACTACTTGAAGAAAACCATGGTCTGTGCTAAAATATTTTAAACCAGTTGCTTGAGGAAATTAATCTGGAATAAATCTCGATTGCTTCTCTTTGATGAGCATATGGCAAGAACTCTTTACATTCTCTATGAGAAGCATGAATGCAAGAAAGTAGAGCTAGGTCACTAGCCAAGAAGAAACAGTAGTTTAGTTTCATAAGAGACACAAGAGTTCTTGCTCATTGCTGTTGTGTCTTGTATATAATTGTCTATATTGAGTCTGTTGTGTCTGTTGTTTCAACTCCTTTTGAATTAGTACATTATGATATATGGGGTCCATGTCCTATTGAGTCTGTGTTGGGGTTCAAATATTGTGTTTCCTTTGTTGATGACTACTCGCAAGTCCCTTTTGTCTACTTAATGAAGAATCGTTCTAAATTATTTGATATATGGTGTGTGTTTCCTTACTTCATGAAGAATCGTTCTAAATTATTTGATATCTTGTGTACTTTTTATACTGAAATAAAAAATCTAATTTGGGATTTCTATTAAGTATCTTCGGAACGACAATGGTCGTGAGTATGTGTTTCAACGGTTCACTTCTCATCTTGCCAGACATGGATTATCCATCAAACTTCATGTCCCTACATACCACAGTAAAATAGTGTGACAGAACGTAATAACCGTCACCTCCTGGAAACAACTCGAGCTCTTATTTTTCATGTCAGTACCCCTGAAAATTTTGGTCGGATGCTTTTCTCACGACTTGCTATCTGATCAATCGTATGTCATATGTTATCTCCAATGGCATTACTCTTGTTTCTAGATTATATCCCAAACTCACTCTGTTTCCTCTATCCCTCAAATATTTTGGATGCTTATGCTATGTTCGTGATACTCGCACTACTCTTTCTAAATTGGATCTGAATGCGCTCAAGTGTATTTTTTTGGGTATCATAAGGATCAGAAAGGGTATCATTGTCTTTCTCCGACTTTGAGGAGGTATATCGTATCTCGGGATGTTACCTTTGTCGATGATGAGTTTCCTTCATCCTCTCCAGTTACAGAGTCTGTCCCCAAAGCTTACTCATATGAGAATTTTCTTCGGTATCCGATTCAAACAAAGCAGGCGTCCGTAAGGATGTCCTTCCCTATCGAACCAGTCTCATCGTCCCAAGGTACGCGAACACCAACTACGTCAGAGTCGGATTCGCCAGACATGCCCTCCCCCGTAGAGCCATAGTTGTCTTCAGAGTCCTCCTCCGGCTCCTCAGCTTCACAACAGCATGATCTATCGAATCGTCCCCGTTGTGCATGTCGTGTCCATACATTGTATATTGACAACTACAAAGGACTCACGAGACTCCCAGCACTTGTGGATGAGGGGATCAGCACATTGAAAATGCAATGGTGAGCGGGCTTAACCAAACTCACATAAACCAACACGATAATCATGTGAGAACAAGTAAAATAATTATGTGGTCTTTCTAGTTTCTCTATGATTAGTTAACAATTCAAAAGCATGTATATCTGAGACACAAATGTGTTATTTGACACAATTAATCTTACCCAAGACTACCACCTTCCATGCAACAACGATAACATTCATAATATTTAATTGTGTCATGTGTGTTCCTGCATCAATTATTAGGATTCATAAAATATGTGTTGTGAGTTCTTCCATACAACCAACTTGTTAATCCTGCAAACAAATTATCATTAGCATGCAGTCTAACTATAACGGCTACTAGTAACACATCATCTTGGACTATTCATGGTTAGACGACGATCCTTTCAGCGCAGGTAGCGAGCCTCACTGAAAGTTTTTGAATCACTTGTGCTTGTACGTAAGCACAAGTATCCTTGTTTCCCACAGGCCGAATCGGTCTCGGTATCTCGGACCTCGTTCGAGGAACGAAATCTTGTACACAAGTTGTCAATAACCATGCATACATATGTAACTTAGCTATTAAACATATAACATGCATGAAAACATAAACTTTTAATAACTATGCAGCACATTCACTTCTATAATTTCACATTCCTCGGGTCATCGCTTTGGTACTTCAATTCTTTCCAATCCAGATATTTCTACGTTTGTCTACTTCCTAATCTAAGGATTACCGTATGACGACTCAACGGTCCTAAACCTTTTTAAACTCTATAACAGAAGTTCAATGTTCCACATGTCTATAACAACAGTACAATATTTCACCTTTCTATATAACAAGTTAACGTCAATGATATTACTCACTTTTATTTTGGTTCTTTTACTTAGCATAAGAGGTATATGGAATAAAGAAACAAAGACTAAAAAAAAAATGTATTATGTGTGAAGGTAAAAGAAAGAAAAATCAAAATTACCCATATTTCACGAATTGTCTTCGTCCCTAAATAAAGACTGAATAATTTCTCAGCATGAATCCAAATCCAACCAAGCCCTTCGAGCCAACAAACTAATCCAATGTACCGCACGGAACGAGACATTACATCCACGACTTTTGTGGTCACTAACGACGGAGACACTTTATCAAGATGGCATCATAAGAACTCGGGTCGAGTTCTCTACAAGAGAAAGGGTCTAATGCAGAAGCGAATTATTTCGAAAGGAAGATTGGGTCTATTTTTGGGTGGAATTTTAATATTTGACCGAATCTTTTATTTTTGTTGCTTAATTATCTTTTGATTGTTTTCGTAGTTTGATTATGATTTATTTCTTAGGACTTAAATTAGATTTCTTTCTTACAAATAAGACTTTGTAGAAGATAATAAACAAGTTTGGATTAATAAAAATTTATTTTGAGTTGCTCCAAGGGAGCTTTTATGTCTTTGATTCTCGTTCTTGATAATTAAGTATCTGAGTCGTTGGCTCCAACAGTCGACATTTCCATGTTGTTTCAATATTTTTTTAGAGCTTTCACATTTATTATACGCAAGTATATCATGTGCGTGGGCAGATAGAGTATAACCTGTCGATTATGCCTTTATTGGATGCTACAGTGCCTTAGCTGGTTGCTGATCCTCCTAAAGAAGTGATGATAAAGATGGTTTGGTATAGCTTAACATAAATTGTCACTACTGTAAGCAATTCTGTATCACTTAATCAATTATTGTATCCACCTCCCAACCAAATTTATTGCCTTGTATTACTTATGTGTGACTAGTGTCGTGTCGGATGGGTATCGGACACATACCAGACACAACCCAGATACTCCAAAATTCAATAGGACACACCTAGATAAGTGTTGTATCCGCGATGTCTTGTCCTTATCATGTCATTTGTATCCGTGTCCGTGCAACCTAGCTTCCAATTATATAAAACTTACACAAATTCCTTCTATAATATATCAATTTTTTATTTTATTGAGATATATTCTATCTTTCCAAACATGAACAAATATCTACAAACCATTGACACTCCAAAAAAAACCGATGAAGTATCCATTCTATCGTGTTGGACATGACATGGTCATTGCAAAATAAATTAAGACACAGAAGGTGTGCAATGGCGTATCTCCGTGTCAGTACAAAGTCGACACTGATCCACTCTCAGTGTGCAGATCTATTAGATCTATGATGCACGGACACGACGACACTGACACTGGACCGATTTTGCCGTGTCATAGCATATTTTTGGAGTGTCCATGTCACGTCCGGTACGGACGTGGCACCGATTATTTTGATAAACTTACAGAAAATCCCCTGAAGAAACGAGAAATTTGAACGAGAAAGTAAGATCCACACCTGGGATGCGATGGACCGCGGGAGCAGCGAAGGGGAGGACGGGCGGCGGAGATCGGTGGAGGGAGGCGGCGGAGGAGGAGGAGTACGCCGACAGCAGAGACCGAAGGCTCCGGCGAGCTGAGGACGATAACGAACGGAGCACCGGACCCATTTATTTTCCTTCGCTTTTTCTTTCGATTTGCAGTCGGGTTAGTTTAAGAAGGTGGAGAAACAACGGGTTCGGGTTTTGTATTGGATCGCATTCGGGTTGTTAATGGGCTTGTCTAGGTGGGCTTGGTTGCAACCATAAACAAGCCCAAAATCTTTGAAGTTTGGATTTCTCCAAGTAAATACAAATTATTGCAACAAACATTCCAAATTACAGGACCAATTACAACAGTCTATTGCAAGACGTAAGCAATAGATATAGTTTATGGTCTTAATTTTTTTATCGCTGATCAGTTGAGTTTTATAATTTGTTTTGTATTCTTCAGTAGACACTAACCTGCACGTGCAATGCAGACGCACGGAAAAAAAAATTTATTAAAATAAATAAATTAGAATTTTTTACAGATACTACTATCCCCTATAATATAATTCATTCAGTCAAATAATTTGTCTCACACCTTAATCACATGAATTAGAGTTATTTGACTGCAGTTAGATAATATTAGATAGTTAAACAATTAGTGATATTTTTTTTTATATTTTTAATTACGTGAGAATATGCATATGACTTGGACGGCTAACGTTTTCAAACATCCTTGTAAAGAGTAGAGATATTTTAAACATCAAACCGGTTCCATAAGACATAATACACTCTCATCTCGACTTGAATCCGAATAAATAGGACGGATGTCTCCCACGTGCTAACTACATCCCTTGTTCTAAATTTGGTCCCTTCCGAGGCTTTTAATGAATCAAAAGGCTTTTAATGAATCAAAGGCCGAAAGTTCTTGATTTTATAGATAACAAAATGTACATCTTGATTTTCGAGATTGTTTTTATTTACTCGCTCCTTCTTGATTGAACTTTTAATGTTGTTTGATGTAAATTGGAGATAAAGGTTTCCCAAATTAAAGTAATTATGAAATTAAAGTATCACATATCTTAATCAATTGAAGTTAAAAGTTATTCCTGATAACGTTAAATTATTTGAAAATGATATCAGGTCATGACTGCTATATTCATGTGATCTTTTAGTAGTTTTTCTAAATAATCTGAATCATTATTAAAATAATTAGAATAATAATTTATATTTTTAATAATAATTTATAAAATATGTGTTTTAATAATAGTCTACAAAAACACGTACATAATATGTACATATATATACTAGTGGACAACTATAGGGAAGTGGTATAAAAAAAAATTATGAGGACAATAATAATAAAAAATCAATACCTAGCTTCTTCTTCTTTTTTAAATTAGTGCAGACAGTTTTTTCTATTTTACCATAATAGACCAAAGAAGCACCAACATAGTTATATCTAAAATAGAACTAGTATATACCATGGGTTATTCTTAACACAAAAAATTGTGGTGTAAGGATTATCATGTTAAACTTGCACATTAGAGATCATTGACTCAATTTTTAGTGGCTACGATAGATATATATATATATATATATATATATATATATATATATATATATAATGTATGGGGGTTCTTATTTTTGATGTTCGTTTTGAACTCCCATGAGCTCAAGTCCGATAATATTCACCGTAATTTTTTTTTGTTTTTAATATGAAATACTATCCTATGTGGATATGGGTTGAGTTTGTGTCTTTCGCTCATACCTCCTCTCTTTCTAATTTGATGCTCCTTTTATTTATATTTTTATTAGATGGGAGGAAGGCTAGATCTTCTTTGATGGCTTTAAAATTATGGACTAAAGTAATGTTTATTTTGTAATCTGAATCTGAAGTGAAATGTATAAGGCCTTTTTTTTTTTTTCCAAATTCATATATTATATTTCAGAAACTGTTTTATCTCAAAATATTTAAGGGAAAAAAATATATTGCCTCTGAATTGATTGACAATTAAATATATAATGTTTCTGAAGTCTTTTTATTTTATTTTATTTTATATATAGATATAAACAAACATCACCCAATAGTGACTAATGAGCAACATCATCATGTATAACATCAATACATGCGACTTTGGGACACATACCATGTGCTATACATGTCAGTGTGTCAACTAATGCTTGTTTCAGCATTGTAGTTGCTTTTCATTAATCAAAAGCAAAATTAATTTTTTAAAGCAGTATTTTAAAAAATACTTTGTCACAACGATGAATTTAGATTATTAATAAAAATAATTGTTATCGATAATTTTTTTTGCTTTTAAGTAAAAGTGGACTCAAAAAATAAATACTAAATCAGATCACATTTGAGATTGTTGCAGAATTCTTCGAAAGATTATCCAAATTGGTGAAAAGAATACATTTATTATTGTACGAGGAATATTACCATCTTGGTAGGACAATTGTCTTTGCTTGGTAAAATTAATCTGCATATTATTATCTTAAAGTAATACAATTACCAAATTATTGCCATAAATATTTATGTAATAATTAAATATTTTCATTTTTCATGATCTACATCTTGCAGCATTAGTCCTCTAAGATAGGATATCAGTAAAGAATATGAAAAATACAAATGATTGTTGTTGACTACATCCGGTCGCAAATCGACAATTGGGATTATTTTGGTAGGTGTAACTTGTAAATAAATGTGGAAACAACTTCTTGTCTATTGAAAGTAAAATGTATATGTTTTAGTTGCATATTAAATTTTGTTTGTTAAAAGTGACTTTCAGTGTATGGATACATGATATTTTTATTTTTGGAGGTGAGCAAATCCATACTTTCATATTTTCATATTAATATGAATGAGGTAAAAAAGTTTTTTAAAAAAAACATTATAATAACATAAAAAAATTTAAATTAAATATTTAAATTGGTAATAATTTGATAATAATAATAATTAAATTGGTAATGATTTATTTGTTAAGTCAAAGAACTTTTAGATTACTTTTTAAAAGAATAAGGCAAACATGATGAGCAATTGCAAATCTAGTCTTAGATTTTATTTGGTTCAACTTTTGCTTATATTTCTAGAAGCAATCTGTCACGCCCCAATCCCAAAATGCCGAGGGACTGGAAGCACGGCAATGGCCAGCAGCACGCACCGATGGACATCCCAATTTAATGGATCCATCAGGGCATGCTTAAGCTGTAGTCTAACAGGAAATAGAACCAATGATACAGGTCACAGACTATTCTAATCTCATCCACAACAGATAATCACAGATTAAATGCCAGAAATAATGCAATAGAATAAATAAGCAATCTCAAATAAGTGTCTCGGGAACAATCCGAGAATATGTCTGGTACATCGAATGCAAATAGACAGGAAATAAATCAACTGGAAATAGAAATACTGAGTATATGGAGCCGGTACTCAGGAGAAGTCTTCTGCCACGATCTCGTCCTCAGGTTCCTGTTCTGTTCCGAGAAGTGCTCCTATTCCGTACACCTCGGGGTAGATCTCTTCGGCTATACCTGGGGACATAGTCCATTCCAGGTCCTCAGGGGACATAACAAGGTACAGAAAATACAAGCCAAAGTAAATGCAGTGCAGCAAAAATGAAACCATAGGGTAAACTATATAACCAGCTAAGTGATATGCAAGTGAGAGTTTTAGTCATACTCGGGCTGAGACTACTACAGGATCAGTGTCGAAGAAACCATAGCAGTATTTTCTCGAAGGGCCAGTACGGTACCATAGTTCTGTCGCCAGAGACTAAGGCACTTCCATTAAATTATTATATATATATAATCAGCCTTTTGTATGATAAATCTCTCCCCACCCAATGTAATCTCACGTCTCATGTCCATGACACGCAAAACCATATCTAATGCAACAAGTCTGGATAAAATCTAAGCATGTAAACTGTGTAAGTCATAAATCTGTATCCTATACAGAATCACCATGAATATCTCAGGAAGATTCCGTCTCATGATTAGTGTCAGATGTCCTGGGTTATGATGTACTTGATAAGACAAGTACGAGAAATATCGGGTCTCCGTATCCATGTCTATGTGACGTTACACAACTCCGCGTACGGGGTTGGCACCCGACTATTAATCGGACGCTAAGTAAAGTCACTCGGTCCTGGGTTGAACAGTTATATCAGGATTATATAGGTACAACAAGAAACTCAAGTAAAGTACTATAACCGGAATCACTGCGAGTTGGCAAGGTACACTTGCTTGTGGTTCTGGTTCCAATTGCTGCTCTGACTTCAGCTGGAATTGCAGACGGTACTCCGGTTGCTGAAATAAACATCACCATCAGATCCAGAAAATATCAATCAGCTAGAAACGCCTGACCTTGAGTCCAATTTGGAGACAAGGGCAAAAATGGCAATTTCGGGTCAAAACGGGGTCCACATGTGGGCCCGCTTTGCACCGAAAAATATGTCAGGGTCAAATGTCTCCAAATTCTACAAACTCAGTGTCAACAGGTCAGGAACGCTGATACGAACCCAACGGAACTTCCAGAATTGGATTCCGATGAGCCGGTCACAAAATCGCCCGTCGAGTAGGGCTTGTGGGGCCCACGACACGCGATTTCGTCAACGTTCTCAGAATCGAACCAAACTTGGGTCACAGGACCAGCGTATCGCTACGAGTCCGATGGCATAAGTTTCGTCTCGATCCGACGTGTGTACACAAAGTTAGGACACGTTCCAGAAAGGGCAGATACGGGACGGTGTCCGCGGATACGCGTTGATTCCGGGGTGCACGCACACCCGAATCGACTTCTGCGAAATCTCACACGTCCGTATCGACGGTGCGCACGTATCTGTGAAGACCGCGCGCGACCAAGTCGTCCCGTTTGGCGGGACGTACCCAGTTCCGGGGTGAATCAGGGCGTTATTTTTCCTGTTTTTGGATCGTTGTTCGCGATCGGCACAGGATGCGATGCACCGAGCGGGTTGCACGGGAACCGAGAGGGTCACGCAGGGTTTGCGATACAACTGACGGAATCAAAAACGGGTAAACGAGCAGGGAGATACGCGTACCTGAACAGGGCTCCGAAAACCGAACTATTCCGTGTCCGACACGACACGACACGACACGTGTCAGACACGAGAACTAGGGTTAGGGTTAGGGTTTCTGTGCAGCGACCGGAGCTGGGCGGCGCTGCGGCGGGGGAGGATGGCCGGAGGGGACTCGGGCGCTGCCGGCGAGGCTGGGCGGAGGCGGCGCAGGGGCCGGAGGCGGCCGGAGCAGCGGCGGGGTTCGCCTCTAGCTGCTGCTGCTGCTCGGTGCTGATCGACGAGGGCTGGACGGCGCTGCGGTTGAGCTGGGAAGGAGGAGGAGTAGGTCGGCGGGCTTGGGGGAAGGAGATGGCCGGAATCGGGGTGGCCGGAGCTAGGGTCGGCGGGTGTCTAGGGGCCAGTAGGGTGGAGATGAGGGAGGAGGAAAGGGAATTTATAGGGGGACGGAGCCGGGGGGTGGCCGGGTGAGGCGGCCAGGTGGCGGGGTCGTGGAGCGAGGGGCGCGGGCGAGGGCTCCGGCGACGTGGCCGGAGGGAGAGGCGGCGGAAGAATCGGGGTTCAGGGAATCGTGGGGGGGGAGGAGATGGTCTCCGGGTCGGGTTTGGGCGGCGGGTTCGGGTCTGGCAGACCCGACCCGACCCGCTAGGCGTATCGGGTTTGGGCTTGCGGGTTCGGGTCGCGGGTTGACCCGGATCCGACCCGCAGCTAATGGGTTTGGGTTGGGCCTGGGCTAGGGGTTTCACTCGGTTTGGTTTTTAAATAAAAATTAGTTTTCAGGTGATTAAAAATAGGTCCGGGGTCCAATAAATTCCAAAAAAATTACCCTAAGTCCAGTTTTTCATTTTACACACAAAAATATTATTGTCATAATATTTTAATATAATTTATTATTAATTAAAAATTATTTAATAATTAAAACCCTGTATTTAATTATAGAAAAATCTCTGAAAATTTCAGAAAATTGTGAAAAATCCAAATTTAAAAATTCTTGAAAAATCAGGGGATTTACAATCTACCCCCCTTAAGAGGATTGCGTCCTCGCAATCAAAGAATAACCGGTCAACAGAGATGACACGGGTTGCAAGCATTGTTCGAAACACATCACAAGATACTTAGGGAAAAATGTCGTTTCACTAAGAATGAAAGTTATGCACTTTCCAGAGTAAAAATCTAGTTAAAGCAAGAAAACTTCAATTTTTAGAAAATCAGGTTATTATTAACAAGATTCAAATTACTAGGTCGGGGCTGAGGTCACGAACCAATAGGCACGAGCTAAAACAAGACTAAGAACAGATAACTACGAATCGCTTACGCGCACTAGCTACTCCACGAGTCTGCACGTTTTCCACGGTCATCGTCAGGGCTTGCTCGCGTCTTTGCAGTCGATTCTTCTGCTGCTGAGCCTGCTGGAAGAGTAGTGCCTGGGGTATCAAAGGTGGCCTCGGCTGATACCCTCCTGGAGCTGGTGATAGGACTTCTTGAACTTCCGTTTGCGGTGCTCCCAATGCTGTATAGGCTGGCCTCGGTACTGGTAACGCTTGCTGGTTAACCATTGGTGCTCCGTCTCGACGCTCAGGGCATTGCTTCACTAAATGTTGACTGGATCCGCAAGCTAAACATAATCTCATTTTTCGTCTGCACTTGTTCTCTATATGACCTCGCCTGTGACAATATGGACAGACAGGTATTGCCTGCGGAGATGCTTCTGGTGGCTGGTGTATGTGAGGTCTTTTTGCAACTTCTTCTTGTGGTGTTCCGGCTGGTGCTGATGTGGATGGCCGCTTCAGACTGGTCTCTCTCCTGATGACGCGCTCCATGCGTCGTGCTGCAGCAAGGACGTCCGAGTATGAAGTAGGTGCAACGGATCCAATTAGTTTCTGTAGCTTAAGGTTTAGTCCGTTAAAGAACTTCTCAGCCTTCTCTTCTTCTGTCGGGATCAATGTTGGGGCGAAGCGACTTAGACGAATGAACTCAGCGTTGTACTCTTCCACCGTCTTAGCATCCTGAGTGAGGTGATTAAACTTGTCCCGAAGTTCTGATCGAGCGATAGCTGGAATGTACATCTCCTGAAAGAGTCTAGAGAACTCTTCCCAAGTGACTCGGTCTGGTCCGAGCCGTGTTTCCTCAGATAGCTACCAGTGATGTGCATTGTCCGTCAACTGCATTCTGACGGCAGTCATCCAACGTTCCTTTGAAAGTTCAGCTGCTTCTAATTGATGTTGAGTATTGGTGAGCCATTCATGAACTTCTGTGGGCTCTTCTTTGCCTGAGAAGGTACGAGGCTTCAGCTGGCAAAAATCAGAAATAGAGCCCGTCGTTGGTCGTCGTGCTGGTAGATCTGCCTGCTCTAGTACGGTTACTAGGCTGCGACTGAAAGCCTCTTGTTGAGCTTGCGTTATTGCATAGATTATTTGAAATATCTACTGTCCGTCCATGGCCTGCCCTGGTGGAATTACGGGCATTGGTGGAGTAAATAGCATCGTTGGTGGAATGTCATATTGCTGGATTCTCGAGGCATGTTGTTGAGCTGATTGTCCTCCATCCACTGGTGTTAATTCATCTTCGTTGGTTACCTCAGCATCTCATGGTGACGTTATGGGAGTCTCGTCGTATGCTCGTGAATCCATAACCCTGCAACCAAAATAAACAATAAGAGGCGTACAGGAATCAAGGCAGGATGCAAGTCAAGAAATTAATTCGAAGTCGATATGGATATCAAGAACGTTCCCAAGCAAGTGGATGAGATCCTAAAAACTTATCCTATCTTATTGCAGGCCTGCTCGGTCCCTGAGTTGAAATCGAACAATTTAGTCGTTGACCTGCATGGGCCACCACAAAAACCATGTCACGCCCCAGTCCCAAAATGCCGAGGGACTGGAAGCACGGCAATGGCCAGCAGCACGCACCGATGGACATCCCAATTTAATGGATCCATCAGGGCATGCTTAAGCTGTAGTCTAACAGGAAATAGAACCAATGATACAGGTCACAGACTATTCTAATCTCATCCACAACAGATAATCACAGATTAAATGCCAGAAATAATACAATAGAATAAATAAGCAATCTCAAATAAGTGTCTCGGGAACAATCCGAGAATATGTCTGGTACATCGAATGCAAATAGACAGGAAATAAATCAACTTGAAATAGAAATACTGAGTATATGGAGCCGGTACTCAGGAGAAGTCTTCTGCCACGATCTCGTCCTCAGGTTCCTGTTCTGTTCCGAGAAGTGCTCCTATTCCGTACACCTCGGGGTAGATCTCTTCGGCTATACCTGGGGACATAGTCCATTCCAGGTCCTCAGGGGACATAACAAGGTACAGAAAATACAAGCCAAAGTAAATGCAGTGCAGCAAAAATGAAACCATAGGGTAAACTATATAACCAGCTAAGTGATATGCAAGTGAGAGTTTTAGTCATACTCGGGCTGAGACTACTACAGGATCAGTGTCGAAGAAACCATAGCAGTATTTTCTCGAAGGGCCAGTTCGGTACCATAGTTCTGTCACCAGAGACTAAGGCACTTCCATTAAATTATTATATATATATAATCAGCCTTTTGTATGATAAATCTCTCTCCACCCAATGTAATCTCACGTCTCATGTCCATGACACGCAAAACCATATCTAATGCAACAAGTCTGGATAAAATCTAAGCATGTAAACTGTGTAAGTCATAAATCTGTATCCTATACAGAATTACCATGAATATCTCAGGAAGATTCTGTCTCATGATTAGTGTCAGATGTCCTGGGTTATGATGTACTTGATAAGACAAGTACGAGAAATATCGGGTCTCGGTATCCATGTCTATGTGACGTTACACAACTCCGCGTACGGGGTTGGCACCCGACTATTAATCGGACGCTAAGTAAAGTCACTCGGTCCTGGGTTGAACAGTTATATCAGGATTATATAGGTACAACAAGAAACTCAAGTAAAGTACTATAACCGGAATCACTGCGAGTTGGCAAGGTACACTTGCCTGTGGTTCTGGTTCCAATTGCTGCTCTGACTTCAGCTGGAATTGCAGGCGGTACTCCGGTTGCTGAAATAAATATCACCATCAGATCCAGAAAATATCAATCAACTAGAAACGCATGTCCTTGAGTCCAATTTGGAGACAAGGGCAGAAATGACAATTTCGGGTCAAAACGGGGTCCACATGTGGGCCCGCTTTGCACCGAAAAACGTGTCAGGGTCAAAGGTCTCCAAATTTCAAACTCAGTGTCAACAGGTCAGGAACGCTGATACGAACCCAACGGAACTTTCAGAATTGGATTCCGATGAGCCGGTCACAAAATCGCCCATCGAGTAGGGCCTGTGGGGCCCACGACACGCGATTTCGTCAACGTTCTCAGAATCGAACCAAACTTGGGTCACAGGACCAGCGTATCGCTACGAGTCCGATGGCGCAAGTTTCGTCTCGATCCGACGTGTGTACACAAAGTTAGGACACGTTCCAGAAAGGGCGGATACGGGACGGTGTCCGCGGATACGTGTTGATTCCGGGGTGCACGCACACCCGAATCGACTTCTGCGAAATCTGACACGTCCGTATCGACGGTGCACACGTATCTGTGAAGACCGCGCGCGACCAAGTCGTCCCGTTTGGCGGGGCGTACCCAGTTCCGGGGTGAATCAGGGCGTTGTTTTTCCTGTTTTTGGATCGCGGTTCGCGATCGGCACAGGACGCGATGCACCGAGCGGGTTGCACGAGCACCGAGAGGGTCACGCAGGGTTCGCGATGCAACTGACGGAATCGAAAACGGGTAAACGAGCAGGGAGATACGCGTACCTGAACAGGGCTCCGAAAACTAAACTATTCCGTGTCCGACACGACACGTGTCAGACACGAGAACTAGGGTTAGGGTTAGGGTTTCTGTGCAGCGACCGGAGCTGGGCAGCGCTGCGGCGGGGGAGGATGGCCGGAGGGGACTCGAGCGCTGCCGGCGAGGCTGGGCGGAGGCGGCGCAGGGGCCGGAGGCGGCCGGAGCAGCGGCGGGGTTCGCCTCTAGCTGCTGCTGCTGCTCGGTGCTGATCGACGAGGGCTGGGCGGCGCTGCGGTTGAGCTGGGAAGGAGGAGGAGTAGGTCGGCGGGCTTGGGGGAAGGAGATGGCCGGAATCGGGGTGGCCGGAGCTAGGGTCGGCGGGTGTCTAGGGGCCAGTAGGGTGGAGATGAGGGAGGAGGAAAGGGAATTTATAGGGGGACGGAGCCGGGGGGTGGCCGGGTGAGGCGGCTAGGTGGCGGGGTCGTGGGGTCGTGGAGCGAGGGGCGCGGGCGGGGGCTCCGGCGACGTGGCCAGAGGGAGAGGCGGCGGAAGAATCGGGGTTCAGGGAATCGTGGGGGGGGGGAGGAGATGGTCTCCGGGTCGGGTTTGGGCGGCGGGTTCGGGTCTGGCAGACCCGACCCGACCCGCTAGGCGTATCGGATTTGGGCTTGCGGGTTCGGGTCGCGGGTTGACCCGGATCCGACCCACAGCTAATGGGTTTGGGTTGGGCCTGGGCTAGGGGTTTCACTCGGTTTGGTTTTTAAATAAAAATTAGTTTTCAGGTGATTAAAAATAGGTCCGGGGTCCAATAAATTTCAGAAAAATTACCCTAAGTCCAGTTTTTTATTTTACACACAAAAATATTATTGTCATAATATTTTAATATAATTTATTATTAATTAAAAATCATTTAATAATTAAAACCCTGTATTTAATTACAGAAAAATTCCTGAAAATTCCAAAAAATTGTGAAAAATCAAAATTTAAAAATTCTTGCAAAATCAGGGGGTTTACACAATCTCAAAGATGTTTTGTAACATGATAACATTAGCTCAAAAGAGAAATTTGGAAGAAAAAAAAAAGTAGTTCCATTTTGAGATGACTTTTGGAAACAGACGGGAAGTTGATGAATAAAGTACATTTGCTAGTGCTTTTGGAAAAGCAAAACAATCCAAAACGAGGCTTATTTGGGTTGCCTGGCTTTTGTGCCTTGCTTTTTTTCTTTAAAAAGCAACGACAAATGATATTTTTTCTGAAAAGCAGCTTTCTAAAATCTGCTTATGCTAATGAATAGATAGGACAGCAAGCTCAGCTCCTACTGAGTACTGACGGTACGACCAAGACAAGCCAACCACACTCCTCCAAAATGTGGGCCCCACCAGCTGATCTGATCGCTGCACGTGAGCGGCCGAGAGGTGGGCCAGTGTCAGTTGGATCTTATCTTACTCCATTTAGATTTCCGGATAAACCAACCAAACTTGATTTCTGACGTGTCATGTACAATTGTACCCACTGGGAACGCGCCACGTGTCGTTTACTTGCTGCCGTTAGTTGAACCCTGACGGCTCACCGTCTGCCGATGAGCGCACGTGTTCCTCGTGGCAATTCGCAGGTTAGGTGGACGGTTGCTGACAATTTACCAGGTTGTATTTTTACATGCAGGTCCCTGAATTTTTGTTTGTCATGCAGCAGCTTTATCCAGTGACAAAATAGTATTGTTATTAGACTTCAAAAATGTTATTCTCCCATTGTGTGGCACATGGTATGGATTGACAAATTTTAACATTAAAATTAATTTTTTTATAAATAGTGATTAGTTTTTTATTAAAATTTATCATATCAGTTACCATGTCATATAATATATAATGAGAAATGACATCATCCAAAAAAATTTTGTGACGAATTACATAATTGTTAGACTTTTAGTTACAAAAATATGTAAGATAAAAGACGGGTTGATTGGCTTAATTTTTTTATAATTATTCGAAGTAAGTTTTAATTCACTAGGAATACTTTACTCACTCTGCTATCCTCTAAATTTTTTCCATCATTAATTTTCAGTGAAAATATTTGAACTATGGAACTCCATAGAAGTAGGAAGTGACAAATTTAAAGTTGCATATGCAGACAATTATGTTGGGAAATGCATCCTCTCCAACAAATTAGAGTTTCCAAAACTTGTTTTGTTGTGACATGATTTGCCAATCCTTTAAAGTGGATTACTAGTCACTTTTTTATGTTTGGATGCAAAAAGAAAAAAGAAAAAAAAAATTTGAAAGTATTATTGAATTACTGCTCATTCTTGTATTTGGGGAAAAAATCTACAAAAAATACGGTCACAAAAAATATACATAAAAAATTTACAACCACAAAATAAGATTGCACGTGAACAAAACTTCTTCTCAAAAAAAAGTATGCCAATTTTTTTTTTTTTTTGGAAATGCAGAACTCGGTCCACCTAAAATAAAGTCAAAAAGAAGACATCTCGAGCTCCTTAAAAAATAATTTGAAGAAGAAACAAATTTGGAGAAGAAGCTCTATAAAAATTTATAGCCAAAACTCCAGCCATGACATAGCTTATTTACCAATAATTTTACTGACAAAATTCTCCTTTCTCCTATGCCATGGGTGCCCCGAGCTCGTCTCTATCTCCCGAGTTCCTCGAGCTCCTCGATGTAGCTCGAGCTTTAAATCATATGCCATGGTTGGACCAAGCTCAAGCTCGTTTCCATCATCATAATTGCCTCCATTGTGTTTTTGATTGGCCGAGAGAGACAAACTGCAACTTTCGCTCATTTCTTCTATTTTTAAGGAATAGAGAAGTAATGGGAGACGGAATGTCCTATAGCAATCAAATCATCTCACTTCACTCCACTCCCGTTGTTGCAACAAAACAATGAAAGTAAGGGTTTGGGGGTTGCATATGCAAATAAACCCTCACTTCCATTTGAGTTACAAGCAACCAAATAGGTCCCAAGTGGGTTATAAATGGATCATCATATTTTTATGGTAACCTAAGAGTGAATTTGGAGCATAATTGTTCGGTTCAAATCTAGATTTGAATCGGTCGATTACAATAGAATATGAATCAACTATTTTATGATCTGGTTTGATCGAATTTATTTATCAGAATACGAATATGAATTTTGCTCCATTATTTGAACCAGAATCGTAATATCCAAATACCTATATATATAGTTAAATTATATTATTATATATATTTCAACATGAGAAATGTCATATTTGTGAGTGAACTTATTATATTTGAAGTACATATGATTATCCGAACATAAGTTAATTAATACTTGAATCAAACATATATGAAATCATAAATTTTCTTAATAATCCAAACATTAGTTTCTCCAATACCCTATTATATCTGATCAGTATTCGTATTTATTTTACTTGTATCGATTTCTTACTACGTCCGATCCATATCCGAATTCATTTTTATTTTATTTATGGTTATTGATTTTCATATCTGAACAATATTTGTATTCATATTCATCGTAGTAAACAAATACGAATATGGTAATATCTTTACTCGATCCATATTCGTTTTGAATGCACCATATGATCCACTAAATCATATGAGGTCAATTATGGTACTATCCATTTATATGGGATTTCTAATGCCTATCAACATGTTATAGCCTATTTACATGTAAGACCCCCATCCTCCAAATAATATGCACATGCTAATTAGTCTCACGTGCTGAAACAATCTATAATTTTGTAGCCTCGTGATATAAAAGAAAATTTTATATATTTTTATTAAAACACATTATCTACCAAGGTTGAAAATATACTTCACCCCACAAAATATATGGGACACCTAATATTCTTTATTTGCATATAAAAAATAGAACATATTTTGTTCTTTTTATGATAAATTCGTCCTCTGTAGAATCGCTTACTTCACAATTGTTTAAGACTATAATAAAAGTGATACTACGTCTATCTTCATCTATACTTGAGTGTTAAAGAAAATAAGTAGTCTAACTATCTGAGTGTATAATATATTTGAAAATATATTAAGCAATACATGATTTCATTTTTATTTTTTTTTGCGTGCCTCTAAATGACATAACATAAAACAGATGGATTTAGGAAGGTGTTAACGAACATTTAAAAAAAGAAAGACAACAAGTGTGTCAAATTATTTATGACTCAGAAAATATAAATTTTGTGTTTTTACACTTTATCCATCCTGTATCAAAATGAACATACATAACTTGTCTTTGCTCCTATTCAAGTGTTGGTATATATATTTGATCATTCCTCGATCTCTCAGTGGAGAAAGGGGAAATACTAGAATTTGAATAAAATAGAAACATTTTATTATACTAGAAATTACGTATCTGCGTTGTATTGTAATTTTTTATTTTTATTTTATAAATGTATAGTTGTATATAAATATATTTTGAAATGATATAAAAATATTTTAAAATAAATTTATTTTTTAGACAGGTGAGCATTTGTTATAGCTGAACTATGTAATTATTGGAGGTAAGTAAGTATGTTAGTGGGAATACAATTTACATATTTTATTTTTGTTAATTTAAGAAGAACAATTTTCGAATATAAAAATTTTACGGTGGAGCCTAAAAGCTTTTCTATTATTATAAGGTTTTGGACACTACACCCAGACTATCTAACATTGTGGCACACACTATGGCTACAATTTCCTTATGTATGTATCAGTATCCGATCAGAAAGGATCCATAATGAGTTACCGCTAGATATGGTCAATTGTAATCTCAGTTAAATGAAATGTTTCATTTCCCCTAAAAAAAACAAAAAAAAAAACCATTTGTCTAATCGCCGGCCACGTCAGCGCCTCGTAAGGACCCCCACACTTGCAGCGACTGGCTGTAGCCGGTGGGTTCCAATTCCCCACACGGAAAAAGAGAGAGAGAAGAAGTAAAACGACGACTTTCGCCCGCGTTTCCTCCACCTATAAATATCCTCCGTCCGCTATGTTGCTTTTTTTTTTTTTTCCCTTCTTTTTCTCCATTTCGCTTTATAAATTATATATACATATAAGCTCCCTCGATCGATCTATCTGGAGCTTCGATCTATTTATTTCCAATAATTTTTGGAACTTCCTTGCCGATACATAAGGTCAGCTCTCTCCTCCTATTGTTCACGATTTTTTTTTCCAATTTTTTGCATGATTTTTGGTGGAAATTTTGAGTTTTAGGAATATTGTTTGTTATTTATTGTTTCTTTGACGAGTGTAGATTTTATTCTGTAATTAGTTGATTTTTCACTTCTTATTACCACGAAATGCAGCTTAATAATATTCTTTTAAGATTTAGGTTGATTTGGGGATAGGTCAGCTCTGAATCTAAGTTAGAGAGCATTCTTATTGTTTCTTCTTAATTTTTGGGATTTTTTTGTTATTGTATAGAGATTTATGGTTGAAGTTAGGTAAATTTTAAAAAAAAGGAAACTGAGATATACTAGTAGTGAAGCTCGTTTTTACCAGATTTAATTTAATTTATTATTATTGGATCCATAGATAAATTTCATGATTTACTAACAAAATAGAGAATTTCAATATATTAGTTGATTTATTACTTCTAAATATCATGGAGTTTAGCCTTTTTTTTTTTTTTTTTTTTAAGAATTGGATTGATTTGGGGATACCTTAGCTCAAAATATAAATTTTACTATTTTTTGACATTTTGTTATGATTTTATTGTTAAAAATAACTATTTCTCTACTTGAGATCTACTAGTATTTGAGCTCATTTATCATAATATATATTTTTATCGTTAATTTCTTGATTTATTAACAAATTTAGAGAATTTCTATCGAGATATACCGGAAATTATTTTTATTCAATTAGCCCCCTCGAGTTTTGAATATTCATAACTATGCAGTTAAATTTGGTGTTTCCTGATGTAGAACGAAGGTGGAAGCCATGGAGAACCATCGCAGCAGCAACGGCACGAGCATCCTCAAGATCGAATCCCACGCCTCCTCCATCTCGGAATTTGACGGCCTCGATCTCTCCCAGCTCCTCCTGAAGCCACGGCCTGCGGGCGCCATGGAGAGGCAGCGGTCCTTCGATGAGCTGTCCCTCAGCGAGCTCTCGGTCTCTGGGAATAACCTCCGCAGGGTTGACAGCTACGAGAACCTCTACTCGCCCGGCGGGGGGATGCGGTCGGGGCTGGACACTCCTGCCTCGTCGGCCGGAGGCCGGGGCTTGTTCGAGCCGCACCCGATGGTTGCGGAGGCCTGGGAGGCACTACGGAGATCGCTGGTGCACTTTAGGGGGCAGCCGGTGGGGACCATCGCTGCCTATGACCATGCCTCTGAGGAGGTCCTGAATTATGATCAGGTGTGTGGCATTAACAATGTGCTCCAGTTTATTACTTAAAAGTGACTTCTATGTATGGGTGTCTAGAGTCACAATGTACCTAAATGTAACCATGGAATAGGAACAAAGCAGAAACGAGAAGAACAATAACAGATTGTTTAGTGGTCAGGCTTTTGTGTCTGCATATGATAGAGGAGATGGCCCTTATAGTCATATAGCCGTTCCCCAAAAAATTGGGGCACCGACTTTGTTATTGTCTCATTGTTGAGGGTGTTATGTCTACATTCATGTATTCGTCCGGAATAATAGTGGAGAGTAGCTGGCTCCAAGAATTAGCTAACACGGTGATGAATGCTCGATATTTTGAAGCTCTGGATGAATGTAACAAACAAGAAGAAGAAACAAGTGGATGAATGGAGCATATACTGGCAACTTGTTAATGAACTCCCAATTTTCGTGTAGACAAAAACATTGATGCAAATCAATGATATGTAGGGCGCTTCTGGGCTTCCCCTACTAAATGTGCTGTGTCCATCAGAGTCCGACACAAGGGGTGTTACCACCTATGTTTGACACTTGTATTTTCTATGTGATCATGAAATATTCACAGGATGAAGATGTGTCCCTATCAGGCTAGTACTTTTAAGATTTAATTATTACTTGCCCATTATTGTACATATCAAGTTCCTTAATACCCAAAGACAAACCAAACACGTAGAAGCGTTCATGTTAAATATTTTGTATATATACAAAGAGACATGTATATACCCTTGTCCTCGTGTCTAGATTTTAGAGCGCTGCAGTGCCAGGCACCCAGTGTCCGTGTGAGACTGTGACATCCGAATCGGGGTGTGACAGTGCCCATGTCAGCCCCTGTAACACGGACAACCCAATATTCGTGGTCTCTGTGCTGCTTCCTGTCGGGCCCGTATCAGAAACAAAATAGAAAATTCAAAATACATTAGGCATGCCAAAACATATCTCGTGTCTGTGTCATCGTGTCCGTATCATGTCCTGTCCTATTTGTGTCCCTGCAACATAGTTGTCAACTAATTAGACGCTGGAAGATTGCACTGATCTGTATTATCTCTATACAGGTGTTTGTCCGTGATTTTGTACCAAGTGCACTGGCTTTTCTAATGAATGGCGAACATGATATAGTTAAACACTTTCTACTGAAAACTGTCCACCTTCAAGGGTGGGAAAAGAAGGTTGACCGTTTTAAGCTTGGTGAAGGAGTCATGCCAGCAAGCTTCAAGGTACTGCACGATCCCATCCGGAAAACAGATAGTTTAGTTGCAGACTTTGGAGAGAGTGCAATTGGGAGGGTTGCACCAGTGGACTCTGGTTTTTGGTGGATTCTTCTTCTTCGTGCCTATACAAAATCAACTGGGGATTTATCTCTCTCAGAAACACCTGAATGTCAAAAAGGGATGAGACTTGTGCTATCTTTGTGTCTGTCTGAGGGATTTGACACGTTCCCAACCTTACTTTGTGCCGATGGATGTAGTATGATTGATCGACGAATGGTAAGATTTATGCAATCATTTATATATCTTGAATATCATCACCTGTCAATTTTAACTTCTCATGCATTAAAAAGTCTCCTATATTTAGTTGACTTTTGATATTAAATTTCATGATCCTGCAGTGAGTTGATATATTTACTGAAGTTATTTTAGTAAGAATAACATAATGCATTTATGTACCATCAAATAACAGTGAATTGATACGGTTAAGAACACTCTTGTTTTCTTCCTTGTTTGTGAAACCGTCATACAGATATTCTCACGTTATGAGAATTACTGATAGCTTTAAGGGGTTCTGAGAAGATATTTCTTTATTTTGATATGTTACTCTTATTCTCTTTGTGGACTGCAAAGACGCTATTGTATATTTTTAGTAAGAAAAATGTCTACAGTGATGTTTTTATCTTGATTAATATTTGTTGTTGATTATCAACTATGCTATCTAGGATCGAAAATTTAGGCCTACGACTACATGGTACTTTTTAAAACCTGGAGCCTTCTTCATGCAACTTATGGACATCGTATATTTGTTGAACTTGGAGGTTATGTGAGAAGCTGTTATCCAGTTCTGAGTCATCCCTTTGTCTTATTAATTGTACCTAATTATGACAGATTACCCTAAAGCAAACGTTGTTCTCATCTCTCTTCATTTAGATACTTTACTAGTTGCCATCAATTACCTGCCTTGCATGTGTCATCATAATCCTTTTTATCCATTTCATTCTGCCTTGATCAAAATACTGGTGTTCGGTTCTCTGGAATTGATGCCATTTGATTAGCTAGTCTTGAAAATTTCTTCACTACCTGCATAAGCATGCTCCTTCTAGATTTCTGCTCATAGGTGACCTTGTTCCAAGTCTTCTGACATTAAAATATGGTAATAAGCAGGATGGGAAGGGTGTTGGTATGCCATTCTTAGCTCACCCCTGTATTTTCACTGTGAGTAGTGAGGCTGTGGCACTAGGTATAGTATGGTTAGGATTCGAGCGAATTGCATAGTGCAGTGGCAGATAAGACCCATCATTGGCTAATTGGCCATATTGTCATGATTTATGTTGGGTGTTAAGTTTATTTGAGAATTGAGATTTGTTGGCATGTGGCATGCGCAATCAGGTTTCCTCTTAAGATAGTTCAGGAGTTTGTAAGGTAGACCAGGGTATGGTGGCTCACAGATTTAGATAAGGTGTCCCATGATGGTTTTGGATTTTGGACCAGGTGGATGGAATATGTGCATTTGCAGCTGGTCAAGGTAGCTTAGCTGTCTACGAAGGCAATACTGAGATTGTTGGCTTCGTGTCTTGTTACCCAAATGAGCATCTAGGTTGCATTTTGATGCTTTTAAGGAGTTCTATTAAAATTTAGTGAAGCTCACAAATTGTTACCCACCCTAAATTCTATGAAGGATTATAGATTAGAAATTAAGTAATAAACCTATGCTGAAACTACAGTCCGGGAAGGAGGATCACACGGAGATATACATAGCTCTACTGATGTGTAAGTTTGCAACCTATAAAGCTTATATTTTCTTCTAGATGATTCAAACCCTCAATCAA
The DNA here is from genome assembly GCA_036927795.1 of Iris macrosiphon. Classification (NCBI taxonomy): domain Eukaryota; kingdom Viridiplantae; phylum Streptophyta; class Magnoliopsida; order Asparagales; family Iridaceae; genus Iris; species Iris macrosiphon. Next base: position 178,037,630 of record JAYESA010000001.1, read on the forward strand.
GCTCTGTTTCTGCTTTAGACAAACGAGAGAACAGAAGAAATCAATACGAGAGAAATCAATTTTCTCAAGAAAGAAGAGAAAAATCCATGAGAATTTACCAAGAGAAGGCACACCAGAATGGAAAAGGCTGAAATGATTTAATTACTTCTTTTCTTGGTTTCTTTCTTTTCACCCATTTTATTTTTCTTTCTTGTATGACCTATCCATGATCACTGGCCAATACAAGCACCTTGTTCTGTATATAAAGCCTCAAGGGAAAACATTGACGACTGGACTGTTCTCCCTTCTCTAAATAGACAGACTTTAAAGTCCTGCTGGGACAAATATTATTTGGATAATATAACCTGCAAACAACAGAAATCTCCATCCTGAATAAAGTTAAATCTCCATCCTGAATAAAGTTATCTAGTCTTCAGAAGCAGAACGTTTGGCCTTCTATTTCAACCACCCGCGACTATCAGATAGCTCAACATCCCTGTTACTGCTCTCTTGCCTATAGCGTCAGTCTATAAGCTCATTGGAATATGTGGATCTGCGTCCATAGCAATAGTAACTGCCAGATTTGATATTGGAACTTCAGTGTTCCGCAGTGTTCTAGCAATACTGTTGATGGCAGTGGAAGCATCAATACCATCAATTTGTTTGACGTTGAGAAGTTTGATGGAAAGAACAACTTTTGTCTTTGTGAGTGAAGGGTTAAGAGATCTTGGCCAGAAACTAGAAATAGGTGAGTTGGAAAAGAAGAGTAGAGGAGAAGGGATAAACCTGCGGTGTTCTTTTTTTTTACTTCCCTGTGTTTCCTCTTGTGAGCCTTGGTAATATGTCGTTTATTTTTTGTTTGCTGATTTTTTGAGTTCCTTTTTTGTGCTCAAGCAGTGACTATAGTTTATCCGAAATAAACTTCAAGATCTCATGCTTTAACCCTTGTAACTTGTACTCTCTAATTTATTTTAAATCTCTTGCTCTCCCCTATGTAAGTGGGCACATTGACTGAGCTATTATTATCCAGTCGCCTTATTGTGGATGCTTGTATTTTTATTCATTTTTCTTAGATTGTAGTTTGCATGGGATAACCTCTTTGTTCTCTAACCAGTGAAGGCGGTGCTCCTTGGAAGTATCCTTGATTGGCTAATCATAGGTAAACTTGATATGAAAGAGCCTAATTAAATCCCGCATCGAAATAGGGAGATGTATCCCCAAAGTGATAGATGCAAAGTGGGTGATCGTAGAGAAAGAGGGAATAAGCAGAAGCAAATAAAAAATGTAGAACACATCCAAATGGTTTTACTAGATCATCTTCTTCTGTCTCAGTAAGAAGTAGAGTATGTTACAAATTTTCTCTAAGTCCCAATCAAGTTATTATAATGGCAAGGTATCTTCCATTTATAGCCACCAAAAGTTAACCTAATAAGATTAGGACTCCTAACCTACGATGATCCGAACCTAGGCTGGCCTCAAAATTTCTCTGGTTCTATGAATCCATATAACGATTTAGTTATGGACCTATCGTGGTATTTATTATTACTTCTTAAAAAAAATATTACTTCTTATTACCATCGTTGGCTACCCTTTCTTTGACATTTATCATTTGTCTTTTTCTGTTATAATTGAAATTCCACAGGGTGTTTACGGCTATCCCATTGAAATCCAAGCGCTTTTCTTTATGGCTCTGAGGTGTGCTCTAGCGATGCTTAAGCATGATACAGAAGGGAAGGAATTCATAGAGCGGATAGTGAAGCGTCTGCATGCCCTGAGTTATCACATGCGAAGTTACTTTTGGCTCGACTTCCAGCAGTTAAATGACATATACCGTTATAAAACAGAGGAGTACTCTCACACGGCAGTGAACAAATTTAATGTCATTCCTGATTCAATCCCAGATTGGGTGTTTGATTTTATGCCTACTCGAGGTGGTTACTTCATTGGAAATGTCAGTCCTGCAAGGATGGACTTCCGGTGGTTTGCCCTAGGGAATTGTATTGCCATTCTGTCGTCACTTGCTACCCCTGAGCAATCTTCAGCTATAATGGATCTCATTGAATCGCGTTGGGAAGAGCTGGTAGGTGAAATGCCGATAAAGATAACTTATCCTGCAATTGAGGGCCACGAATGGCGCATTGTGACAGGTTGTGACCCCAAAAACACCAGATGGAGCTATCACAATGGAGGATCATGGCCAGGTTAGTGCACTCGAATCATTTTATTTTCTTAAATAATCGTGGTTTTCTCCCAAGAATGTTAATATTAACCAATCAACGGTGACCAAGTTATTTTCTTTCTGATTATAAGAGTAGATGGAACATAATGAAATTAACAAGTAGACTGTTGGTTCTAAAGCAAAGTTTTAACTTTGGCATGAGCAAAAAGGTCCTGGGGCATTAAATAACTCACTTTCATTTTATAACATGGATCTAATATCCTGTCACTTAACCAATATTTGGGTTATTGACAAGAGATTCATGTCATGCTACAAGATTTGTTCCTCTTATGCATATCAACATTGGGTTAACTATTTCTCAACGTTCTGTTTGTTCTTTCTGTTCAAACTTCAGTGACCAACTTAAAGAGTTCTTTTCCAAGAGTCAGATGATTAGTTCAAATTAACCATTACATAAACCTTAATGTGGCAAAATTTCCTGCTTCAGACTGAATTAAGTTCAGTGAGGATTCCCTAAGGATAAATTTTTGCAAACATTGGTTGGGCTGTTCATGCAGGGATTAAATATTTTCAGCAAATAAAATAATTTTGCATCACCCAATCTGTTCTTGCTGTTTCTGCAGTACTTTTGTGGCTGCTCACCGCAGCCTGTATCAAGACTGGTAGACCGCAGATCGCAAGAAGAGCAATTGAGCTTGCCGAAAGCCGCCTATTGAAAGACAGCTGGCCGGAATATTATGACGGGAAGCTCGGGAGGTACGTCGGCAAACAGGCCAGGAAGTTCCAGACATGGTCGATTGCAGGATATTTGGTGGCCAAGATGATGCTGGAAGACCCCTCGCATCTCGGGATGATCTCCCTCGAAGAGGACAAGGCGATGAAGCCCGTGATGAAGAGGTCGGCCTCGTGGAATTGTTAGGTTAGGGTCAGGTCGGCAAGAAGAGATTGTAATCCCACATCATTCTTTGTCACTAATCTCATAATTCTTTCACATCTTTTCCTTCCCAGATTTGGAAGGTCTTTGTTGTTCACCTGGCATCTTGTATGTACAATACACTATATTTATATAATCAGCAAGTTAACTTTCTCAGACAATTCTTTTTCCCAAGATCTTAGATTATTAATTGTGAGTCTTTATGTAGAGAATTATCTAATTATTGATTTCGTGGAGAATTTTTTCAGTTGCCGACCTTGCTTTGCTCCAATAACACGCCACGAGGAGAGCAAGTATCATAATACTATAGAAATGATGTATCATGTTGTTATTGGAAGAAAGTAAAATTTTATCACAACTACATAGTGATGCCGATCCACTGAATAATTTCTTGATTTCGTGGGGTTAAACTTTTCGTTTTCTCCTTTTGGAGCTGCCCAATTATGAGTAGGCAAGTGAGTCCTTTATCTTGACTGTTATAGCTTTGTTCAACTCCACCATTCTTCAGTCTAACCCAGTCTTTGAATAAACGTTTCGTCGTTTCCTACTAGTTAATCTTGAGTCAAATAACGGTCATCAAGAGATTTACAAGAGAATAGAAAATAATTTAAGTTTAGATTTTCCAAATTATTATTATATGGAGCTAAACACTAGAGTCCACTTACTACAGTCCACTGGCAATCAGTTCCAGGACCATCACCGGATTAATTTCTAAAAAATACAAAGGAAAAAAACAATTTCATATTATATAAATACGGAAAGTCCAGTTACATTTACTCTTCGGTCTTCATTTTTTCTCTATAACTCCGTCAAGAAAAGGTCAGATTCTTCTCTCTCTCCTCTTTCTCTCTTCTTCTTCTCATCGGAATTTGTGTAGAAATTGGTCTAGATCCCGCATGTTTACTTGACCTTCGCATGGTTCTTGATCGCTAGGGTTTCGCGTCTCTTGATCCGTTGGATCGGAGGTTTGTTGGGGTTTATTTGTTCTTTATGTTCGGTTTTACTTGATTGTATTTTATTTTTGGATCTGTCGAATTTTGATTCAGTGAGAAATTTGGGGATTAGATGATCAAAATCTTCGAATTCAAGAATATTTGGCTAAGTTTCTGATTATGTGTAATTTTGCTTCCAATCTGTTTCCTGAAATGTGGTTTGGCTGTGATGTTGGCGCAGCCAAAGAGAATCGAAATGTTACACTTTATTCTGTAGTTTCTCGTAATTTGCGATGAAGTAATCACTGAAATCTGAAATAAAATGTTATGACTTTTTGGCCGTGTCTGAAACGGATCGTGTCGAATCCGCGTCCGTGCAAAATAGATTTTATATGGTGATCTAGTAGTTACAATGATTGGAACCCTTCTTTTTCTTGTTAATGTTGAATTTTTTTTGACATGTATATATTATGAATTAGTGTACCTTAACATGCATAATCTATGTTACACACGCACAAATATGACACGACATGTACAGTGCACAGTACACAATTTTGCGTGCCCTAAGTGTATTTTGGACTGTTTGTGTCGTATCTAATAAGTGTCCGACAGGATGCGAAACAAAAATGACTGTTCTTTTGCATTTGTTTCATCCAGCTACGAGTTGTACTTTGGTTATTGATGTGTTCACTGTTGTTCCGTCTAGCTGATATTTTTTATTGTATAAAGCTCGGAATTGCACTTGATAATGATTTAGTTAGTACTTTTTCCTTGTACTAATCTGCAGAAGTTTTGTCATGCAACATAAGCAAATTTAAAGGATAGCACAAGATTACAGATCTTACATTTTAACATCCTGTCAGATTATATACTTTAGGGAAAACACATTATCGAGGAATGTAAATCGTTTCTCATTATCCATTATGACAAACCATGTTATTGAGCAATATAAATTCTGTAAAATCTTTCGGCATAAAAAAAAACCAATTTGATGCAGTTAGCCAGCCAATATCGGTTAAGGGAAGATGCTCTAGAAATTCTAATTCCACACTGTTAACATTATTTTGGAATTACAAGTAGATTAATTTCCCCAGTAATTTCTTTCACAGATTCAGAGATGGCGAATCAGAGAAACTTCCCTCCTGTCTACATTAACTAATTTCTGGTGAAGAGTACAACAATGACAGTTGCTTGTGACAGAAATAAAGACAATTGTGTGTTTGTGTGTGGTGCGTAGTAAACTGAAGGAAATGATGCCTACTTATCTTCTATCACAAGTGTACAATAAAGATAATTGCTTGTGACAGAAATAAAGACAATTGTGCGTGTTGTGTCTGTCTTTGTGTTTGTTTGGTGTGGAAATCCACTTGTGCATGTGATGTGTGTGCATTTGTGCGAGATGTTTGTGTCTACCTGGGAGGGGGAGACGCAACTGGATATATTTATATACAAAATGAAAGCAGTTCTATTCTAAACATATTTTAGATGTCAATTTTGTGTTCCCAATTCTTCATGCCAGTGGTTGACATGAAGTACTTTTGTTTGGATACGGCCACCTCTCATTTCGCTCCGTAAGGGCCATACCTAGGAAGGACCACAATAATGGTTCAATTGCCATCTGTTATGGTGTGTCTGCTTGTCACCAATTTTTCTTTTTACATGGAATATCCAAGGCAGGGTGTGTTGGTTAAATGTGAAACCAAGCCCTGAAGTATACCTAGAAAAGTAATGTGAATACCTTTACATATTAGAATTGTGAGTTATAGAATGCCATTGTCACCATCCAAGTGTTTAGATGTTAGAATTGGGTTGTATGTGGTCCAGTGGAGCATGGATGTGCATCCATCCAGCTCCTTTCAACTGATCAAAGTTTATGTAAACCAGTTGTCAACCAGATTCCACTCTTTAATGAGTTTCTGCCAAGTCTCTGCTCTAGTAACCTTGAGCAAGAGAGCACTTTGTCACAAAACTTTGCAAGTTAACGTACATTTTTTCGGTTGTGAAGTTGAAGCTCCTGCTGCCAAGTACTCTAGACTAGTAAAGAATCTAGAGCAGGGTTTCTAAATTGTTGCTACACATTGATACTCATTAAGGCCTGGATACAACTACACCTTAGCACATATGGTAGGTTAGGGGTCGCTATTTGGGATGTGGGTTGTTTTAGAACGTTCTTTTGGAATGCAAAGTAGGAAAACGAATATAAAGTTGTACACTATTGTCATCAACCATGACAATATGAAAAATATTTGCTCATGAACTCCTTTGGTTATAAACTGTCAAGGGGGTGGGGGATTCTACTTTTGGATAGCTAGGACCTATTTTGCACGGATACTGCTCGGCAAGAACACAGCAACACAGCACCTTTTTTGGTGTGCCCTAGTGTATTTTGGAGGGTTAGGTTGTGTCTGATACGTGTCACGAATAGCCCAGATTTTTTGATTATCCGTGCTTCCTAGGCTACGATATAGATGCCCTGCATTTGATAATATTTGATGATGTCTAAATTCCGGTGGAGGGGGTACAGAGTTAAGTAATTAATCCTGGTCCAGAGGAAGAAATTAGCTCCTACAGAATACAAAGTTGTCATATATATATGTGTGTGTGTGTGTGTGTGTGTGTGTGTGAAGATATGATGTCAAAAAAATTCCTCACTGCCTCTTGTCTAAGGTGCATAAGTAGTATTGCTTGTGTTGTTTGTAGACTTTATATGGCTTATGGTGATTGTACTAAGAATCATAGATACCCGAAAACCATGTCCGACTTGGATACAAAAGTCTTTGTTTCTCGACAGTGAAGTAAGACTAAGCTCGTGAGCTTATTATTCTAGGTTGGAACAAGTTGACAATATCCCCATATTTACGTCCCCATATCGCCACCCAGGAGGGACATGGGACGCAAAAAGGAAAGAGAGGGAAATGGTTTCTCTCGCTTTTTTGTGGCATAGCAGGCGGCAAGTTACTCCAAAATACATTGGGACATGCCAAATTGGTACCTTATCTGTAGTGTTTTCTGTTCTATTTGTGTTTGTGTAACATAGTGACTGTAACAGTGCCAGTTTTACCTGCTTATGTTCTTGGAAAGCACTTTCCTCTTTTGAAGGTTTCTGATCAATTATATTTTGACTTGGACAGTTTTACCTACTGAAATGCTTGTCAAAATGGTAATGACTAAAAAATAACGGATAAGTAGCTAAAATAAGTATGTTGACTAACCATTGATTCAATTTATATTGCAGTTGATGTGTGATTGTTAATTCTGGAATCATGAGTTTGGCATGCCTTGTCTGTCACAGTGTCGACAGTCCAACACATTCTTTCAGAAGTCATTCTGTCTCAAGCTCTGAGGGTGAAGGCCGATGTGGTGCAATTGTGGCATGCTTGAACCGGATGGGTGCACCAGGTTCTGCAAACAGCATGGCAAGAGCGAAGGTTACACCAGTCTCAAACATGGTAGGCAGTCAAGGGATAGCAGGAACTCCCCGTCTGGTTAGGAGCCACGCTGTATCAAGGGACCTTGTCCGAGACTGGAACTTTGATGAAGTTCTTCTTGTGGGGAGTTAGTAATGATGATGGGAATGAAAGCTAGCCTAAAGGTCTTTCACGGAATCTACCTTCCTCCTCTGGTGGAAGGGTTCCAATCATGTTCACATCGTATTCTATCTTCCCACGATTTTCTCACTGGTTTGATTGTGTTGTTTCTAGTTTTGTCAGTACCTGTAAGCATTTTGCCACCAACACGAGATCAGACAATGTGTTAAACTTTCGAGAAGCTGTATATTAATAGTAATTAGACATGAATGTTTCATTATTCCTGCACTTTTAATCTATTCATGTCTTTGGATGCATTTGGTACCTCTTTGGTGATGGTTAATATTTTTGGTATTGCACAGTGAAGATGACAATTTTGCAGATATGATAAGCATGGGTAACATAGTAGACGGAGATGGTAGGAATGGAATGATGCCTACTTCATTCTAATGTATATCCTCTGAAGGAGAATTATTGAAGTTCCAATTTTCCATTGTTAGCATCTGTTTCCAATGTCTTCCTGCTAGCCAAAACCATAAACCAGTATTTTTAGGCTAATTTTAAAGTAACATCAAAAGTTCACGACAGTCCAATTTTTTTTTTCTTATTATTTACAGGTTTGCCACCGAAAAAATTTATTCGGAACTGTCCAATTTTTTTTAGGACTGTCAAATTTTTTGATAGTCCTACCAATATACTTGACTGTTAAATTTTTTGATAGTCATTTCAATAGAAAGGATCGTCAAAATATTTGACAAAATATATTCTTTAGGAAAGTCCTTCGGATAAGCGAGACCTCTCCTCCCACCTCCGCCCTCTCCTCCGTTTCCAGTTCCACCGCCGCCTCCTCCCACCTTTGTCTCCACTCTCTCCTCCTTCTCCTCCCACCTCCGCCTCCTCCCACCTTAGCCTCCGTCTCAAGCTCCGCCGCCTCCTCCTTCCACCTCTTTCTCCTCCCTCTCCCCCCACCTCAACCTCCGTAGCTCCTCCTCCTCCCACCTCCTCCTCCTCCTCCACCCTCTTCAGCCCTCGCCGACGTCGGCGCACAGGAGCTCGCGCTCGACCGACAGAGGTCGGCGGGGGAGAGGGGGGGTGGTGGACAGTTCATAGTAAATTTTGGACTGTTCCGAGTAAAAGTTACTTCAGCCTGAACTAACACCAAGCAATAGATTGTCCTGAACAACTTTTGATATATCTTTAGAATTAGTCTATTTTCAAATCTTGCCTCTTGGCCTCTATTTGAAAGAAGCATTTATCTCTGTCCAATGCTGCTTTGCTCTATTTGACAATGGTTCCTATATTTAGGTCTACTGTGTGTAGAAATCACAAGTATCCAAATCCATCAAACAACAAAGATGTCGTTGTTCTTTTTAGTAAGAAATGAGGTTTAAAATATGGTTTGTGATAAGGGCACTACAAAATATACTCAGGGCTGTCCATTCCTCTCTTCCTAAAAATTACAAGTTTGTCACTCCTCAAACTTACTTAGGGCTGCCCACACCAACCTATATAAGTAAAAATTATTTCATTTCTTTCTTTTTCACCCCCACATGAAGAAATCTCTCATTCTCTCAAGTCATAAAATCTAAACCTAACTTTGGAATTTGATAGTTGTGGTCCAAAGTGGAAGAAAATTCTGATTTGGTAATTATCCAACGAATATTCTTCCGGTAAGTCTTCGATAACATACGATAAATAAGTTTTGCGACTGTCACCAAAATATTTAGTTTTATATGACTATTGTAGGAGCGATGCATGAAATTATCTTCGATGAAGAAGTCGGATCATGCAATCCATTAAATATGCACTCCGCTCCTTCTGAATAACATGTCGGTTGTTCCGAAGCACGTACGGTACGTAAAATGACAACCCTATTTCGACAGTCATCGTGTAAGGACTGTATAAAATACGATAGTCCTATATAAATATAGGACTGTCAATAATTCGACAATTCTATATAAATATATGACTGTCATAATTTCGACAGTCCTATAGACTATGTGGACTGTCAAAATAGTGACAGTCCTGAAGTTAAATGGTGACCAACGTATTTTTTTAAAGTCTGTAAATTTTTTTAGAGTCTACTCAATACAATAGTCTGTACAAATTATGACAGTCCTAATTTGGACTGCCAATTATTTGAAGTTATTAATTTTTAGATTATTTTATATTGGTTATAGGACCAACCTCGTACAGATTATGTGGTACATCCTGCTATTGGGGTTGATGTGGAGAAGGTATTCTCAACGGATATTCGACTTGCATCCCACGAAGAAGCATTAGATTGGTGCAGAGAAGTTGGAAGACGACATAACATAGTCATTGTCATTGCAAGATCGATCAGATCTCAGCCGAACCAAAAATATTTAGAGCTGGGCTGCGAAAGAGGAGGTGTGTTCAGGCAGCATCGGAAAAAAAAATGTGTAGTTGAAAAAAAAATTTCCAAGAAAAACGTTGGGACGAAAAAATGTGGTTGTCCATTTAAGGTGTTGATTGTAAAAGTAGAAGATATGAAGTGGATAGTCGAAGTTAAGATTGGAATACACAATCATCCTATTCCAGAAACACTTACGGGTCATGCCTATGTGGCACGGTTGAACAAGCATGAGAGAAAGTTGGTTGAAGAACTGTTCCTTTCCGGAGTTGCACCCAAACAAATTTATTCTGTCGTGCGACAAAAAGAAGATGAGAACAAGTCAACCATGAGGACGATCTATAATAGTTTGGCGATAGCGAAATATAATAGTATGAAAGAAAGAATGGCGATGCAGCAAGTATTGAAGTTGCTTGGGGAGCATCACTACGTGGAGTACCATAGAAGACATCAACAAAATGATGAACTCATTTCTTGTTTTGGGCTCATCCTGATTGCAACACTTGGCTAGGTCCTTCGCAGACATGTTGGCCCTTGATTGTACATATAAGACCAACAAGTTCAAGATGCCTCTTTTTCACATTGTTGGGTTTACGTCAACGGGGAAAATATTTTCAGTCACTTTTTATTTTATGAAGAATGAGACAGTAGAGGATTACACTTGGGCGTTGAGAAAACTACAATCCCTTTACACAGGATACAAAGAGCCCTCTGTTTTTGTTACCGACAGAGAATATGCGCTGATAAATGCTATAGATATTGTATTTTCTCATGTGCATAGACTACTATGCACTTGGCATATAAATCGAAATATCCAAGCTCAATGTAAGAGAAAATTTGAAAATGTGGACGTAAAATCGACAAGCTTCGCTTCGAAGAATTCTACAGTGATTGGAGTCTTGTATGGTGAGCAAGTACTAGAGACAGCTACGACACAGCATGGTACATGTTCAAACAAAAGTGGGAGACGAGTAACCCGACATGCATTTCTTATATCAAAGATACTTGGCTAGAACCACATAAAGAACAATTCGTCTTAGCATGGACGAATATGGTGAAGCATTATGGCACAATCACTACGAACCGGGTCGAAGGATCACACTCAAGTTTAAAAAGATATCTACGGTCATCGGTCGATAATTTTGTCTCCGTCTGGCAATCGATTCATTTGATGATTATTTCCACGGTGAACGAGATTGTAGCATCATTTGAGACGAGCCTCAATATTGCAAAGCATGAATACAAGCATGAACACCTCTTGGATGCTTTAATCCATGTAGTATCTCACAAGACCTTGGGTTTATTGTTTGAGGAGATTGGTAGGTCGAAGTTCGTCGGTTATGATCCCGATGTTTGCGGTTGTTCATATCGACATTCACTCGGCCTTTCTTATGCACATGAGATTAACGAATATCGTCGTCAATCTATATCTATTCCAATAGATGTTATTGATCAACATTGGAGACAGTTGTCGATCATGCCGACGGTGGAAGTTCACGATAATTTTTTTTCTTTGCCACAAGTAAAACTCCTTCACGCAAGGTGGTGTGTCACATCGAAACCGGAGAGAAGATCCATTGAGGTTAAAATCCAAGAAATTGCAGTCCCGACAACAACTCGATTGCAAGAGCCATCTGTTGTTCGAACTCCTAAGGGAAAACCACACTCAAGAATGAGTAGAGCAAAAAAAAAAGGAGGTGGAGTCAACTAAAAGATATCAATCCTTGTTTGAACATATTAAACGCAATTTAGAGCAAGTTGAGTCAAAGTCGGTTATCGAAAGTGTGGTAATTTCGAAGAAAAATAGTAAGCTTACTATTCGAAGGGAGAAGAAACAGAAAACGAACGATGCAGTCACGGCGGAGGGTTTAGATAACTTCTCTGATTCATATAGTCTATATATTCAAAATTTTCTACCTGAGATACGGGATTTCATTTGGTCTATTGTTGATGTTCCTAAAGATGACCATTGTGGATATCATGCACTCGCAAGATATCTTGGCTATTCAGTTAAAGCAGGATGGAGACAGGTTAGGGAAGAGTTGTACGAGGAGTTGGAGTCTCGTCTACCCTTCTATAGGCAGATACTCGACGAAGAAATTGTTGGAGATTTGTTGGCAAGCATACCTTGTACGGACACAGTTACTAGACCAGACCATTACATGGATGTCCCGCCTGCTGCATACGTATTCTCTAATAGGTATCAGATACCTATTGTAATTATCTCACAAGGCATTAACAATACTTTCTTTCCAATGTGCGCTCCCCCGGCCGAACACAGACTATCCAATCTATGTTCGATAGGGCTTGTCGGACAACACTTTGTCATCCCAAGGTTGATCGGTCATTCTCCTATTCCTTCACCTTCTACGCTTTGGTATAAACACGCACCGGAGGAAGCGATCGCATGGACGACACCCTACATGGATGCAATTGCTGGCTATAAGAAGATGATGAAGATGGAGGATCCTAAAATCTTGCCTAAGTACTATTTTGATATTCTAATCGATTGATACATCTTATATTTTTGTATCATTTTATAATTTTGTATGCGATAGAAATAGAATTTAACATCTTCTACTTTTGTAGCGTGATAGTGCAATAAATAGTGACTATGAAAGAAATAAAATAACGTACTATATGTTGTGCAATGAGTCCTGTATGTTGAGCTTTGGTATCTTTTCCAACATTTATATAGATAGTTTTAACCCACCGTCTCTGCACATTTATATATAAACTAGGACTGTCAAAATCTGGACAGTCCCACAAGCTATCAGGACTGTCAAAATTTTGACAGTCCTAGTTTTAATCCACTATCTATGCACATTTATATATAAAACTAGGACTGTCAAAATCTGGACAGTCCTATAAGCTATCAGGACTGTCAAAATTTTGACAATCCTAGTTTTAACCCACTGCCTCTGCACATTTATATATAAAACTAGGACTGTCAAAATTTGGACAGTCCCATAAGCTACCAGGACTGTCAAAATATGCACATTTATATATAAAACTAGGACTGTCAAAATTTTGACAGTCCCATAAGCTATCAGGACTGTCAAAATTTTGACAGTCCTAGTTTTAACCCATTATTTCTGCACATTTATATATAAAAGTAGGACTGTCAAAATCTGGACAGTTCCATAAGCTATCAGGAGTGTCAAAATTTTGACAGTCATAGTTTTAACCCACTGTCTCTGCACATTTATATATAAAAGTAGGACTATCAAAATCTGGACGGTCCCGTAAGCTATCAGGACTGTCAAAATTTTGACAGTCCTAGTTTTAACCCACTGTCTGCACATTTATATATAAAACTACGACTGTCAAAATCTGGACAGTCCCATAGCCTCTCAAAATTTTGACAGCCCTAGTTTTAACCCACTGTCTCTGCACATTTATATATAAAAGTAGGACTGTCAAAATCTGGACAGTCCCACAAGCTATCAGGACTGTCAAAATTTTGACAGTCATAGTTTTAACCTACTGTCTGCACATTTATATATAAAAGTCCCCTGTCATAGTTAAACAAAAATAACCAGTCAAGAATAGGACAACGAACTTAAACAAAACATAACCAGTCAAGAATAGGATAGCGAACTTAAACAAAACATAACCAAAATTTTTTTCCAAACACAAAGTTACAGCCAACTTCAAAGTTTTACATGTCAAGATTAAACAAAACATAACCAGTCAAAGTTTTACAAATTTAAAGTTTTACATGTCTCAAAACACAAACTGTAGCAAAGTTTCATATAAAGGGTTCTTGAAACATGGCCTAAACTTTATGCCGCCTCTTTGTACGTTGTTCTCTATTTTCCAAGAAAGAAAAATCTTCAGTGTTGTCGATGTGTTGTAGCTCCTCATTAATTTTCATATAATTCACACCCTGGCAATTGACGAGGCTTCTTCCCAACTTCTTCGCTTTCCTAGCCTATTGATGACAATTCATAAAATTTGTTAGGTTATAAACATTTATATATCTTCAAACTGAAAGTTGGTTGCCTCACCATCTTTGTAATGCCCCGCTCCGCGTCGGCATTATGTATCAAGGTGAGTGGGCAGAACTTCGTTCTCTGATTCTTGCACGCCTTAATAATAATATGAGTTTTTGCTTGCAATGTTTTCATAAGAGAATGATAGAACCTGCCTTGCATGTTAATGAATGAACTCACCTAGCTTGTCTTTGAAACGATAAGTCTGCTAAACGAGAATCCTGAAACGCTTGTCCAAGTGTGCATGAACATATTCACTATCATCTGTGCTTCGAGAGAACCATATTGTGCCTGAATGTGTTCAAGTGATAAGTCGGATTGCCCCACAACAACGATAACTGTTCTGATGGTTCGTCTCGTCTGCATACTAGAGTTTATTTGATAGTGTTCTATGCATTCGCATGCGGTCGGACAATGGCTATTGGTGGAGAGCTGAACTGCATGCGTCATTAGCCACCATGGGTCACAGCTGCCTCTAGTATCAGATAAAGAGTCATTGGTATGTTGTACAACCAGCTGTCGATCCTGAGATACTCGGGGACCGCCCTGCATATAAGCTAAATCATTGTGTTGGCTTGGATAGATGGACCGCCCCTAAGATGTGCATGTGTGTCTAGCTATGCATTTGTCCCTCGAGTCCCACGAGACACGCTGCACACATCCTGAAACGGAACATCAGCTTGTCTTGCTTACTTATTGCATATGAAACTCTGTTTCCAAAGATGTTTCCAAAATAATGTAATATGACTCTGCTATGAACTGCATGAAATGAACATAGGTAAAACTAGAAAGATCACTAGTAATATAATATTTTACAACATGATTACTTAGTGTTGGTTTTAGTGAATGCTTGTTTCTGTTCAGTTGTTTTATCTCACCGGTACTTATAAAAGTGCCGACCCACCAACAGTTTACTTGCTTGCAGGTACTGGATCGTCCGAGGGAGCGATAAGCGTGCCATAGTCCCTAAGACCCGGAATCCTGGTTTCGATTGTGTCCCGAGATGTTATCATATAAGGGGGCATAATGTATGGAACGAATGCCTTTGCAAAGAGAACCCAAGTCCCTCGATTTGTCCCGAATACTCAGTTGGCTAAATGTATTGTATTGCAACAAGTCCCTTTTCGCTGCTTACTCGATTGATGCGGTGATGGCCAACCATAACTGAAACGATAAAGCCTTGTGCAGGCGCAACCCCAGGCCCGCACGGCACCACATCCCGGTAGTATCGAACGGGCCATATTCCCTTCCTCCCACCCGCGGGACAGGAGCGGTGATTCGTGTCCGGTTCAATAATCCGGCCCGACGGGGGCGAGCGAAGCGGCGGTCCGTCGTGCCAAGCGGCCCCTTGCAGGGGCTGGGGCGTGACATAATGGTATCAAAGCGGAATCGATTTTCTAGCCCAAATCTGTTGCTATGATTCTGAGATATTATCGATATGGTATTGCAATAGAGCGTTCCATACAATAAGTCCATAGATATTCTCAAAGTGCAAAATGTTTACTGAACTTGATTTGCTTGATTGTTTCGATTGAGTACGGCGAGGGATGGCACTATCGCTGCTCGAAATATCGAGAAGTTTATCCTTGAAGTTTCGAGGACGAAACTTTTTGTTGGTTGGTAAGTATGTAATGCCCCGCTCAGTGCCGGTATTATGTACCAAGGTGAGTGGGCAGAACTTCGTTCTCTGATTCTTGCTCGCCTTAATAATAATATGAGTTTTTGGTTGCAATATTTTCATAAGAGAATGATAGAACCTGTCTTGCATGTTAATGAACGAACTCACCTAGCTTGTCCTTGAAATAATAAGTCTACTAAACGAGAATCCTGAAACGCTTGTCTAAGAGTGCATGAACATGTTCACTATCGTCTATGCTTCGAGAGAACCATATTGTGCCTGAATGTGTTCAAGTGATAAGTCGGATTGCCCCATAACAACGATAATTGTTCTGATGGTTCATCTCATCTGCATACTAGAGTTTATTTGATAATATTCCATGCATTCGCACGCGGTCGGACAATGGCTATTGGTGGAGAGCTGAACTGCATGCGTCATTAGCCACCATGGGTCATAGCTGCCTCTAGCATCAGATAAAGAGTCATTGGTATGTTGTACAACCAGCTGCCGATCCTGAGATACTCGGGGACCGCCCTGTATATAAGCTAAATCATTGTGTTGGCTTGGATAGATGGACTGCCCCTAAGATGTGCATGTATGTCTAGCTATGCATTTGTCCCTTGAGTCCCACGAGACACGCTGCGCACACCCTGAAACGGAACATCAGCTTGTCTTGCTTGCTTATTGCATATGAAACTTTGTTTCCAAAGATGTTTCCAAAATAATGTAATATGACTCTGCTATGAACTGCATGAAATAAACATAGGTAAAACTAGAAAGATCACTAGTAATGTAATATATTACAACATGATTACTTAGTATTAGTTTTAGTGAATGCTTGTTTCTGTTCAGTTGTTTTATCTCACCAGTACTTATAAAAGTGCCGACCCACCAACAGTTTACTTGCTTGCAGGTACTGGATCGTACGATTGAGCGATAAGTGTGCCACAGTCCCTAAGACCCGGAATCCTGGTTTCGATTGTGCCCCGAGATGTTATCATATAAGGGGGCATAATGTATGGAACGAATGCCTTTACAAAGAGAACCCAAGTCCCTCGATTTGTCCCGAATACTCAGTTGGCTAAATGTATTGCATTGCAACAAGTCTTTTTTCGCTGCTTACTCGATTGATGCGATGATAGCCAACCATAACTGAAACGATAAAGCCTTGTGCGGGCGCAACCCCAGGCCCGCACGGCACCACATCCCGGAAGTATCGAACGGGCCACATTCCCTTCCTCGCACCCGCGGGACAGGAGCGGTGATTCGCGTCCGGTTTAATAATCCGGCCCAACGGGGGCGAGCGAAGCGGCGGTCCGTCGTGCCAAGCGGCCCCTTGCAGGGGATGGGGCATGACATAATGGTATCAAAGCGGAATCAATTTTCTGGCCCAAATCTGTTGCTATGACTCTGAGATATTATCGATATGGTATTGCAATAGAGCGTTCCATACAATAAGTCCATAGATATTCTCAAAGTGCAAAATATTTACTGAACTTGATTTGCTTGATTGTTTCGATTGAGTACGGCGAGGGATGGCACTATCGCTGCTCGAAATATCGAGAAGTTTATCCTTGAAGTTTCGAGGACGAAACTTTTTGTTGGTTGGTAAGTATGTAATGCCCCGCTCCGCGCCGGTATTATGTACCAAGGTGAGTGGGCAGAACTTCGTTCTCTGATTCTTGCACGCCTTAATAATAATATGAGTTTTTGCTTGCAATATTTTCATAAGAGAATGATAGAACCTGCCTTGCATGTTAATGAAAGAACTCACCTAGCTTATCTTTGAAACAATAAGTCTACTAAACGAGAATCCTGAAATGCTTGTCTAAGAGTGCATGAACATGTTCACTATCGTCTATGCTTCGAGAGAACCATATTGTGCCTGAATGTGTTCAAGTGATAAGTCGGATTGCCCCGCAACAACGATAATTGTTCTGATGGTTCATCTCGTCTGCATACTAGAGTTTATTTGATAGTGTTTCATGCATTCGCACGCGGTCGGACAATGGCTATTGGCGGAGAGCTGAACTGCATGCGTCATTAGCCACCATGGGTCACAGCTGCCTCTAGCATCAGATAAAGAGTCATTGGTATATTGTACAACCAGCTGCCAATTCTGAGATACTCGGGGACCGCCCTGCATATAAGCTAAATCATTGTGTTGGCTTGGATAGATGGACTGTCCCTAAGATGTGCATGTGTGTCTAGCTATGAATTTGTCCCTCGAGTCCCACGAGACACACTGCGCACACCCTGAAACGGAACATCAGCTTGTCTTGCTTGCTTATTGCATATGAAACTTTGTTTCCAAAGATGTTTCCAAAATAATGTAATATGACTCTGCTATGAACTGCATGAAATGAACATAGGTAAAACTAGAAAGATCACTAGTAATATAATATATTACAACATGATTACTTAGTATTGGTTTTAGTGAATGCTTGTTTCTGTTCAGTTGTTTTATCTCACCAGTACTTATAAAAGTGCTGATCCACCAATATTTTACTTGCTTGCAGGTACTGGATCGTCCGAGGGAGCGATAGGCGTGCCACAGTCCCTAAGAACCGGAATCCTGGTTTCGATTATGCCCCGAGATATTATCGTATAAGGGGGCATAATGTATGGAACAAATGCCTTTGCAAAGAGAACCCAAGTCCCTCGATTTGTCCCGAATACTCAGTTGGCTAAATGCATTGCATTGCAATAAGTCCCTTTCCACTGCTTACTCGATTGATGCTATGATAGCCCACCACAACTGAAATGATAAAGCCTTGTGTGGGCGCAACCCCAGGCCCACATAGCATCACGTCCGGTAGTATCGAACGGGCCACATTCCCTTCCTCGCACCCGCGGGACAGGCGCGGTAATTCGCGTCCGGAGCACTGAGGCGCGGTAATTCACGTCCGGTTCAATAATTCGGCCCGGCGGGGGAGAGCGAAGCGGCGGTCCGTGTCACGCCCCGATCCCGAAAGGGTCATTCGTCCTCGCTGGATCCTTCACGGAACCGATTCGTCCTCGCTTGGGGCGTGATGCCGTACGAGCCTGGAGTTGCGCTCGTACAAGGCAAGAACTTACAGTTATAGGAACCCACTTTGAAACACAATTCAGAAAGCACATTCACAGATAATTGAACACAAGTGCAGGAAGAAAATATGCTTTTTCATTGATAATTCAGAGTAATTTACATAGAGTCTACATTGATGCGCCTTCTCGGCTACTTGAATTACATTAGAAAAGATAACTCAAAATGCAGGGCGCGCTCCATCAGATAGTCCCCGTCGTCCATACATTACGCCCTTGTATAGGTTGAAAGTCCAAGCCTCCAAAATGATCTGACTTCAACTATACTTCAAAATAGAGGTGCTCCTAACGCCTCTTCGTCTATCCACTAGCGTTGCACCGTCTGAGTGCCTGAAATAGTTGCCCACAACGTGGGTCAGTACTCAACTTGTACTGGTGAGCGGGATGAATCCCACTCGACTAAATCGACACTAGCTTATTAGGGGCGAGCATGCATTAAGATTACTTCTATAAAGAAGCAAGTGACTTCAATTCATATCAGTTGCATGTTTTGATATAAATGAAAATAGCATTGAATCCAACCAGTGCATCGATTGCTTACTCAACCGATGCACACCTTCCCTGCAACGAAACACAAGTATACTTACCATCTGCACAAGACAATAAATTAGCATGTGTTCTATTATATGCGGTCATTGGTGTGATCGACACCTTAGGGACATATTCCAAGCATTAACGGCGCGCCCTATCAGCCCGGGTAGCAAGCCCCGCTGGAGGTCCCGAAATGCATCGTGACGAACACGAATCAATATTTCCCTCCGGATCGATACGGTTCTAGTGCCCCGGAAAGCCGTTTCGAGGAAATGATAAACCTTGTGCACAAGTTGTCCCAGACCATGCAAATGCATGAACATTTTATATCTCATACAATGCATCGAATTAAACAAAAGAAGTTAAGCAGCAATATATATCTCATGCAACAGTTCATAATTTTCTCAATGCGGTGTTCCGATTTTGATATCCCATGGGTCCAAACTCTATCCGAGGCACCAGGCCGCAACCAACAGCCAACTTCCCATTCCAACCAACTCAAGTTATAAGATGTGCAAGCAATAGTAAAATTAGTCTACAATTTCCATGTTCCTTTCTTAGTGGCTGGCATGCATGTGGCTAAGCATTTCCCTAGGCGTCCAACCGGGCATCATCGAGTGAACGTTTGAAACATTAGAGATGTTGGTGTGAAGAAGTAGGAAAGAAGGGACCAAACCACTCACTGGTTAAGGGAAAAGTTGCTGAAATAAGGAATCCCGCCTAGCGACGATCAAACGTCAGTTACGCGGACCTGCAACAGCACGAGCACCGAGTTAGAATTCTTGCCTATCCTTCCTTGCCGAACTCCCCAAAATTCAAGTTCCAATCAATAAAACCAGCAGCGAAAACCAAGCAAATCGAAAGCAACACCAAATCCAAATCCCAAAGCGGCAATCAAGAAAACCAAGCAACCAAACACGAAAACTATTGGACTCGTTTCAATAGAGGCCTTTCCATGAGTTGGAAAGGATCATCGCATTTCGTCCGAGGCAAGAAGATGCCGAAGATCTAAGCATACTCTGACGGACTAGCCACAAGCCCAATTATATAGTGCGCATCCCGGTCGGATCGGGATTTGAGGCACTACATAATATACCACTAAGAAAAAGTTTCATCCCGAAACTTAAGAACAAGGCCCTACCTCCGACTGAGTGAACAACGAAGGATATTTCTCCTTCATCTCCGATTCCATCTCCCAGGTTGATTCCCCAACTGAATGGTTCTGCCACAGCACGCGAACCAAGGACATCGTACGATTGCGAAGTACTTTTTCCTTACGATCCAGAATCTGCACCGGTTCTTCTGAGTATGATAAATCTGTGCGCAGTTCCAATTGTTCGAAGCTAACCACATGACTCGGGTCATGCACATACTTTCGCAGTTGAGAAACATGGAATACGTCATGCACTTCAGCCAAGACGGGAGGTAGTGCAATCCGGTATGCCACAGCTGCCACTCGTTCCAGAATCTCGAAGGGGCCGACAAACCTGGGACTTAGTTTGCCCTTCACGCCGAAACGCATAACCCTACGCATCGGCGTCACTTTTAAGAATACATGATCCCCGACCACGAATTTCAAAGGTCTACGATGAGCATCGGCATAACTTTTTTGTCGGCTCTGTGCCGTACGGAGTCTTTCCCGAATCAAGCGAACTTTCTCAACTGCCTGTTCTACCAGCTCTGGCCCGAGTACTTGCCGCTCGCCGACTTCGTCCCAACAAATTGGAGATCGACACTTGCGCCCATAAAGTGCTTCGTACGGTGCCATCTGGATGCTCGATTGGTAGCTGTTGTTGTACGCAAACTCCGCCAACGTGAGATGCGTGTCCCAACTAGTCTTCAAATCGATTGCACACAGCCGTAACATATCTTCAAGTATCTGATTTGTCCTTTCCGTCTGTCCATCAGTCTGGGGGTGGTATGCAGTACTGAACTGTAGCTTGGTTCCCAAAGCAGACTGTAGGCTTGTCCAAAAACGAGATAAGAAGCGTCCGTCACGGTCAGAGACGATTGAGGCAGGTACTCCGTGTAATCGAACAATCTCGTCTATGTAAATCTGTGCTAACCGATCGACGCTCCAAGTAATTTTTATAGGAAGGAAGTGGGCTGATTTGGTCAAACGATCAACTATGACCCAAATCGCATCATGCCCCCGCGGCGTCTTCGGAAATCCCACAATGAAATCCATAGTGATTTTGTCCCATTTCCACTCAGGAATAGCGAGGTTCTGCAGCTCCCCGCCGGGCCTCTGATGTTCAGCTTTCACCTGTTGACAGGCCATGCACTGTGACACAAAGGTCGCCACATCCCGCTTCATACCTTGCCACCAGAAGGTTCTGCGTAAGTCCATATACATCTTAGTGCTCCTCGGATGCAAGGAATACTTCGCATAGTATGCTTCCGCCATAATTTCCCTTCGGAGTTCTGGGTCGCTAGGAACACATATCCTTCCTTTCATTTGTAAGGTCCCATCTTCGCCTGCCACAAAGTCAGAAGTCTTCCCCGCCGAAATCAGTCCTCGTGCCTTCGCTAGGAACTGATCGCCCTCCTGAGCTGATTTGATTCTATCACGCAGACTTGGTTCAAGATGGAGTGATGCCAGCTGCACTCCTTGATGCTGAACACGGAGCTCGATGCCCATCGCCTCAAGATCTCGAAGTAAATGGTTGTTTATGGATAACGAGCCCACATACTTCCGACTCAGAGCATCAGCAACGACGTTTCCCTTGCCCGGTGTGTAAGCGATCGTCAAATCATAGTCCTTAATCAGTTCTAGCCAACGCCGCTGTCGGAGGTTCAGTTCTCGTTGTGTGAATAGATACTTGAGGCTCTTGTGATCTGTGAAGATTTTGCAAGCAACACCATAAAGATAATGCCTCCACAACTTCAGTGCAAATACAATTGCCGCCAATTCCAAGTCGTGCGTCGGGTAGTTTTTCTCGTGCGGCTTCAGTTGCCTGGAGGCGTACGATATTACCTTATCCCTCTGCATGAGCACACATCCCAAACCAAGTCCCGAGGCATCACTGTATATCTGAAATTCCTCTACCCCATCTGGAAGAGCAAGGATCGGAGCTGAAACAAGACGCTGCTTAAGTTCTTGAAAGCTGGCTTCGCAGTCATCACTCCATTTGTATACAATCCCTTTTTGAGTGAGGCGAGTCAAAGGCGAGGCCAGTTTAGAAAAATCCTGCACGAACCTACGGTAGTATCCCGCTAGGCCCAGAAAGCTTCGAATTTTGCTAGCTGATGTAGGTTGCTTCCAATCTACCACCGCCTCTATTTTCTTCGGGTCTACTGCGATGCCTTCTGCCGAGACGACATGGCCAAGGAAGGCCACGCTGTTCAACCAGAACTCACACTTGCTGAGCTTAGCGTACAACTGATGCTCTCGTAATGTCTGCAGCACGATCTTTAGGTGTTCCTTGTGTTCCGCCTCGTTCTTGGAATATATTAGAATGTCGTCGATGAACACGACCACAAACTTGTCTACGTACGGCCGAAACACGCGGTTCATCAGATCCATGAAAGCTGCAGGGGCGTTCGTCAAACCGAACGACATCACAAGGAATTCGTAGTGTCCGTATCGGGTCCTGAATGCAGATTTTTGAACATCATCTGGTTTGATTTTCAACTGGTGGTACCCTGACCTGAGATCAATTTTAGAGAAAACTGTTGCACCTTGCAGCTGATCAAACAAGTCATCTATCCTTGGCAATGGGTACTGGTTTCGCACGGTCGCCTTATTTAGTTCTCGGTAGTCAATACATAGCCGCATGGATCCATCCTTTTTCTTCACGAACAGCACCGGAGCGCCCCACGGAGAAACGCTTGGACGAATGTATCCTCGATCCAACAGATCTTGTAACTGAATCTTAAGTTCTTTCAGCTCTGCTGGGGCCATTCGATAAGGTGCCTTCGATATCGGTCGCGCATCCGGAAATGTGTCGATGCTGAATTCGATCTCACGATCAGGAGGCATTCCAGGCAGCTCGTCCGGAAACACGTCGAGGAAGTCTGCTATAACATCAGCCTGGGCTGCATTTGCACTTTCCTGCCTGGTGTCTCGAACTGAAGCTAAGTACCCTTCACAACCCGAATGCAGCATACGCCTAGCCGAAATTGCTGATATCATCATTGCCGTCTTTGGTGCAGCGCTGCACGAATA
Source organism: Iris macrosiphon (assembly GCA_036927795.1). Classification (NCBI taxonomy): domain Eukaryota; kingdom Viridiplantae; phylum Streptophyta; class Magnoliopsida; order Asparagales; family Iridaceae; genus Iris; species Iris macrosiphon. The sequence goes on from JAYESA010000001.1 coordinate 178,060,951, forward strand.
GTAAAAGTTTGCCTCGCCGGGTAGAGGAATACGACTCGCTTCTCCGCGCACTCAATTGTTGCATAACAAGCACCCAACCAATCCATCCCGAGAATAATGTCGTAATCCTTAATGTCTAATACAATAACATCTAAGGAAAGCTTCCTGCCTCCGATGCAAATATAACCATCCTTACAGATCGCATGGGCGGGCATGTCGACTCCCGAAGGTGTGCTCACGCAAAGATTCATATTTAAGGGAGTAGAAGCTAATTTATGCTCAATAGTAAAATCAGCAGATATGAAACTATGCGTAGCACCTGAATCGAATAAGACTCTAGCGGGCAAATCTCTGAAAAATAATGTACCTGTCACGACAGTTTCAGAGACGGATGCTTCGTCCCGAGTCAGTGCATAGACTCGTCCTTGAGCACCCTGGCGTCGTGGGTTCAACGCCACAGCATTGGCATCACTTGCTGGAGGCCCCCTGTTGTGATTCCCGTGGTTCTGATTCCCGTGGTGCTGATTCCCATTGTTATGATTCCCATTGTTGTGATTCCCGTTGTGCTGATTCGGTTTTGCCTCACGGCAGTTGAAATGCTTGTGGTCCAGGCGACCATATTTAAAACACCCAGTAACTCGGCATTCCTCCACTCGATGCCCTATTCTGCCGCACCTGTTGCAGTATGGTGCACGGGACGGGCCCCTATGCTCAGATGTGTGCAGACGCTTTTGTGCTCCAGACCCTCCCATTTCCTGAGGCCGCTTATTATTGTTGGTACGGGAGGTTTGCACATCGGCCTTTGGTGGACAGCGCCCAAAGATCCGCTCGCTGTTCAGGGCAGCTTCATAACATTCCCTGTATGTTTGACACTTCTGGTTGATGACGTCCCTACGCAAATCGTCATTCAAACCTTTCTGGAAGCGGTAGCACCACGCCTGCTGGTTTGGCAAGAAGTGCCCAGCAAATTTAGCCAGCTTAGCGAACGCCGAGTCATAATCGTCGACAGACATACTTCCTTGCACCAGATTGCTGAAGTCGTCTTCTTTTTGTTGCCGCACAGCCCGGGGAATATATTGTTCAATGAAGGCAGACTTGAACATTTCCCATGTGATTTTGCAGTTGGGATTGGCATCATAAATCCCTTGCTTAGTGGCTTCCCACCAATCATGCGCACGCAGCTCCAGTTGAACTGATGCACAGGCCACTCTTTTGGATCCCCTAATGCCGACCAGATTGAAGAGTCCCTCCAGCTTTGTAATCCATCCCATCACCACATCCGGTTCTGCTCGCCCGTTGAACGTTGGTGGATGCATCTTAGTGAATTCTGCCGCACGGCAGTTGTTCCTTGCTGGTTGCTGTGTTTCTTCGGACTCATCCTCTACCGCCATAGCCGGCGGTGCAGCAGGCGTCACTGTAGCACCCCCGTTGTTGGGTGCCATGGATGCAATTAGTTGCATCATGGTGTCTATCTGCTTTTGTTGAGCAGCAAACTGCGCTTGTTGAGTCATGGCTTGTTGTTGCTGCATCTCCATGAGATGCATAAGCCGCTCGGACATATCGGTTGAACCCGCTCCTCCGGATTCTCCAGAACTTGCCGGATCGTTCTGGACGGGCTGAGCACTGCTTGCAGCGGCAGTGTTTTTCTTAGCCATTGCTACAAAAGAGAGTAGCTTGTTAACACACCTCAAAAACGATAGATTTTTGTATCTATGGGCTCATTGTATAGGCGACTCATCTCACGCAGCGGACACCGAATGCAACTCAACCGAGAGGCGCATCAAACTCCTTTATAATCTTTTGAAATCCCAAGGATGTAAAGCCTAAGCTCTGATACCAATATGTCACGCCCCGATCCCGAAAGGGTCATTCGTCCTCGCTGGATCCTTCACGGAACCGATTCGTCCTCGCTTGGGGCGTGATGCCGTACGAGCCTGGAGTTGCGCTCGTACAAGGCAAGAACTTACAGTTATAGGAACCCACTTTGAAACACAATTCAGAAAGCACATTCACAGATAATTGAACACAAGTGCAGGAAGAAAATATGCTTTTTCATTGATAATTCAGAGTAATTTACATAGAGTCTACATTGATGCGCCTTCTCGGCTACTTGAATTACATTAGAAAAGATAACTCAAAATGCAGGGCGCGCTCCATCAGATAGTCCCCGTCGTCCATACATTACGCCCTTGTATAGGTTGAAAGTCCAAGCCTCCAAAATGATCTGACTTCAACTATACTTCAAAATAGAGGTGCTCCTAACGCCTCTTCGTCTATCCACTAGCGTTGCACCGTCTGAGTGCCTGAAATAGTTGCCCACAACGTGGGTCAGTACTCAACTTGTACTGGTGAGCGGGATGAATCCCACTCGACTAAATCGACACTAGCTTATTAGGGGCGAGCATGCATTAAGATTACTTCTATAAAGAAGCAAGTGACTTCAATTCATATCAGTTGCATATTTTGATATAAATGAAAATAGCATTGAATCCAACCAGTGCATCGATTGCTTACTCAACCGATGCACACCTTCCTTGCAACGAAACACAAGTATACTTACCATCTGCACAAGACAATAAATTAGCATGTGTTCTATTATATGCGGTCATTGGTGTGATCGACACCTTAGGGACATATTCCAAGCATTAACGGCGCGCCCTATCAGCCCGGGTAGCAAGCCCCGCTGGAGGTCCCGAAATGCATCGTGACGAACACGAATCAATATTTCCCTCCGGATCGATACGGTTCCAGTGCCCCGGAAAGCCGTTTCGAGGAAATGATAAACCTTGTGCACAAGTTGTCCCAGACCATGCAAATGCATGAACATTTTATATCTCATACAATGCATCGAATTAAACAAAAGAAGTTAAGCAGCAATATATATCTCATGCAACAGTTCATAATTTTCTCAATGCGGTGTTCCGATTTTGATATCCCATGGGTCCAAACTCTATCCGAGGCACCAGGCCACAACCAACAGCCAACTTCCCATTCCAACCAACTCAAGTTATAAGATGTGCAAGCAATAGTAAAATTAGTCTACAATTCCCATGTTCCTTTCTTAGTGGCTAGCATGCATGTGGCTAAGCATTTCCCTAGGCGTCCAACCGGGCATCATCGAGTGAACGTTTGAAACATTAGAGATGTTGGCGTGAAGAAGTAGGAAAGAAGGGACCAAACCACTCACTGGTTAAGGGAAAAGTTGCTGAAACAAGGAATCCCGCCTAGCGACGATCAAACGTCAGTTACGCGGACCTGCAACAGCACGAGCACCGAGTTAGAATTCTTGCCTATCCTTCCTTGCCGAACTCCCCAAAATTCAAGCTCCAATCAATAAAACCAGCAGCGAAAACCAAGCAAATCGAAAGCAACACCAAATCCAAATCCCAAAGCGGCAATCAAGAAAACCAAGCAACCAAACACGAAAACTATTGGACTCGTTTCAATAGAGGCCTTTCCATGAGTTGGAAAGGATCATCGCATTTCGTCCGAGGCAAGAAGATGCCGAAGATCTAAGCATACTCTGACGGACTAGCCACAAGCCCAATTATATAGTGCGCATCCCGGTCGGATCGGGATTTGAGGCACTACAGTCCGTCCGGCCGAGCGGCCCCTCGCGGGGGTCGGAGCATGACAATCTTGACCAATGCAGTATACAAGACAGATTTGACGGGAAGATCTGATGGTACACACACAATATTACCTCCGCGTTTGAACATCGTAGGTAGTTCGACACCAGCGTAGTAGGCGAGGTAGTCGTCGCTACATTCCGTCATATTTACTGCTGCTTATCGTTCAGTTTCTCTAATAACGTGATGTTGCCACTCAGTGAAGAAGTCCGAGACCCAGTTGAACGCCGTATGTAATCCCCTGATTTTCAAAGAATTTTAATTTGGATTTTTCTGGAATTTTCTTGGATTTTCTGTAATTAAATACCAGTATTTTAATTATTAAAGGATTTTTAATTGATAATAAATAATACCAAAATATTATGAAAATAATATTTTATGGTGTAAAATAAAAAACTAGAAATATGGTAATTTTCCGAGAATTTATTGGACCCCGGATGAATTTTTAAAGCCCTAAATACTAATTAAATATTAAATCAATTTAAAACCCAAATAAACCGGGTTTATTTAACTGAACCGAACCAAACCAAACTGAACTGGACCGGGTTTATTTTTAAACCCAATCGGGTCGGATCCGGGTTTAACCCAGACCCGAACCCGATAGCCCGAACCCGACCCGCATTTTTATTTCGAATCGGGTCGGATCCGTAGACCCGACCCGACCCGCCATCAAAACCCGACCCGAACTCCTTCATCTCCCCAAACGCCTCCCCCGACTGTTCCCTTCCGCCGCCGGAACGCCCGCCGCCGCCGGCCGACTGCCCCGCTTCCCCTACCTGCAACCGCCAGAGACCCTCCGCCTCCCTCTTCCCTCACCGTCCGCCTCTTCCCCTCCGCTTCTCTCCTATATAAATCCCCTCCCGCCTCCAGCCGAAACCCTAGCCATTCCCAGCTCCGGCGAACCACCCTCCAGCGCTGCTGCCTGCCGCTCGCCTCGCCGAAGCCAGCCCGCCCTAGCCAGCAACCGCCGCAGCTACTTCTTCTTCCTCCTCCTCTTCTCCAGCAGCCCGGCCCGCCTCCGGTCTCCTCTCTTCGCCCTCCTCCAGACCCCGAGCCCTCCAGCACCGACCGCCCTCTTCAGCACGACGCCGGCCACGACCCAGCCCTGCCGCCTTCCGCCTCAGCGCCGCCCAGCTCCGGCGAGGAAGCCTTGAACCCTAAACCTAATTTTCCAATCGGACACAGCAGGACACAGAAGGCCGGACACAGAGAAACCCTAACCCTAGTGAACAGTACTCGGACACAGTGAATCGCGTGTCGGACACGATTCAAATTCGGTTTTCAAGCCCACTTCAGGTACCCGTAACTTTTTACTCGTAACCCCGTTTTCAATTCCGTCTTTTGCGTTGCGAAGCCTGTATGACCCTCTCGGTGCCCGGACAAACCGCTCGGGGCATCGCGTCCTGTGGTGATCGCTCATCGCGATCCAAAAACAGGAAAAACCAGACCCTGTTTCACCCCGGAATCAAGTACGCCCCGCCAAACGGGACGACTTGGTCACGTGCGGTCTTCACCGATACGTCAGCGTCGTTGATACGGACGTGCGGGCTTTCGCAGAAGCTGATTCGGATGTGCGTGCACACCGGAATCAGTGCGTATCCGCGGACACCGCCCCGTATCCGTACTTTCTGTTTCTCGCTGTAACTTAGTGTACACAAGTCAGATCGGGACGAAACTTGCGCCAACGGACTCGTAGCAATACGCTGGTCCTGTGGGTCAAGTTTGGTTCGATTCTGAGAACGTTGACAAAATCGCGTGTCGTGGGCCCCACAGGCTCCACTCGACGGGCGATTTTGAGAACGGCTCATCGGAATCCAATTCTGGAAGTTCCGTTGGGTTCGTATCATCGTTCCTGACCTGTTGACACTAAGTTGGACTGTTTTTGAGACCTTTGACCCTGGCACGTTTTTCGGTGCAAAGCGGCCCACATTTGGACCCCGCCTTGACCCGAAAATGTCGTTTTTGCCCTTGTCTCCAAATTGGACTCAAGGACAGGCGTTCCTAGCTGATTGAAGTGTTCTGGATCTAATGGTGATGTTTGTTTCAGCAACCGGAGTAGTCCCTGCAAATCCAGCTATTGCCAGAGCTACAATTGGAGCTGAACATCCAGGCAAGTGTACCTTGCCATAAAAGCAGTTTAATGATTCATTTCTCTTGATTTATTTTCCTGTGATTATTGTACTTGCTAAACCCTAGGGCCGTGTGACTTGCTTAGCGTCCGATCATAGTCGGGTGCCAACACCGTACGCGGGGTTGGGCAATGTCATTTAGAGATGGAAATCGTGACATTTATATTCTTGTACTTGCCCTATCAAGTACTTATTACCCAGGACACCTGACACAGAGCATGAGACAGAATCTTCCTGAAATATTCAAGGTGATTCTGTGTAGGTTCCAGGATTTATGACTTAGACATTATGTTCATAGACATAGTATGACTTATTGCATTAGATATGATCGTACGTGACGTGGACATGAGGCATCGTGGACATGATATGTATGATTACATTGGGTGGGGAGAGACACACAGGCTACAGGCTGATTATATATATATATATTCATAGTAAACACATAGTAAAATCCATAGTATAGCTGCTACCGGCTCCCCGACACAGAGCTTGTAGTGGTATCAGCCTAAGTTCTAGTGATGCTCTCAACTTGCATTTCACATAGATGGATTTATAGTTGACCCTATTGTTTCATTAACTGTTTTACTGCATTTATTTTGGCTTGTGTTTTCTGTACTTTGCTATGTCCCCTGAGGACCTGGATCCGGATTATTTCCCCAGGATTTGCAGACGAGGTTTATCCAGAGGTCTACGGAACAGGTGCTCTTCACGGAACAGTACCCGTAGCTGAAGACGAGGTGATCGCTGAGGACTTCTCCTGAACCATTGCTTCGCCATGCTCAGTTGTTATTTCCTGTTTAATTAAACTCTTTAAATTTCTGTTTATGAGATCATTGTACCAGACTTATATCGGGTTGTTCCCCGAATACTTTGCTGAGACTGGATGTTTAATTTAATTTCCATATTGCTGTTGATTTATATTCTTTTCTGTGGATGAGATTAGTTATGACTTATTGATATAGACCTTATTTACAGCTTAAGTATGCCGATGGATCCATTAAATTGGGTTTGTCCATTGTTGCATGCTGCTGGCCATAATCACGCATCCGGTCCCTCGGTATTTTGGGACTGGGGCGTGACATGGTTTTTGTGGTGGCCCATGCAGGTCTACGACTAAAGTGTTCGGTTTCAACTTAGGGACCGAACAGGCCTGCAATAAGAATAGGATAAAGTTTTTAGGATCTCATCCACTTGCTTGAAAACGTTCTTGATATCTGTATCATATTCAAATTAACTTTTGACTTGCATCTTGCCTTGAATCCAGTGCGCTTCTTATGTTTTATTTTGATGCAGACTAATGGATCCAAGAAGTGGAGACGAGAATCCCTTGAGTACACCACACGATGCTGTGGTCACTTATGATGAAGGAGTGACACCCGAAGACCGAGGGCAATCTTCTCAAAACGATCAAGAAGCACCGCATAATTCAAGGTTCAGGCGTGATGACATCCCGCCGCCTCCGCAATTCGTTCCACCGATGCCCGTATTCCCACAAGGGCAACCTATAGACGGGCAGCAGATATTTCAAATGATCTACGCAATGATGCAAGCCCAACAACAAATTCATCAGGAGGCGCATCGTCAGGAGGCAGAGTACCTGAGAACCAGCCTAGTAAATGCATTGGAGCAAGTGAACCCACAAGCTAGGCGACCAGCAACGGGATCTATCACCGATTTCCGTCAACTCAAGCCCCGTACCTTTTCGGGCAAGGAAGGACCAACTGAAGTGCATGAGTGGCTCACCAACATACAACACCAGTTGGAAGCAGCTGAACTTCCAAGAGAACGTTGGATGACTGCCGTCAGAATGCAATTGACGGATAATGCTCATCACTGGTGGCTGTCCGAGGAGACCAGGCTCGGACCTGACCGAGTTACTTGGGAAGAGTTCTCCAGACTCTTCCAGGAGATGTACATTCCGGCCATCGCCCGATCAGAACTGAGGGACAAGTTCAATCGCCTCACTCAGGAAGCTATGACGGTTGAAGAGTACAACGCCGAGTTCATTCGTCTGAGTCGCTTCGCTCCTACCTTGATCCCTACAGAAGAAGAGAAGGCCGAGAAGTTTTTCGACGGACTCAACATCGAGCTACAGAAACTGATTGGATCTGTCGCACCCACTTCATACTCGGACGTCCTTGCTGCAGCCCGACGCATGGAGCGCGTCACCAGGAGAGAAACCAGTCTAAAGCGGCCTACCCCATCAGCAACATCCAAAGCACCACAAGAAGAAGCTGCAAAGAGGCCTCATATACACCAGCCACCCAGAGCCTCTCCGCAGACATTACCTACATGTCAATACTGTGGCAAGGTAGGCCATACTGAGAAGGACTGCAGACGCAAGTTGGGGTTATGCTTAATTTGCGGGACCAATCAACACTTAGCCAAGGATTGTCCTTATCATCGAGAAGGAGCACCAAGAGCAAACCAACAAACTCTACCAGCACCAGGAGGGTATCAACCAAGACCACCATTGGCACCACAAGCAGCACTCTTCCAACAAATCCAGCAACAGCAGCAGCAGAGGAATCCCCCACAAGGACGTGGACAAGCCTTCGCGATGACTTTGGAAGACGCGCAGAACCATGGCATTGCTAATGCGAGTAAGTCTTTGTAGTTGTTTCGTTTCTAGCATTTCTGTAGATCGTGCCTGCTGGTTCGTGACCCCAGACTTGACCTGATAACCTTAAAACCTGATAATTTTAACTTGCTAATAATTGATAACCTAGTTTTGAACTTGATAATAACCTAGTAATTTTTAATTGTTATATAACCTAGTTTTCTAAAACTGTAATCTTCTAGATTTTCCACATTTGGGAAATTGCATAACTTCTATTGCATAGGGAAATGATTTTTCCTATGTGTTCAAGCCCTGAACCATGATTTTCTTTATTGTATTGTGATTCGAATAAAATTTGTAACCGAGTCATCTCTGTTGACCGGTTATTCTTTGATTGCGAGGACGCAATCCTCTTAAGGGGGGTATATTGTAATCCCCTGATTTTCAAAGAATTTTAATTTGGATTTTTCTGGAATTTTCTTGGATTTTCTGTAATTAAATACCAGTATTTTAATTATTAAAGGATTTTTAATTGATAATAAATAATACCAAAATATTATGAAAATAATATTTTATGGTGTAAAATAAAAAACTAGAAATATGGTAATTTTCCGGGAATTTATTGGACCCCGGATGAATTTTTAAAGCCCTAAATACTAATTAAATATTAAATCAATTTAAAACCCAAATAAACCGGGTTTATTTAACTGAACCGAACCAAACCAAACTGAACTGGACCGGGTTTATTTTTAAACCCAATCGGGTCGGATCCGGGTTTAACCCAGACCCGAACCCGATAGCCCGAACCCGACCCGCATTTTTATTTCGAATCGGGTCGGATCCGTAGACCCGACCCGACCCGCCATCAAAACCCGACCCGAACTCCTTCATCTCCCCAAACGCCTCCCCCGACTGTTCCCTTCCGCCGCCGGAACGCCCGCCGCCGCCGGCCGACTGCCCCGCTTCCCCTACCTGCAACCGCCAGAGACCCTCCGCCTCCCTCTTCCCTCACCGTCCGCCTCTTCCCCTCCGCTTCTCTCCTATATAAATCCCCTCCCGCCTCCAGCCGAAACCCTAGCCATTCCCAGCTCCGGCGAACCACCCTCCAGCGCTGCTGCCTGCCGCTCGCCTCGCCGAAGCCAGCCCGCCCTAGCCAGCAACCGCCGCAGCTACTTCTTCTTCCTCCTCCTCTTCTCCAGCAGCCCGGCCCGCCTCCGGTCTCGTCTCTCCGCCCTCCTCCAGACCCCGAGCCCTCCAGCACCGACCGCCCTCTTCAGCACGACGCCGGCCACGACCCAGCCCTGCCGCCTTCCGCCTCAGCGCCGCCCAGCTCCGGCGAGGAAGCCTTGAACCCTAAACCTAATTTTCCAATCGGACACAGCAGGACACAGAAGGCCGGACACAGAGAAACCCTAACCCTAGTGAACAGTACTCGGACACAGTGAATCGCGTGTCGGACACGATTCAAATTCGGTTTTCAAGCCCACTTCAGGTACCCGTAACTTTTTACTCGTAACCCCGTTTTCAATTCCGTCTTTTGCGTTGCGAAGCCTGTATGACCCTCTCGGTGCCCGGACAAACCGCTCGGGGCATCGCGTCCTGTGGTGATCGCTCATCGCGATCCAAAAACAGGAAAAACCAGACCCTGTTTCACCCCGGAATCAAGTACGCCCCGCCAAACGGGACGACTTGGTCACGTGCGGTCTTCACCGATACGTCAGCGTCGTTGATACGGACGTGCGGGCTTTCGCAGAAGCTGATTCGGATGTGCGTGCACACCGGAATCAGTGCGTATCCGCGGACACCGCCCCGTATCCGTACTTTCTGTTTCTCGCTGTAACTTAGTGTACACAAGTCAGATCGGGACGAAACTTGCGCCAACGGACTCGTAGCAATACGCTGGTCCTGTGGGTCAAGTTTGGTTCGATTCTGAGAACGTTGACAAAATCGCGTGTCGTGGGCCCCACAGGCTCCACTCGACGGGCGATTTTGAGAACGGCTCATCGGAATCCAATTCTGGAAGTTCCGTTGGGTTCGTATCATCGTTCCTGACCTGTTGACACTAAGTTGGACTGTTTTTGAGACCTTTGACCCTGGCACGTTTTTCGGTGCAAAGCGGCCCACATTTGGACCCCGCCTTGACCCGAAAATGTCGTTTTTGCCCTTGTCTCCAAATTGGACTCAAGGACAGGCGTTCCTAGCTGATTGAAGTGTTCTGGATCTAATGGTGATGTTTGTTTCAGCAACCGGAGTAGTCCCTGCAAATCCAGCTATTGCCAGAGCTACAATTGGAGCTGAACATCCAGGCAAGTGTACCTTGCCATAAAAGCAGTTTAATGATTCATTTCTCTTGATTTATTTTCCTGTGATTATTGTACTTGCTAAACCCTAGGGCCGTGTGACTTGCTTAGCGTCCGATCATAGTCGGGTGCCAACACCGTACGCGGGGTTGGGCAATGTCATTTAGAGATGGAAATCGTGACATTTATATTCTTGTACTTGCCCTATCAAGTACTTATTACCCAGGACACCTGACACAGAGCATGAGACAGAATCTTCCTGAAATATTCAAGGTGATTCTGTGTAGGTTCCAGGATTTATGACTTAGACATTATGTTCATAGACATAGTATGACTTATTGCATTAGATATGATCGTACGTGACGTGGACATGAGGCATCGTGGACATGATATGTATGATTACATTGGGTGGAGAGAGACACACAGGCTACAGGCTGATTATATATATATATATTCATAGTAAACACATAGTAAAATCCATAGTATAGCTGCTACCGGCTCCCCGACACAGAGCTTGTAGTGGTATCAGCCTAAGTTCTAGTGATGCTCTCAACTTGCATTTCACATAGATGGATTTATAGTTGACCCTATTGTTTCATTAACTGTTTTACTGCATTTATTTTGGCTTGTGTTTTCTGTACTTTGCTATGTCCCCTGAGGACCTGGATCCGGATTATTTCCCCAGGATTTGCAGACGAGGTTTATCCAGAGGTCTACGGAACAGGTGCTCTTCACGGAACAGTACCCGTAGCTGAAGACGAGGTGATCGCTGAGGACTTCTCCTGAACCATTGCTTCGCCATGCTCAGTTGTTATTTCCTGTTTAATTAAACTCTTTAAATTTCTGTTTATGAGATCATTGTACCAGACTTATATCGGGTTGTTCCCCGAATACTTTGCTGAGACTGGATGTTTAATTTAATTTCCATATTGCTGTTGATTTATATTCTTTTCTGTGGATGAGATTAGTTATGACTTATTGATATAGACCTTATTTACAGCTTAAGTATGCCGATGGATCCATTAAATTGGGTTTGTCCATTGTTGCATGCTGCTGGCCATAATCACGCATCCGGTCCCTCGGTATTTTGGGACTGGGGCGTGACACCGTAGGAATATAGTTTAGTGATTTTGTACCTCTCGAAGCACTTATCATTTTTAATGTGCGCTTCGGGACTGTTTGTACGTAGCCAAACTGATGGAGCACTCTATCAGGCATATAAGGCTCCTCGATTTCATGACAACTTATCAGACCGTGATATAAAGCGACTGGTTGCAATGGACGACTACTCTGTCGTAAATCACGATATGGATCCCAAACAATCTGCAACACATAAAATTTAGCATAACGTAATTTATTAAATTATTACCAAACATTAAAAAATTAGGTCTCAATTCACCTCTTCTATCGTCGTATCTTCAAGTGCATTCCGTAGGACGCCCAATATGTGTGGACGTTTGGCATCTTCCTTAGTTGGCTTCCATCTGCACATTCTAGGAAGGTGCTCGTCATACCCTCGGTTAAGTTTAGCCCGCTTCAGGGTTGGAAAGTGCTCGTATATCCATGCCTTCAGGTAACCAAGTTAAAAAAAATTAGTCAAAAAATTAACAACAAAATTTTCTATTATGTATACAAGTTGACAAAGATATATCTATACATGGAGTAGAGTTTGGCATCCTGATATTGTTTTGGAACCGACGCGGGATGCCGTACCAAGCTCGCGGTAAAGGTATGCTAGTATACCGCTTTTCCAAGATATTTCTTCCACCGTGTCTATGTCGTCAAAATTCAGGAGATATTTAGCATGTATCGACGTTCCAGACTTATTCGGAATGCCGACAGCCCCTAAGATGAACTGCATATATCCACGGACCGCATTATCGTTATTATCCACTTCGGGGTCCGGATCGTTGAATGTCTCCTTCAAATATTTCAAAGAAATTTCGTACGACTTCTTGAAGTCTCGAAGGGTTGTAAAACTCGTCGCATCAACTCCCAAACAGCCTGATACATAATCCATGATGTGGTCGTAAAAGTTCATGCTCGATTCGTCAAAAGTGTGATTCATCATGACTCGACCATCAACCCTAAGTCCCAATATATGATGGACGTCATCCAAGGTAATCGTCAACTCCCCGTTTAGTAGATGAAAAGTGTTGGTTTCTGGATGCCATCATTCTACAAATGCTGATATGAGTGCATTGTCTACCGTCGTATATGAGTAGTTACCCAAATATTATAAACCGGTGCGATTAATTTTAGCCTTGACATCGTCTCCGAAAAATTCAAACCCCCATAATTGCACTTTTTGTCGTGGTTGATTATCATTAACATACGAGAACTCTCCTGAAAAGTAAACAATTGGATGAACTTATACCTATATATAAAATATAGTTATCTATAAATAATTGGATGAACTTAGAACTTACAACTATATATAAAATTATCATAACGTAATGTACTTACCGGATTGTTCCATATTTGGTATGCAATATGGTTCTCGATCGATGGCAACATAGAGCAACCGTTTGGACGAGTCTCGACTGGACTATCTGGCTGCTGAGAAGGTTCTGAACCATCAGTAGGCCAGTTTTCGAGGGTTGGTGGCCGAGTCTCGACAGGACTATCTTCATGCTGAGAAGGTCCTGAACCATCAGTTGGCCGATTTTGGACGGTTGGTATGTCTTCATCGGAAGAAGAACCAGAAGTACTAGGAGTACTAGGATCACGTCTCTTCGAACGAGTTACAGTCTTCTTCATCAGTCGACGTTTCCTAACTTCAGGACGTGTCTCGGGGTCGAGAATAGTGAGAGCTGGTTCAACAGCACGCTGAACATTGCGTTCCTTACTCATCGACGCAGTAGGGCGTCTTCTTATGATACCTTCATCCGTAATGCCCTTCCGAGGGTTGTGACTATAAGAAAAAAAAAAGATATATATTTTAACATCCCAAAATTAATTGAACATTCAGGACTGTAGAAATTTCTACAGTTCTATATGTATACAGGACTGTAGAATTTCTACAGTCCTATATGTATATAGGACTGTTGAAGTTTCTACAGTCCTATATACATAAAGGACTGCAGATATTTCAATAGTCCACAATGTATATAGGACTGTAGAATTGTCTACAGTCCCGCATATTTCTGTTCCATACGTTCGACGAATGTCGAACTTATATGCCCTAAAATCGGGTTCGAGACTCCAGAAATACGTCGAAACTAAATCTGAAACTACATTCCGGACTTGTATGTCCTAATTTTAAGATTAAAAATATAATTTTTAATTTTTTTTCGAAATGCAATAAAAATTATTAAAAATTGAGAAGGACAAGGAAAAGGAAGAATTGTATCTTGATTCTTTTGAGAGTTTGGGAGCCATCGACAAGGAGGAGGAGGAAGAGTGGAGGATGAGGGCTCCGACAAGAAAAGGAGGAGGATGAGGGCTCCGGTGGTGAAGGTTTGTGGGGGTTTGGGAGGAGAGAGTAATGTTTGGATTAGTATGAGTAAACTTTGGACTAGTATGAGTAAACTTCATTCATTAATAGGCCAGCTTCAATACTGGACTAGTCTCAAATGTATTTTGTAGTGCCCTTATCACAAGCCTAAAATATGAATAAATCTGGCAGGAAGCAAATTCATTTCGAGTTAATTAGACCCGAACCTGAAACCGATCATGGTCCAATGATCTAGAAGCCAACCACTACAAAGAACACCACAAGCCTAATTATCTTCCAGAAAAATTACCGACAGTTACTACTACTACTCCTCCTCCTCTAATGGCGTCTTCTTCCTTGCTCCGTAAGCTTCCAATCCGACGACTACGAACGCTCTCCTCTCCTTTCCCGCTCCCCACGTGTCCTTCAAGATTCGTCATCGTCCCAACCGAACCCCTCCCGCCGATTTCTAGGGTTTCCTCCTCCTCCTCCTTCTCCTCGACCCCCACTCCGAACCCCGAAGAAGCTCAAGGCCCATCCTCCATAGACTACAGGTGAATTAATTAATTGTCATTTCAGTCTAATTACTTACGTTTTTATTGCTTCCTCATAAATTGCGATGATGAAAGTTTGTAATTTCAGTGAAAAAATGGACCTCTTTTTTTCTTTTGGAAAGGGGGGGGGGGGGGGGGGGGGGGGGGGGGGGGGTGGGCTGTGATTTTTCTACTTCTTCTTCTTCAACAAAGCAACCCCGACATTCCGAAGATCGGTGTTGTGTCGGACGCTTATCGGACACGACGAAGACTCGAACCCAAAATACACTAGGAACTAACTAGAATCAATACCGTGTACTTGTTGTCATGCTTGTATCGTGTATTCGTGTCCATGCAAGATAGTTTAGGTTGTGGAATGTTGTCAAGTTCCAGCCTTGGTTGTGATTAATTGATTTTTCTTTGGGTGGAAGTAGTTGCCGGTGAGCAGTTCGGACCAAGTGATTTTTTATGGTGTGAACAAGTAGGATGTCCAAGACAGTATACATAATTCTTATTTTCGAAACACTTGATAAAATTTGTGAATGTGAAATAGGTTTCTTTGGAATTAGGATATAGGGTCTTATTTTGCGTTTTTAGAGTCAAAATTTAGGCTTTATGATGACGAGGGTTATGAATCTGAAAAATACGATAAATTTGCCGTTTTATATGAAACTCTATTGAAGTTACTCTGAAAATGTTTGTGTTTTTGTTGTTTCTTAGTTAAATCACATATCTTCTGCAATGAGATTAGGTGTTTAGTCAGGGGAGATCTCAAAACCTCAATAACTAGTACTAGCAGTTAGGACGGATCCAGAAAGTTTAGTGAATGGAGTCTTTGGGAAGAAAAAGTGAGTTGAGGCTTAGGAAAAAAAAAATCCATTTCAAATGTGTACAAGAGGTTTTGAACTCAAAACCTTCAAAACCAACGCATAACCACTTTACCAATTGAGTTAGACTTCAAAAATGTCTATAAAGGGGCCATATTTATATATAACTTAAATATATATTTTGAAAAATGTCTATAAACTATTTTTTCCCGATAACCCAGTGGGGGCTTGAGCCCCCACTGCTCTCCTTGTGGATCTGCCCCTGCTAGTAGTAATAAGTCATAACCAGTTCCAAAATACCCTTATAGCTAGGAAGCACAAACAATCAAAAAGTGTGTGTCGCATAGTGCCTGACACATAATGGACATGGCAAACACCAAAATGTTTCGCTGTGTTCAAATCACCTTGTCCATATTGTGCCTTGCCGTATTGGTTTCCGTTCAACATAGCCTTTTATTCAATAGCCTGAAAGGTGTATGCCTTTATAGTCTATAACATGGTGTTTCTGAGAGGATGCTTTATTTCAAAAAATCTGCGCCGTGTTAAGTGGAGATAGAGAAACAAAACTTTTGGTGTGTACCTCTCGGTACCCCCACAATTGGTATTTTTTTAGTAATATATAAACTGTGTTGACTAACACATATTATCTAAACAAACTCTGGTGGCTTGGAAATGGATTTTATAAAAAATGCTTTATAGAATGTTTTCCTAAAACAAGGAATAATCTTAGCCCAAACGTTGTTACTGTTCCTTTGAACCATTTTTCCTAACACCTCATAGGTTTTACTTTAAACTTTCTTTTGGTATTTGAAGTGATTATGGAAACTTTCCAAGGGAAACTGGAATTTGTTTATTTTCAAAGAGAAAAAGAGAACTCAGAAATTTTCCCTTGTGAAGTGATTGTCAATATTATATATATATTGCACAAGCACAAATACGGCACAAGATAATACGCGACACAGACATGACATTCATATTGGTGTGCCCTAGTGTAGTTTGAACTATCTGTGATATATATATATATATATATATATATATATATATATATTGCACAAGCACAAATACGGCACAAGATAATACGCGACACAGACATGACATTCATATTGGTGTGCCCTAGTGTAGTTTGAATTCTGTGTTGTGTCTGATATGTGTCCGGCATGAAGGGGTACGGAAAAAAGCACAAATTTCCAGTGTTTGTGCTTCCTAGGTTATGTTTTAGAAAATCGCACTTTTTGCAGGAAATCATGTGAAAATCCATTGCTTCAAATATCTTTTAGTTTTTAAAATTACTTCTTGTCTATAAGGATGCAGATATTTTTCCTTGAGTTCTTTGTTTTGGTGTGCTGATCTATGTGTTTCCATGAGAAACTAGAGTTGATCTTAATTCTGTATGATAAAAAAAAGACGCATTCCCAATTTTCTAAACCCCTGTTTCCTTTTTGGTATCTTTAAATTGCTAGCTGACCATAATGTTGGTACTTGGTACCTGACGTCATTTTTGAGATATCCGATTATTTCATTGTGGTTTCTTACTAGAAATTAGAGTTATTTTTTGAACTCTTCAGTTTGTGAATTTAAATTGTAATTCATTACTGCTTTAGTAATATGTTGGACAAGGGGTGTTGAACATACCAAATAACCAAAATAGAGACATGAGGGCATGGTTATATTCTTCTTTGCTTGAGAGAATACGTATCTTGAAATAAATGTTTATGTTATTTGTGCAAAGCCAAAAAAAATTAATAATCAAATCAATCTATCAATAGCAGTTTCTTTTTTCAAAAAAGAAAGAAAAATAAAGCATAATGCATGTTTTTATTATTAAATATTGTTGAAAATGTGTAACTGTCCAGACAAGTGTTCAAAATGGATGCCCGTAAATGTATTGTCGTTTAGGCAAACATAATTGATTTTGTATTGGAGATTGTTGTACGTATTAAAATCTAATGCTACTCCTTTGCAGATCTATTTTGGCAGAGGATGAGTTTCACAAATTGGCAGATGAAACACTACATGACTTACAAGAAAAGTTTGAGGTAGTTCTGTTACTTTAAAGAATTGGATAGATTTCTGTACTTCTTATACGTTCTTGGAAGATTTTGGTGTAAGAAAATGTTGCTTGTTTTCAATTATATTAGCGATGTTTGGTGGTAAACAATGATTATTGCTCTTGTTATATTTCTATGAAATAACTAAGCTGTTTCATTTAATTGACAGGAATATGGTGATGAGATCCAATTAGATGGTTTTGATATAGACTATGGGGTGAGATGAGGTTCTGACTTGTGTTTATGTGGCTAAGACTATTGAGAAGCTTTTTTATTTGCTTAAAGTGGTTGCTTATTGTGGCATGAGCAGAATCATGTTCTAACACTGAAGCTTGGGGATATGGGCACATATGTAATAAATAAGCAAACTCCAAACAGGCAGGTTTGGTTGTCTTCACCAGTGAGGTATGCTTTGCTACGCATAAGTTACATTACCTTTTCCTGTTCCGTATTTCTTTAGTATACTTTTCTTTTCTGCATTGCCTTGATGGCGAGAATTTGTAATCCCTTGTCCAACTTTTAAGGGTATGCCTTATAAACCTTTACTGCGAGTTGTTTCCTATTAAATGGAACTATTTTGTTGTAGCCTCATCAGATATGTTTTTATGGCGTCAACATCCTTTTTTCTTCTTCTTCTTTACTTGAACCTATGCCAGCTTTTTTGCTGAACCTCCCTTTTATCCAAACTATGCATGCAGTAGATGTTCATAAGATCTAATCAATATATATATATATATATATATATATATATATATATATGGGTAAACGGGATACGAGCCTCGTATTTCTACATGAGCCATGCATACGTGGACCAATAGGAATAGACTCCTACAACCATGTGCACTAGTAATCTCCATTCATATTGGTCTCCATTCATATTGGTTCACATGTGCATTGGCTCATGTAGGAATATGAGTCTATGGCTCATATCCCGTTTACCCATATATATATATATATATATATATATATATATATATATATATAAAACGTATCAAGGTTTCTAACAAAATGCTGTAGTTCAAATCCAATTTTGCCCTTGTTTGGATTTGTGTAGGCATCATGCAACCTAGCTGTCAATAATGAGGGTTGCTACGCCATTGGAATAGTGTTTGGCTGTATAGAAGAAAGTATGTCCGGCAAGGGCAGAGGGAGTGGAGGGCCAGGTGGGGCATGTGCCCCACCTGAATTTTGAAAATCTTCACTAAATATTGGCTGTGCCCCACCTTGAAAAATAAAAACACAATTTGTAAATTCACTACAAAGATCTTGGGTTTCACTTTTCACCCAACTATTAATTAGTTTTAGGAAACAACAGCTATTCTGCAGAACTCTATTCTGCGCAAAACAAAAGTTCGCAACCATTTATTCACCTCAAGATTTTAGGAAAAGAGTTCTTAAATCTCTTATTAAATGCACAGTATGCACCATACAGTATCAATCAATATCTTGAACATTTGAATAACTTAGTTTGGAAAGTAGTAAATCTACGGGGGATCTACAAAAAAGAAGAAAAATTATACAGGAGACGTAGCGGCAGCCACCAAAAATGCAATTTTATTTTGAAGTATTTTTTAAAAATCTGGATCTCCACATATTCTAACACTTGGTCACTTTATAAATTTTTAATTGTTCATGTTCATTGTTTTTCACCCAAAGAACTAGGTCAAGCAAGAAGTACATAATGGATTTTTGTTTAAAAAAAATGGAGGAAGCTAAGAGAGGCTAGTAAATTTTTTTTAATCTTTTGGACTTTTAATTGGGTTTTTGTTCTTGATAGACTTTTTAATTCTAACCTTTATGAAGTTTATTATGCCTATTGATTTTTGAATTGAGACTTTTATTTCTCTAAAACTATTAAGCATAATTTGTTAATATGGTAATCATTGATGGTAGATATGATTCAACAATTTCATAATGAAGACTCATCAGAGATAACTGTAATTTTACGAGTATTTTAATCATTTAGACTACTATGTTAGTTGTAAATTCAATTATAGATTTCCCATTATATTATTTCTCTTTTGCTTGTTTTTTTTTTCTTGTTTGAAAGTTCATTATATGTTTTCTTCATTGATCTGATAGTCGTGGAAATGAGAAAAGTGCACGAAACATGTCAATTGGTCATATACCATAGTGCCCCACCTGTATTTGAGTCCTGGCTCTGCCCCTAACGTCCGGCACACTCTTTCTTATTAATTTTATATTACATTTTCAGATGAGTCAGATCAACAATTTTAAATTGCTTCAGAGTTCATAATTCAAGCACCCTCTATGTTTGAACTAATAGTGGCTTAGGCCTCAGTCCGGAAGACTTGAGCTTTGCTTTATTTTGTGTAAGGGGTGTCTTTATTATCAATCTTTTTAGGTTCAAATTTCCTTTGTTTCCTTACTGCATTTCCGACAACTTTGCATGATGAATTCTTTTATAAAGTGCATCGTATCACATTTATGCTTAGGGAGATTGACTCCTGATTGCTGAGTTCAGTAGTGTTTTCCTTGGACGAGACCTGGTCCAGATTTAGTTTACTAGGTTCAGCAATTGTTTTTCTTGTTGAGACCTGGTTCAGATTATGTTTAGGGAGCTTGATATATTCTTGAATATCATGTTCTATGATTGTTTTCCTTGGACAAAAGCGGCTGGTATAGAACAAAGAACAACATATTTAGTAGTTTGCTTATTGCTTGAGTGTTAAATAATTTCTGTGGTCTTGTTCAGGAAGCCCCCAAAATTTTGGGATAAACCCTTCCTTGTCGTTATCTTGTTCAAGAAGGGGTTTGAAAAACTTGATGTTTCTTTTATTAGCTTTCATTAACATCTAGAAATTTCTTTGTTTACTTATTTCAGCTTCAAGATTTTGCATTTTGAGATTTTAACATTTCCTAGCATAATTCTACCTTCTGGATTCAGAGAGAAGAGGGGTAACATGGCAATGAAGAAATCCTGGCAATTAAACTGTTAAAAAAACAGGTTCCTCTGATAAAAGTTTTAACCATATTCAATTGAAGTCTTAGACTCTGCTTATTAGGTTGACATGAAAAAAGCTCTTCAGATGTTCTTAAGTTGGCTTTTTCTGTTATGTAGTGTCTTAGATTTGACAAGTTTTGAGTGAGACAAACAGAAAGATAAGGGTCGTGCATTGCAATTGCATGGCCAATAAGGTTGGTCGGCCTCACCTACCACCATGAACTAGCTTTCTAGGCTGCAGCAAGTTGTCCCTTGCCTATAATTGTCATACAAGTTGTCCTTGAAACTTCCCTTTCCAGACTTGTTCTCCGTAGGCAATTTCTGTCTTTATGGGATTAAATGTTGTTTTAGTAGTTAGTAGCATAAGAATTGCTCATGGAACAACAAACAATAGAATAACTGACTCGGTCGAAAGCACAATATCAACAGAAATCCGCGAAGCAAACTAACCCACAGTAATGGAAATCCAAAGCAATCTGATCGAAAGCACAATATCAACAGAAATCCGCGAAGCAAACTAACCCACAGTAATGGAAATCCAAATCAATCTGACCCCTAGTAATGGAAATCCAAATATAGATTACTATATGGTCACAACCTCAGTAGGCACCATTTTATCTGACCATCACGGACAAGTGGAAGCTTAATGGTTGGTCTTGGACGGTAAGTTACAACAACCTCATCCATTCCATATGCTTGCATTTGGTACCCATTTCAACTTCAATCACTAATCTTCGGCCATTATCATCGGATGTGAACTACGATGGACATAATTTATGATTAGCAATCAGAAAGTCATCCAGGGATGAGCAATAATTGATTGGAGACTGTTTGCCTCCTGCATCTATATACATGGTTGATGCTGTAGTTGCATTATGTATTATAATTGGTTCTTTGCTCCAGTCTTTACTAGCACAGTAAGTTCTGACTTCCATTTTCTTACATGTTTGATATTTTTTCCGGTCATCATGTTCTTTGTCGGTTACAATTGTCTGCTCTTATGCTTTGTGCATTGTGTTGGTAATGGATTTTCCGTCTCGTTGCAGTGGACCTTCGAGGTTTGATTGGGATGTGGAAAGTAAAAGTTGGGTATATAGGCGTACAAAAGCGAATCTCTTTCAACTTCTGGAAGACGAGGTAGCCAAGCTCTGCGGTAGACGGATATCCCTTTCCTGACTTCTTCCCCGAGTGACGGGGAAGGTGTTTGATCATGGAATCAACTTATTTGGTTTGTGGTTTACTTTGTTATTAGCAACATACTTAGTAACTTGTACTGAAACATGTTTCATAAGCGAGGAAGAATACTCTGTGTTACAATTTTGACATTAGTCGTTTCTGTTCTGCTTTAAATTTATTTAAACTGTTTAATTTGCACACCTTTGAGGTGGAAAAAAAATCCAAATAAAACCTAGTGAACAAGGTGGAAACATGCCAAATTCTGATACCACGATTGTCCATCTTGATGTTTGGAGAATTCTATCAGCTTTCCTAGGGTCTCCTTGGACTGGGGAAAAAGAGTTCGAGGGTAAAAAAAGACTATTGCTTGGTTGCTAGGTGGGGTGGGGCAGGGGCATAGGCATAGGCATAGAGGGTTAAACGATGATTTGTTTTCTTTTGTCCATTTTTTTTAACTTCCCAAATTTGGAGGTTAACAAGGGAAAGTGAAAATTTTTGTCTAAAAAGTCGTATTTGCTCTATAAAATATCATGAACTAATGTGCTGTCTTCCTTGTTTTTAATATGCTGCTCCGTCTTTCTTGTTTTTAACTACTGCCGTCCAGATGCATCGTCTATTCTCAATTTCTTTTATTACTCATCGTCTTTATTGTGTTTGATTTTAAATGGTTGTGATGATATTAACTTGGCTTATTTCTAAATAGTTGAAGCATATATTGTTCATGTTACTTAATTTTATCGTATTTTGATTCTACTTATTTTCTTTATATATGTATCGATTTTGTGAAGATATTTTAACAAGTTTTAATTAAAAATTAAATTAAATCTAATTTTATGCCATACGTAATAAATTTTTTTTTAACTATTGTATTTTTATTAATCATTCCTCCACTCAAAATCTCATATCCAAACAAAAGTTATTAAACGTACTACACTCAACTCTTCCTCCAATCCAAACAAGATTATATATATTAACTCATCTCCTCCTCACTTAATTTCTGTCTCCAAATATGTCCATTCTCTATTAGCTTGTGGGTTTCATGGTTTTGTTTGGTGGTACCCACAAACTAATAAAATGGGAACATATTTGGAGGCAGATTTGTGGACAACAGATCTAGATTGCAATTAACTTCTCTTTATTTAATCCTATTTAACTCTGCTTATTTTTTCTACTTAATCCAAACAGACCCTAAGTCTTCCTAAGCCTGGGTAATTGTATGTATGTAGAAAATATTAAAAAACAATTAGGACTAATTTGCTCCTGAAATAGTGCATTTGTCGTTTCTATTAGCATTTTGTGCAAAACGGCAAATGGGAATTAGTGTATGTTGTTGCTGTTTTTTTTTTTTTTTTTTGCTGTACGAACCAGTTAAACCGATAAAAACGATAAAACGAACACTTCGGCAGGCAACAGTTGGATACGGTCCAAACCATTAATCAAAGGGGTCAATTTATTTGTGGACAAGCATCTAAATAACAAATTAAAGTTACAAGTCCTATGCAAGGTCCCGAATACTTTTTCTGGTGACAGCATATGCATGAATGAGAATTTAAAATTAGGCTAAATTATAACTTGACATCCTCAACTATTCTAAATGTTCAATTTAATACCTTTAACTGTCAACTTTGACATGTACTAACTTAATACTCTCTCTCAACTAATATTTTTAATTTGGTACCTTCCGTCACCTTAACCGTTAGCCTAAATGTTAATTTAAAAAAAAAAAAAAAAAAAAAAATTCTAAACTACTCTCCCCTCCCCAACACCCCCTCCTAGCGGCAGACCTTTGACCCCACCGCAACACCCCTCGAGTGTGTGCCTCCCCCCACGCGCGCCGCCCCCCAGCGCGCCTCCCTCGCGCGGCGCACGCACGTGCCTACGACGCGCGCAGCCCCCCGCGAGAGTGAGCCTCCGTCGCGCGCAGCCCCCCGCGAGCGCGTGCCTTCGCCGTGCACCGCCCCCCGCGCGCTCCCGCCTCCGCCGTGCACCGCCTCCCGCTCGTGCGAGTCGCTCCCGCGCGCTCGTGGCTGCTGCTGCACGCAGCTGTGCCCCCCACCCCCGCGCGCTCGCGGCTGCTGCTGCACGCAGCTGTGCCCCCCCCCCCCCCCGACTGTCGGCGCCGGAGAAAGATGGGGGTGCCGGAGAGAGAGGGGGGGGGGGGGAGGGTATTTTGTCATTATTTAGTTCGGTTAACACCGTTACGAGGGAGGGTATCAAGTTGATGTCTATCAAAGTTGAGGGTATCAAGTTGAACATTTAGAATAGTAGAGGGTATGAAGTTGTAATTAAGCGTTACAATTATACAAATAAGTAAAAGGACTTGTCAGTAACCAAAAGAATATATCAAAGTTTTTTGTTGCTATTAGTGACGAAGAATAAAAAAGAGAGACTAATTTTCATATGAGTAATGCTATTCTTATCTCCAAAATATCCTTTCAAACCATTCTTTCTTATGTGACGGCTGACGTGACATGCTAAATAGCAGTATGTGGCAGTTGACATGCAAATTATAACCCAAAAAATTAATCACCAAAAAAAATTCAATGTTAATATTAATATTAATGTTAATGTTAATTTTATAATTTGTCATGTCAGATGCCACATTAAACGCCATGTCATATGCCACACAAGGAGGATACGTCATATGCCACACAAAGAGGGATGATTTTGAGGGATATTTTGGAGGAACAAATAACATTATTCTTTTCATATAAGGAAAAGTAATCCTGGGTTCTTATTATCTTTTTGTTCATCCAGTAAGTAAGAATCATGAATTGAGAATTTAAAATTATACCTCTTTGATCCAAAGATTAGTTCCCCTTTCTTAAGTTTTAGGAAAAAAAATCACAAGCTTGTTGGGGTACAGTCTGGATTTGGTGAATTTTGGAGCCCAAATATGGTCAAAGATTTGATTTGATATAATTTAAAATCTACATTAAATGTAAGATTTGATTAGATTTCAAATTTGTATCAAATATTTAATTTGACCATATTTGGACGTCCATAATTGGTGTTGGACTATTTTAGGTGGAATATGATTCTTATTTTAAGTTTTCTATTTAGAAAATCATATTATGACCTAAAATATGATTTCTCATCCTATAAATATAGGAGGATGGTGGAGGCACAAATGATAACACAATGTAGAGATTCAGGGTGCTCGCCCACAGAAAATCTAAGAAAACGTTCGTGCTTTGCTCTTAGGACTTCGCCATCCTAGACAGAAGGAAGAAGGAGATCTAATCGGGGAGTCGTCAACTTCGGTTAGGGAAATTGCTACGGGTTGGTGAGCGATTTCAATTGTAATATCTTATTTTTCTTCTTTAGTGTGGTGAGAGGGTTAAACCTATTAGGGCAAAGGGTTTCAACATTAGTTTTGTTAATCTTGTAATTTTACATGAGTTATAAAGATTGTGATTTGTCCAGGTGACGTAGTCACCGCCATATACTTGTCTTTATCTGTGCTTGGTGTTTGTTAGACATGAGTTGGTTATCTCAGGTGGGTTGGCCTAAAGTTTCTGCTGCGGGCACTCTCAAACACGGTGTCGAACGCTTGAATGACATGTTCGATTTTCAACATCTGGTATCAGAGCTACTGGTTTTGGTTCTGGCAACTATGATTACGGAGCATATGAACATTCGTATGATCACCCTTACAGGAAAAAAATGGGTGATTTGGAAACCAAGGATGGAGGATCTACTCTGGTGCAAGGACTTGCATGGTCCGTTGGAGGGCAACAACGCTAAGCCATCAGACAAAGCTGCTGAAGACTGGAAACGACTGGATCAGAAGGCCCTTGGATTCATCCACCAATGGCTAGACGACTCGGTGTTTCACTACGTGTCCATGGAGAGTTTGACAAAAGCATTGTGGGAGAAGCTGCATTCTCTGTACGAAAGGAAGACAACTGGCAACAAGATTTTTGATTCGCCAACTCGTCAAATCGAAGTACACGAAGGGTGCCCCATTGGCACAACATCTGAACGTGGTTCATGGTATTATCATTCAGCTGTCTGCGATGAAGATGGTGATTATTGATGAGCTTCAGGCCCTTTTGCTTTTGAGTTCTCTGTCGGAAAGCTGTGAGACGTTGGTGGTGTCGGTAAGCAACTCCGCGTCTGGTGGAGTTGTCACGATGGAGGCAGTCAAAAGCAGCTTGTTGAACGAGGAGATCCGGCGTAAGCAAGTGGAATCGTCGCAGAAGTCCGCTCTGGTGGCTTCCTACAGGAAGGAAAGACCCAAGTCACATGTGAGGACAAGACAGAGTTCTCAGGATCTTGCGACTGTGGACCGCAAGGAGGGCTGCTATCACTGTGGCAAAATGGGTCATATCAAGAGGAACTACATGAAGCTCAAATATGAGAAGGCCAAAGGCAAGGATGATCTTGAAGATCTCACGGCTATGAGAGATCTCATCATCGTAGCAACCAACGCAGAGGAACCTTGTGGCATGTGTCATGATGGCGATTGGGTCATGGAAACGGGGGCGTTATATCACGCAGCTCCATATAGGAGGATCTTCACGTCATACCACGACGACAGTTTTGGACGTGTGAAAATGGACAACAAGGGGACGGCTGCAATTGTAGGCATCGGTGATGTACACTTGACAATGGAGCTTGGTGAGAAGCTCGTTCTCAAGGATGTGCGATATGTACCGAGTTTGCGCTATAACTTGGTTTCGGTACGGAGGCTGGCGGATGATGGTTGTCGCAGTTTGTTTGGGGACAAAATTGGATGCTTACGAAGGGTTCCCAACATCTGGCTCGAGAAGATTTATATTGTGGCATGTACAGGCTCAAATTGTTGAGTTGTACATGCAGGCCATGTCACACCCCAGACCCGAGGGCCTCCCGACCATCGTTCCTCCGCGGCGGGACTGGACAAGAATCAGCGCTCCTCGGCGCACCGGACGCGAATCACTACGCCTCGGAGCTCCCGCGGGGCGCGTATGGCCGTTTAATACCGGGACGTGATGCCGTACGAGCCTGGGATTGCGCCCGCACAAGGCAACATCGTTAAAGTTTGGCTATCATCGCATCAATCGAGTAAGCAGCGGAGGAACATTGTTGCAATGCAATGCATTTAGCTAACTGAGTATTCGGGGCAAATCGAGGGACCGGGTTCTCTGTTTAGAAAGGCATCGTTCCATACATTATGCCCCTTTATACGATAGCAACTCGAGGCAATCGAAACACGAATTTCGGGTCTTGGGGATGAGGCACGCCTATCGCTCCCTCGGACGATCCAGTACCTGCAAGCAAGTAAATTGTTGGTGGGTCAGCACTCTTATAAGTACTGGTGAGTATAAACAACTGAATAGAAGCAAACATTCACTAAAACCAACACTAAGTAATCATGTTATAAAATATTATATTACTAGTGATCTTTCTAGTTTTACCTATGTTCGTTACATGCAGCAGAAGAACGGAGTCATATTATTTTGTTTTATAAAACATCTTTAGAAAACAGAGTTTAATATTGGATATAAGCAAGCAAGCAAAACAAGCCGTTCGTTCTATTTCAGGGTGTGCGCAGCATGTCTCGTGAGCTAAACTCAAAGACTCTAGGGACAAATGCATATCTAGACACCAATGCATATCTAGGGGCAGTCCTCTATCCAAGCCAACATAATAAACTATCTTATATGCAGTGCGGTCCCCGGGTAAGTCAGGATCGGCAGCGGTTGATCCAGCTAACCAACGACTCATTTATCTGATGTTATTGGCAGCTGTGACACACCGCTTTCCACTATCTCTGTAGCAGCCATGACGCATGGTTTCTTTCCACCAATAGCCATTGTCCGACCGATGCGAATGCATGAAACACTATCAAATAAAATCTAGTATGCAGACGAGATGAACCATCAGACTATATTCTTTGTTGCGGGGCAAGCCGCCTTATCTTTGAACATATTCAGGCACACGATATGGTTCTCTCGGAGCATAGGTGATAGTGGAACATGTTCATGCAAACACTTAGTCTTAGACAGGCGTTTCAGGGTTCTCTTAGTTGAGTAGACATGTTCGTTTCAAATACAAGCTAGGTGAGTTCACTTATTAGCATGCAAGGCAGGTTCTATCATTCTCTTATGAAAACAAGCATTCAAAAACTTATATTCATTATTAAGGCGTGCAAGAATTAGAGAACGAAGTTTTGCCCACTCACCTTGATACATAATGCCGATGCGGAGCGGGGCATTACATACTTACCCACCAACAAAAAGTTTGGTCCTCGAAACTTCAAGGATAAACTTCTCGATATTCCGAGCAGCGATAGTCCTCATCCCTCGCCGTACTCAATCAAAACAATCAAGTCCAGAAAATATTTGCACTTTGAGAATATCTATGGACTTATTGTATGGAACGCTCTATTGCAATACCATATCGAGCATATCTCAGAGTCATAGCAACAGATTGGGCCAAGAATCGAATCTGCTCTGATACCAATATGTCACGCCCCGATTATGTGGAATCGAAAATCGTCCCCCAGGTGTGACGCCGTGCGGGCCTAGGTTGCGCACCGCACAAGGCTAAGATATTTTGTATAGCGAACACATATTCAGAGTACGCAGATAAATTCAAACACAAAGTTGAAACATGGAAAAGTTCTCTTTTATTGATAATGAACATCTATTACAAACTCTTAAACGAGTCATAAAGTTGCCGCACAGGCTTACAAAATATTGACACAAAATGAGATAGTTGTCCTGTACATTACATCCTTTACTAAAGCTTCAAAATAAGGGACCTCCTGGCGGGATGATGGCTTTTCCTCGGAGCTGCATTAAGTTTGGTTTGCTAGCTCCTTGCTTCAAAATACTTCAAAAGATGGCACGATCAGGACGCGCCTACAACTGGACTGGATTGGGGAATGACTTCGGCTCCTCGCTCAGATCTTCTTAGTGCGGGAAACCTGTTTCAACGAGGGACAGTACATCAAAACGTACTGGTAAAGGCAAGCTAATCCAACTATACCAATCAACACATTGTTTAAATAAAGCATGCATATTTTTTTTGTGGTCTTTCTATCTTGCCTTAGTTCATTTTACAAGCAAGCATTATATAGAATTTACTGTAAATGAACTTGCCACCATTCGGTGACTTTTACCTGCCCGTCTGAACCACCTGCACAATACTTACCATATCCTTCCCTGCCACGAAGACACAAGTTAGCTTGCACATGTTTAAATATACGAGAGGATCACTTGCGTATGCCATAAAGGATGGGTTATAGTCTTGAACGAGGATGGTATGCAACAGAAGCACGTGGGGTGCTACACACCATCCAGTCCAGCACGTGAGACTATCGTAAAGTTTCGCCCGGATCGGATCGGTGCCAGTGCCCCAGCAACCGTCCGCAGGAACCATTGACCTTGTGCACAAGTTATCCGTGATCAAACGACGTTCATACTAAGATATCAGTTTATGCAAATTTTGAGGCAACATGAGTGCAAGACAAGTAGCATTGCATGATTTGTTTTGCATAGTCTCCCTGTACAATTTATTGCATATCAAAGTGTGTTCCATACTTAGCACAATTTATAAAAAAAGTATGCAATTCTAACTAAAATTGAAGCATGTATAGAACATTCCGAATAAACTAGCATGCAATAGGATAACCGTTCACAAATTGATTGACAAGCATAATAATCCAAGTCTATTCCTTTTTATCTTGACATCTTTTAGTTATTACTTGGTATCGTTTGATCGGGAAAATCAAGAATACAAGGTTTTAGATGTGAAGACTTGGAAGAAGGGTCAACTGAATCGAATATAAGCCACTCACAAGTTGGTTGGAAGGAAGAAGGAAAGAGGTGCTTCAGGACTCCTGTCACGCGTCGCCTACTGCTCGTTCACCTGCATTGCCACGAACAGCTGATCAATACCTCTTCCACTCTTTCCAATCTCAAAATTGAAGTGCAGTTCAATGAACGAAAATAATAAAATCTATCGAAAACGTTCAATAAAACTCAAGCAAATTCGAAAACCAACTCAAATCACGAAAGCAACAAAGCGATAGCGAAAACCGAGGCAAGAAAACTTGCAGCGGAGAGGTCCCTCCTAACTCTGCCGCTAGGTCGATCCTGGGGGCACGGTCCACTGAATATGAGAATCGATTCCGAAGAAGCAAATCCATAACGAGGATGGGTTCTTGTTTCAATCTATCCCGATCGAACGATACCGTTTTGTATTTCTTAGCTGCACTCCCCAAATAGGGGGGAACCATAGGCCACAAACATCAGCTGGATGCTCAAGGGATATTCGACAGGAGTTGGGTCGTCAAAAACTTACTGAGGAGGGGCTTCGAGATTCTTTGAGGGATACATAGAATTTGATTCGTCGAGAAAAGGCGACGAATGGTAATGAGTCAAAGATTGAGGGTCAGTCCGTCGGTCCCATGACGGCCGGTCGATCTCCAGGTGGGAGTTATTCTACGGATCCGGTTTTGGCGACGGATGGTTTGCCAAAACTTTACGGAGCGACATTGGTTTTAGCAGTTCGAGGCCAGGGAGGAGATCAAGGTTTACAACAAACTCAATCTGAGGCAGGAGCATCATCATTCACACAGTTTTGGGCTAGCTGTGGGTCATCAACGACGTGCACAGTACGTGATATTCTGTTCGAGTACGCATGTGTACGGGGGAGCTTTAAGTTCGGACACGAAGGTGGGCAGATTCAGGAGTTCGAATCTCGGGAGAATTGTACCTTTCGCTTGGTTGGGCCAGCCAAGGGTGAAGAAGCTCGTCGGAACGTTAACACATTTTGGTGGAAGTCGAAAGTCGGGGACAGAAAGCCAAGACTCACGATGAGACTGGTAGTCAGAAACTTTGGTCTCAACCGTGTCATTGATGTCGGCATGATCCCAGTGGTACAGACGGTGCTACGCATGGCAGCTAGCGTTGATGTGACGGTCGAGAAGCTGGAGACGAAGCAAGATGCAAAGCAACTCGGGGGATCAGAGATCGGTGGCATATGTAATGACCCGTTCCATTCAAGCGGATAGCCGATTCAAAAGGCACAAGTGCAACGACCTTACCCGCTTTGCTCAGCGAGAAGACTCGTTTGAGGCAAATAATTTCAGACTTGGCCCTTCAGGAGTTTAGACTTAGACTTTCAAAGGCTCACTCGGAGTATCGCTCGACCGAGGCAAATCATCGCTAAGGTAGGTGGCTACGATGAACTTGTCTTTGCTTAGCCAGAACATTTACAATATGGACGATACATGCTAGTCGCTAGGTGAATCACCCCTTGTATGCTAATAAAGAGTACAACGCACCTAGCAAAGGAAATAATCCCATCTTGTATTGCTTGCGTTAGAACAGGGAAATGAAACTTAGCTTATAACTTGGACCCTCGCATGCTAACTTAGCTTTGTGCAAGTAGACCCCGCTATGCCTCGAGTAGATTATTATGGACCCTTCGTAATGCACTGTCACGCCCTAGATTATGTCGCTCGGTATGTCCCTGTACGGCTTTACTCCTCGCACTATCCCTTAGACCGTGCCAACGTAAATGCTTATTTTTCATACAAATGCATGCTTGCCTGCTTATACTATAGTTTGTACTCGTTGCCTCGTTTCAATGCTTGCCATATGAGTTTATGCCAAAATCAAGTAACACTATCCGTATCGTGCATGCATCTAGTTAGCCAGAAGACTATCAAATAGTCCTTCTGTGTAATATCAACATGCAAGTATACGGGACTATTAGGTCGCCAAGGAAAATTTTGAACCAGGGAAATGCATCAAGTCAAGTTTAACTATGAACAAGAATCGTGTCAAGTAAAGCAAGAATCACAGCTCGTGGAGCAATACTCGTTCAGAACAAGAATCAAGAATTATCATGTCATGTTGTAAATCTGGTAGACCCAAGACTTGTATGTCGCGGACAACTTGTTGAACAAGGGAGATTTTTGGATCTCGTTCCACGGACGGTCTTTGGGGCACCGGGGCCGATCCGATCCGGATGGAACTTACGCAGCAGCCTTTTATGTGCGAGCAGGATGGCATCTTCGCTCACGCCACGCCATTTTTGCTCAACGGCTGATAGTCTCATATGCTGGATGGGATGACTTGTAGCGCACCATGTACTTTCGTTGCATTCCATCATCGTCAATGACTATAACTCGTCCTTTATGGTTATGCCAACGACTCATGTTTATATAGATAAGTCATCCTCGCTTAGCGGCAATTCGCGTGCGAGTTATTGCATCGCATCCAGTAATCAGAACCACCTGAACGGATATGAGTATAACACACTTGTACATATTTGAACACTTGAATATCTTCTGCAATACTTCTGGATAATCTGTGTAACTCGTGCACCTGAAACAGAATCTCGTTCACGACACTTGTGTTTGCTTATGCTATTGCCCCTGGATTTCATTATATATGTCTTTGCTTGGTTTAACTTAGTTTTATCATTGGACAGGGAAGAACGAATGATAAGTTGGTAAGTCTTCCCGTGTTACTCTTATATTGCACGACGCACTGCCACACGAGTTAGGCTTTACATCATTTCCATGAAACTGATCCTAAGGCAAGACTAGAAAGATAACTTAATAGTTGGTGCACAGAACCAATATAACGTGTTTAGATTTGTCGAGCGGACGAGAAGCCTTCCCACCAGTGCATTCATGTACTGATAACCCACCAGATTCTATGCAGGGTGCGAGTGAACCTCGTTCAGTGCGGAAACCCCTTCGTGCGTGCTAAGGCATGGAGTTCGCTCTGGAGCCTTGGAACGTTGCGTCCGGAACTGTCATACCCCGATCTCCCTTAGGTAATCGGCCATCTCCGCTAGGTGCGAATCACCGCGCCAGCGCTCCCACGGGACAATATTGTCCATCTGGACGTGATGCCGTACGAACACAAGCTACGTCCATGCAAGGCCATGATCCGAACATGCGATAAAATGACTAAGCCATAGAGTCGCACAAATAGTCCGAATACAGCAAAATAAGAAACGAACAGGCGATTGGTAACAAGTTCACAGAGTCATCAATAGCGAAAGCATTGAATAACACAAGTATAGAAGTAAAATAAGCTCTTTATTGATATTGAACAATTATTACAAGCGGCGGTAGGCCGAGATTATAAGTCGCTCAAGTCCCCCTCTCTCTAAATATTAAAAGCATGCCAAGTGGCTACATTTGTGAAATGATACATAGGCGATGTTCCAACATTATGTCTTGTATATGTGCTTCAGATCCGGACGCAACGTTCCAAGGCTCCAGAGTGAACTCCATGCCTTAGCACGCACGAAGGAGTTTTCGTGCCGAACGAGATTTTTCCGTACCCTGCAAGCAATCTCGTCGGTTATCAGTACATGAATGCACTGGTAGGGAGGCTTCTCGCCCGCTCGACAAATCCAAACACGTTATATAGGTTTCTTGTACCATATATTAAGTTATCTTTCTAGTCTTGCTCTAGGATCAGTTTCATGGCATAATGAATAGCCTAACTCGTGCGGCAATGCGCCGTGCGATATAAGAGTAACACGACGATACTTACCAACTTACCATTGGTCCTTCCCTGTCCAAGGAAAACTAAGTTAAACCAAGCACGAGCATATATAATGAAATCCAGGGGCAATATCATAAGCAAACACAAGTATCGTGAGCGAGGTTCTGTTTCAGGTGCACGAGTTATACATATTATCAAAAAGTGTTGCTGAAGATGTTTAAGGGTTTAAATATGTACAAGTGTGTTATACTCGTACCCATTCAGGTATTTTCGATTACCGGATGCGATGCAATGACTCGCACATGGATTGTCGCTAAGCGAGGATGACTTATCTATATGAACATGAGGTCAATGGCACGACGCCATAGAGGACGGTGTAGTCTCAGGACGAAATGGTGTGCAAGAGGCACATGGGGCATTGCATGCATCCTGCCTGACGCAAGCGACTACTGTCAGGAGGTTCCGACCGGTCGGACCGGCCTTGGTTCCCCGGAGACCGTCCGCAGAATAAAATCTGAAGATCTCCCTTGTGCACCAAGTTGTCCGTGACCATGTAAGTCTCTAATCTTCCGGGCCTCTGGTCAGGTACAAGAACAAGTCAGGATATATCATGTACAAGTTCAAGGGAGGATTGTTCACAAATATATATTGACTCCCTAGCCATTTAATTCAGTATGGGACGAGTATTGATCCACGAGCTGTGATTCTTGGATTATTGACTTGGTGCATATCCCCTGGTTTGGGAATTGCCTTGGCGACCTAATGGTCCCAAATACTTTCAGGTTCATACCTGCATGGAACGACTATTAGATAGTCTTCCTGGAAACTTAGATGAAATACAAGACAAGCTAGTATTTACTTGATTGTGGAATAATTTATTTGACAAGCATTGAAACGAGACAACGAGTACAAACTACAAAGTAAGCAGGTAAGCATGTATTTATATGAGATATAAGCATTTATATTGGCACGGTCTAAGGGGTAGTACGAGGAGTGTTACCATAAATGGACATATCGAACGATATAATCTATGGACGTGCAGTGTAAACAAGTGAAACAATGCACTAAGAAGAGTATATATCGATCTACTCGAGGTATAGCAGGGTCTACTTGCACGAAGCAAAGTTAGCATGCGAGGGTCCAAGTTATAAGCCAAATTTTATTTTCATATTTCAACACAAGCAATACAAGTTAGGATTATTCCCTTAGCTAGGTGCATTTTATTCTTTATTAGCATGCATGGGTTATTCACCTAGCGACTAGCATGTATCGTCCATATTTTAAATGTGCTGGCTAAGCAAAGACAAGTTCATCGTAGCCATCCACCTTAACGATGATTCGCCTCGGTCGAAAGATACTCCGAGCGAGCCTTTGAAAGTCTAAGTCTGAACTCCTGAAGGGCCAAGTCTGGAAATCCTTTGCCTCAAACGAGTCATCTCGCTGAGCAAAATGGGTTGGGCCGTTGCACTTGTTCCATTTGAATCGGCTATCTGCTTGAACGGAATGGGTCGTTACATTATACATCACTCAGAAAAAGTCTCGTCCTCGAGACTTCCTGAGCGTAAGCCGTTCTAACGCACTATCGAATCTATCTCAGGCATAGCAATCGGTACCACTAGATCCGTTCAAACACAATTTTCTACTCGTTCCTTATATCGTGTCGCGTGTATGCTGGGTCGGTCTCATTGAATGACTCTATTATTCAATCCAAGCTCTGACTCGGTCTCTACTGCGCCTTAGCGCAGAATATATATCGCTTAATGTGGGGTACGTTATAATCCATCTTGAATGATGATCTAGGGCTAAGGCAAACTTATCCAACTCGTTATACTCGTCCATGCGAATCTAACATATTCACTTGTACTAGCATTCGGGATCAACATATCACGAGTCTAGATTGTGCACATATTCAAAGCGTCCTTAAACATATGCACGTCAACCAACATAGCGATAGCGAAGTCTTTGCACTCGAGTTTCACATATCATTGAGTCTTGGATCGTGCACACGTTCAAGGTGTCCCTAAAATATATGCATTCAACCAAACTTAGCGATAGTGAAATCGGACAAGCTACTTGCAAAAATTTCAAGGGTTCTCGTCTTATGAATCACGATGATACTTCCTTCAGGGTCAATCGAAATCCAAGTCATTTCAATTCCAACTCAAACCAAACATTGCACTATCATTAAGAACGATCTATCCGATCAACCGACTAGCGTCCATGTCCTATCGTACATTCCGTTTGCGTTAAACATAGCACACACTTACCGTTCCAAGTCTAACTCTAAGTCATGTTGCCCCAGTTCTATGGCTTGTTCAGGCAATACCCTAAATTCGGTTACACAAGTTCTTTCACTCGACACAGGGTCGTCTTCCTAATTACTAGGTCAGCTCACAAGGTAATAGGTACAAGTTTAAGCACACGATTCATCGTGCAAATTCGTTGCACGATGATCGACCCAATTCCTAAGGTCAAACCATTGTTCAGTTACACAGAATATTCTACCCAAGCTCGTTTCACTCAGATTTCTAAATATCGAGCACGGATCATCCTACGCACATTAACACTTTTATTGTACAGGGTCCTAGTCCGTTCAGTCAAATCCATGATATATCCAAGATGCAGGACAAGCCTAGCAATTCACATAGTCTATCTCCGCAAATATTGTTTTGATATAATCTATATTACCATTTTAAGTCTAGACCACCAACCCATGATTCAATTCTAAGTCTTCGATCTCAATCATAAACTCTAAGTTGTCCAACAAGATTTATGTATCCATTCACGAAACCATCAAGCGTGTCTTATTCCAGGTTCTAGGCTAACTTATCCTTGAAATACTTCCGATTCACTTAAATTCTCAAACTCATCTTATCGTGTCGAAACAAAAATTAAGACGATCCATCAGTTGTCACGCTCCGGTATTCCGCAAGATTGATCATCCTCGCTGGACGTGAGATCACCACGCCAATGCTTCCGCTGGATAATCGTCCTAATTCGGGCGTGACACATGTACGATCATAGAGTTATGCTCACACAAGACAAGAACGTCGAACGTTGTGGTTATCATCGAAACGATCGAGATACCTTATCATTTCACTTTGCTCCATCCAAGTTATATATATAATCCGTCAAGTCGTGTCCATTCATGCCGTGATTATAATTCGTCTAGTAAAATCATCCAACTTCAATGTTATCGTTTGATAAGTCCATAGTCTTACTTTTGGCATTCCTCAAATAACTAAGTTCAAATATTCAAGCCAAAGTCTATCCGCTTTTGATACGTTCCATTCATCAAGTTTGTTTGGAATAATCATCGAACATATTCCCGTGAGTTCGATCATCCCCGTCGGACGTGAAATTACCATGACGGCGCTCCCGCAGGATAATCGTTCTCGATCAGGACTGATTTCGAAGGTTATCTTTTTGAACTAGATTTCAAGATCGTTCTTCCAAACTCCAAATCAAATCCGTTATCGCTTACCTCTTTCATCGAACCATAATATTCATTCTCGGGCTAACTTCTATTCGAGCGATATTCTATTCAAGCTTCAAACCATTTGATTCAATCCGAAATCGCTCGTATGATCCATCAAGTTTTCACCAAGTTTTCTTGACCAAGATATCGATTTTATTACCTTGAATCCCAATTCGATATAAGCCTTATCACTTATTCAAGACATTCTTAATCGTTCAAACCAACTATCGTACGAGACCTATGAATTTTTATGAACATTTCTATAAATGATCC
Organism: Iris macrosiphon; assembly: GCA_036927795.1. Classification (NCBI taxonomy): domain Eukaryota; kingdom Viridiplantae; phylum Streptophyta; class Magnoliopsida; order Asparagales; family Iridaceae; genus Iris; species Iris macrosiphon. The sequence goes on from JAYESA010000001.1 coordinate 178,097,752, forward strand.
ATACACCACTCAGGAATCGAGTCACCTAATTAAATCTTCAATCATGTTTGCATCAATCGCTAGCATATTCACCAAGTCATTTCTTAGAATTCCTGCACGATACCTAAGCATCGCCTGATAAATCTTAGTCTCATATATATATATATATATATATATATATATATATATCCTGTTGATAATCATCTAAGTAAACTATAATTGATTTGTTTCTGCCGACACGAAATACCGTCTGAGCTATTTCCCAAAATTCAAGCACGATCTCTATATTCGCCTTAGCGATAATATGATAATGTTCTATTGGTTGCCATTCTAAGTCTGACTTATCCTTATTTGAACGATATCCCAATCTCGCTTGCAACTAGCTTGCTAGCACCAAAGGGTCTTGGCGCGTGATATTCAACACAACTTAGCTGAAAGGCTGTGTGCATAGCTAACCATCCGAACGATATTCTATTTCACACACTAACCAATTTGGTAATCACGTATAGGTATTCGGGTTCGCACATAACTTACAAATTTTAGCACGAGTCTATTCCTATAAAGTCTAACACATGCCGACACAAAGGCCTTCGCATCATAATTTTGTACAAGCAATTATATCATTCACATACACTTTTAAAATTATTTAGACTCATTGTATGAAATATCCCGTCGGGTCAACGAGAGAGAGAGAGAGAGAGAGAGAGAGAGAGTTTGCATATAACGCACGAACGAGCTTTCAAAACTAAGAAAATCGATATAAAGTCCAAAGGCGTAAAGCCATGCTCTGATACCAATATGTCACGCCCTGATCTTCCGCAGCTAATCGGCCATCCCCGCTAGGCGTGAATCACCGCGCCAGCCCTCCCGCAGGTCAATCTTTTCCATCTGGACGTGATGCCGCACGAACACAAGCTGCGCCCGTACACCATGATCCGAACATGCGGTAAAATGACTAAGCCACAGAGTCGCATAGATAGTCCGAATGCAGCAGAATAATAAACGAACAGGCGATTGGTAACAAGTTCACAGAGTCGTCAATAGCGAAAGCATTGAATAACACAAGTATAGAAGTAAAATAAGCTCTTTATTGATATTGAACAAGTATTAAAAGCGACGCTAGGCCGAGATTACAAGTCGCTCAAGTCCCTCTCTCTCTAAACAATAAAAGTGTGCCAAGTGGCTACATTTGTGAAATGATACATAGGCGATGTTCCAATATTATGTCTTGTATATGTGCTTCAGCTCCGGACGCAATGTTCCAATGCTCCAGAGTGAACTCTACGCCTTAGCACGCACGAAGGGATTTTTGTACCTAACGAGGTTCTCCCGTACCCTGCAAGCAATCTGATGGGTTATCAGTACATGAATGCACTGGTAGGAAGACTTCTTGCCCGCTCGACAAATTCAAACATGTTATTTAGGTTCCGTGCACCATCTATTAAGTTATTTTCTAGTCTTGTCTTAGGATCTATGGCATAATGAATAGCCTAACTCGTGTGGCAGTGCGCCGTATGATATAAGGGTAACACGACGATACTTACCAACTTACCATCAGTCCTTTCCTGTCCAAGGAAAACCACGTTAAACCAAGCACAATCATATATAATAAAATCCAGGGGCAATATCATAAGCAAACACAAGTGTCGTGAGCGAGGTTCTGTTTCATGTGCACGAGTTATACGGATTATACAGAAGTGTTGCAGAAGATGTTCAAGGGTTCAAATATATACAAGTGTGTTATACTCGTACCCGTTCAGGTGTTTCCGATTACTAGATGCAATAAAATAACTTGTACGCGAATTACCGATAAGCGAGGATAACTTATCTATATGAACATGAGGTCACTAGCACGACGTCATAGAGGATGGTGTAGTCTCAGGGCGGAATGGTATGCAAGAGGCACATGGGGCATTGCACACATCCCGCCCGACCCAGGCAACTACAGTCAGGAGGTTCCGACAGGTCGGATCGGCCCTGGTGCCCCGAAGACTGTCCGTGAAACGAGATCCGAAGATCTCTCTTGTGCACCAAGTTGTTCATGACCATGCAAGTCTCTAATCTTCTGGGCCACTGGTCAGGTACATGAACAAGTCATGATATATCAGGTACAAGTTCAATGCATGATTGTTCACAAATATATGTCGACTTCCTAGCCATTTAATTCAGGATGTGGCGAGTATTGCTCCACGAGCTGTGATTCTTAGATTATTGACTTGGTACAAATCCCCTGGTTTGGGAATTGCCTTGGCGACCTAACAGTCCCAAATACTTTCAGGTTCATACTTGCACGGAACGACTATTCGATAGTCTTTCGGGAAACTTAGATGAAATACAAGACAAGATAGTATTTACTTGATTGTGTCATAATTTATTTGACAAGCATTGAAATGAGGCAACGAGTACAAACTATAAAGTAAGCAGGCAAGCATGCATTTATATGAGACATAAGCATTTACGTTGGCACGGTCTAAGGGGTAGTGCAAGGAGTTTTACCGTAAAGGAACATATCGAGCGACATAATCTATGGGCGTGCAGTGTAAACAAGTAAAACAGTGCACTACGGAGAGTATATATCGATATACTCGAGGCATAGTGGGGTCTACTTGCACGAAGGAAAGTTAGCATGCGAGGGTCCAAGTTATAAGCCAAAATTTCTTTCCATGTTCTAACACAAGCAATATAAGTTGGAATTATTCCCTTAGTTAGGTGCGTTGTATTCTTTATTAGCATATAGGGGGTGATTCACCTAGCGACTAGCATGCATCGTCCATATTTTAAGTGTGCTGGCTAAGCAAAGACAAGTTTATCGTAGCCACCTACCTTAGCGATGATTCGCCTCGGTCGAGCGATACTCCGAGAGAGCCTTTGAAAGTCTAAGTCTGAACTCCTGAAGGGCCAAGTCTGAAAATTCTTTGCATCAAACGAGTCATCTCGCTGAGCAAAGCGGGCCGGATCGTTGCACTTATTCCGTTTGAATCGGCTATCCGCTTGAATGGAACAGGTCATTATAGGAACTGAAGCACATATACAAGACATAATATTGGAATATCGCCTATGCATTATTCCACAAATGTAGCCACTTGGCATGCTTTTACTGTTTTGGGAGAGGGCTTGAGCGACTTATAATCTTGACCTAGCGCCACTTGTAATACTTATGCAATATCAATAAAGAGCTTATTTTACTTCTATACTTGTGTTATTCAATGCTTCCGTTATTGACGACTCTGTGAACTTGTTACCAATTGCTTGTTCGTTTCTTATTCCCCTGCATTCAGACTATCTGTGCGACTCTATGGCTTAGACATTTACCACATGTTTGGATCATGATCTTGCTTGGGCGTGGCTTACGCTCGTGTGGCATCACGTACAGATGGGGAAAGATTATCCCGCGGAAGCACTGGCATGGTGATTCGTGCCTAGCGGGGACGGCCGATTACCTGCGGAAGATCGGGACGTGACATATTGGTATCAGAGCATGGCTTTACGTCTTTGGACTTCATATCGATTTTCTCAGTTTTGAAGCTCATTCGTGGGTTATGTGCATACACTCTTTCTCTCATTGACCCGTTGGAATGTTCCATACAATGAGTCTAAATAATTTCAAAAAGTGTATGTGAATGATATGATTGCTTGTACTGGATAGTTATGCGATGACCCTTATTTCGACCTGTATTAGACTTTGTTATAATAGACTCGTGCTAGAATTAGCAAGTTATGTGCGAAACCGAATACCTATACATGATTAGCAAGCTGGTTAGTGTACGAGATGGAATATTATTCGGACGGTTAGTTATGCACACAGCCTTTCGGCTAAGTTGTGTAGAGTACCGTGCGCCAAGACCCTTTGGTGCGAGTATATTTGCAAGCGAGATTGGGATATCGTTCAGATAAGGATAAGTCAAACTTACAATGACAACCGATACAAATCTTATCATTTTATCAGTAAGGTGAATATAAAGAATCGTGCTTGAATTTTGATAAATAGCTCAGACTGTATTTCGTATCTAGAAGATACAAATCAAATATGGTTTACTTGGATGTCTATCAAAAATAATATATATACAAGACTAAGATTTATCAGGCGATGCTTAGATATCGTGCACGAATTCTAAGGAACGACTTGGTGAATATGCTAGCTAATGATGCGAACATGATTAATGATTTAATTGGGTGACTCGATTCCTGAGTGGTGTATGGATCATTTTAGAAATATTCATGCAAATTCATAGGTCTCGTACGATAGTTGGTTTGAAAGATTAAGTATGTCTTGAATAAGTGATAAAGCTTATATCGAATAAGGATCCAAGGTAATGGAAATTAATATCTTGGTCAAGAAAACTTGGTAGAAACTTGATGGATCGTACGCGTGATTTTAAATTGAATCAAAAGGATTAAAACTTGAATAGGATACCGCTCGATAGAAGTTAGCCTAAGAATGAATATTGTGGTTTCGGATAAATAGACTTGGCGTAGAGATTTCACGTCTGGCGAGGATGATCGAACTCACGGAAACATGCTCGATGATTGTAATGATCCGCTCCACATCAATGCAGATAGCCAATTCAAACGGCACAAGTGCGATGACCCGACCCACTTTGCTCAGCGAGAAGACTTGCTTGAGGCAAAAGATTTCAGACTTGGCCCTTCAGGAGTTCAAACTTAGACTTTCAGAGGATCGCTCATAGTATCGCTCGACCGAGGTGAATCATCACTAAGGTAGGTGGCTACGATGAACTTGTCTTTGCTTAGCCAGTACACTTAAAATATGGTTGATATATGATAGTCGCTAGAAGAATCATCCCTTGCATGCTAATAAAGAATACAATACATCTAGCTAAGGGAATAATCCCATCTGATACATCTTTGTATAACATGGAAGTAGATCGGTTGAACGAAATGGTAGGCTCGCTTTACAGTTCTTATCATTTTACTTTGTAGTATTGCTTTTATTCCTTATATGTTCTTTAAAGTACATTGCTCTATATGTCTTGAAATGCTCGTCACATAGATACGACCTCGGTACAGAAGTACAACATAGATTCTGGTTCACTTACCTGTGGTAGAAGACTATCATAATAGTTATTCAAAGCCAAACAATAGAAACATGGAAAGTCTTCGGGACCGTTGGGTCGCCAAGGCAACTCCCAAAATGGAAAATGCAATAAGTAGTAAGACGGCAGCGTAAACAATGCATGGAATAGAACACAACAGATCATGAGATCTCCGAACGAGTAAAATGTATAAACACTGTGTCAAGTAGCTATGTTCATTCAAGGTCTTAAATTGTTGCATATAATAAAAGCTTAGTGTTGATCGTCAATGGTCATGGAAAACCTGTGCACAGGCTTCAGGTTCATGCGGACGGTACGCCGGTTGCGCCGGGGCCGATCCGAACCGGTCAGAAATATTTCAGATAGTCGTTACTTCCGACGGAAAGACGTGTAGCGAGGCTCGCTACCTGCATTGCATTTAATTCCCGTGCCGAGACTATATCTTGTCCATGGCGGCTCGTCAGGTCATAAGACCAAGTTTGTATCATTTGTATATGCATACGTGGCGGCAACCCGTGTATGGGCTCGTAGGAACTTGTGGCAAGTAACAGATGTAATGTAACCTAAAGTTTGAAACACATTTGAGTAGTCTGAGTAAAACATGCCTATATAAGTATAACATACCGGTATAAAATGATTATAAGACATCTGAATAATCTGCACAACCTGAGTCACACAAAATGATAAGAGTATTATAAATTGTGCATATCGTGCACTTGGTTTAGAAACACGCTCGTAGCATTATGTGTTTGTTATGCGATCTTGAAATTTTATATATCTATATTCGTGCTTGCTTTAACTTGGTTTTATACTTGGACAGGGAAGGACAAATGGTAATTTGGTAAGTATCGCTGTGTCTTGTGCATATCGCACGGCACACTGCCACACGAGATATGCTTTGTATCTTATGGATGAAATTGATTCTAAGACAAGAATAGCAAGATAACTTAATAGTTGGTATACGGAACTAATATAACGTGTTGGATTTGTCGAGCGGGCGAGAAGCCTCCCCACAAGTGCATTCATGTACTGATAACCCACCAGATTGCTTGCAGGGTACGGGAGAACCTCGTTCGGTGCAGATTGTCCCCTCGTGCGCGCTAAGGCGCAGAGTTTTCTCTGGAGCCTTGGAGTGTTGCGTCCGGAGCTGAAGCATATATACAGGACATAATCTTGGAACATCGCCTACGTATCATCCCAACTTGTAAGCCGCTTGGCACACCTTTATTGTTTGAGAGAGAGATCTTGAACCACTTGTAATCTTGGCCTAGCGCCGCTTGTAATCTTTTTCTTTATCAATAAAGAGCTATTTTGTATTCATACTTGTGTTTATTCTATGTTTCCGCTATATCGACTTGGTGAACTAGTTATCAACGACCGTTCAAGTATTTGTCTTGAGCGAGCGCAACTCCAGGCTCATGCGACATCACGTCCCGATGGAAATGATCGTCCCGCGGGAGAGCAGGTACGACGATTCGCGCCTAGCGGGGACGACCGATTCCAGAGGGAGATCGGGACGTGATATATTGGTATCAGAGCATGACTTTACGTCCTTGGACTTCTTATCGATTATCTCAGTTTTGAAAGCTCATTCGTGGGTTATGTTACAAACGCTCTCTCTCAATGTTCCAACGGGATGTTCTATATAATGATTCTAAATATTTTTGAAAGGTGCACGCGAATGATATGATTGCTTGATCGGGATTTCGATACGAAGACCTTTGTGCCAATCTGTGTCAGACTTTGTCGGAATAGACTTACGTTAGAATCTGAAAGTTATATGTGAACCCGAATGCCTATACGAGAACACCAAGCGGGTTAGTATGCGAGACAGAATATCGTTCGGACAGTTGCCTATGCACACAGCCTTTCGGCTAAGTTGTGTTTATTACCATGCGCCAAGACCCTTGGTGCTAGTGAGTTGCAAGCATGAATTGGGTATCGTTCGAATAATAATAAAGTTGGACTTAGAAGGGAAATCGATAGAGACGTTATCGGAGTACCGCTAAGGCGAACAATGGAAATCGTGTTTGGATTTTTGAGATATAGTTGAACGGTTATTCGTAGTGATAAGTTCTAATTCAGAACATAGTTTGTATGGAGGACTATTGATAGAGGTACATACGAGACTAAGATCGTTAAGGCAGCGAATAGGGACCGTGCTGAAATTCTAAGGAACAAATTGGATATATGAGTGAACGACACAAACACGATTCAGGAGTTAATAAGATGACTCAATTTCTGAGTTGTGTATTCGATAGTCTCAGGATAGAGTTAGCGAATTTAGAATGAAAATAAGCTATAAAGATTCATAGAGTATAGCTTGAATCCTGAGTGGTGTATTGGTTGACTTAGAAATATTCGAACGAATCGTGGGTTTCAGAGTATTAAACGGGTCTAGCAGCAAGCGACATAATTGTGCGAAGCCTTAGTATAAATAATGCCTAGCAAGTAAGCGAATTCGAAAGGAATCATGCATGATTTGATTCAAACAAGTTAGAATAAGTTGAACATGGGATAAGACTTACATCAAATAGAAATAAAGAGTACATGGAATTGATAACATGGTCAGAAAAACTTAGTGGATCGTACGAGCGATTTTGAATTGAATCAAACAAATTAAAACTTGAGTTGAGATGGAATAATCGAGGATGCGATCGGAGTTAGTGCAATTGGAATATGGCGCGAACGAATGATAGCGCGTGTGAACAAAAATTGGATTTGAGTAGGATATCGCTCGATAGAGTTCGGTCTAAGTACGAATGCTACTGTTTCAAATTTGGGAGACTTTATATCATATCAATGGTTGGAAGAATGGCATGGATTAATGCAAGTTAGAAAATTTTGGTTCAATGATTAAGGTAGGCGATAACGGATTTAATCTTGACTTGGACGAATGATCTTGAGTCGAGTTCAAGGTAACACTCGACATCAGGCCCAGACGAGATCGATTATTCTGTAGGAGCGTTGGCGTGGTGATTTCACGTCCGGCGGGGATGATCGAACTCGTAGGGACATGTTCCAAGATTTTACAAACGAACTCGATAAAATAGAACGTATCGAAAGTGAATAGACTTGGGTTTGGAATTTGAAACTTAGTTGTTTGAGGAATACTAGAAGTAGACTATGGATTTATTAAACGAAAACGTTGAAGTTGGATGATTTTACTAGACAGATTATGATCATGGCATGAACGGACATGACTTGATGGATAAGTATATATAACTTGGATGGAGCAAAGTGAAATGATAAGGTGTCTCGATCATTTCGGTGATAACCATATTATTCGACGTTCTTGTCTTGTGCAAGCGTAACTCTATGCTTGTACATGTGTCACGCCCGGATTAGGATGGTTATCCCACGGGAGCGTTGGCGTGGTAATTTTACGTCCGACGGGGATGATTGAACTTGTGGGAGACTGGAGCATGATAAATAAATGATCGTCTTGACTTGTGGTTTGACACGATAAGACGAGTTCCAGGTTACAAATAAATTTAAGTATTTTTGAGGAGGAGTTAGTCTGGAACGCGAGGTAAGATATGCTGGATGGTTTCATGAACGGATACGTAGATTGTATTGGACGACTTAGAGTTTATGATATACATCGATGATTTAGAATAGGATCATGACTTAGTGGTCCATGCTTAGAAAAGAATGGATATGTGGATTCTATCAAACGTAATAGAGGAGATAGACTATGCAAATCGATGGATTGGACCTGCGACGTGGATATATCATAGATTTGATTGAACGAACGTGTCTTAGGAACAATTTTGCTAAAGAACCTGGATCCTTTGCAAATGAACGTGTGGATGGAATGATCTGTGCTCGATGTTTAGAAATTTGAGTAAAACGAGCTTGGGTAGAATACCCCGTACGAAAGAACAATGGTTTAACCTTAGGAATTTGGAGCGAGTATCGTGCAACGAATTTGCTCGGTAAAAATCATAAACTTAAAATGTACCTATGACCTTATGAGATGACCTAGTGGCTAGGCAGAAGATCCTATGCCTTGAGTTGAACTAGAGTGGCTGACTTCAGGGTATCATTCAGGAATGATAGAACTGGGGCAACAAGACTTAGAGTTAGGACTTGAAACTAGAAGTGTATGCTAGCGACGTTGGCGTTGAAATGAACGCAATGGAATATAAGACTTGAGTGATAATTGATTTGGTTGGATAAGTTATGCGACGATGAGGAATAGGACGGTATAAGAGAATTGTCGGACGGAACTCTTAGGATTGGAATTGGTGATATTCGAGATAAGTTGACATAACGAGTTAAATTGTTGCTTGGAAGAGGTGCGTTGCTAGTAATGCAATACTTGAATTTGTGTGAGATTGGATTAGACGATAACTAAAATGAACCGAGTTCGGTTATTCGAGTAGCGAAGAGATCAGCGATTCGAAATATTTTTATGAGTATCTTGTCCGACTTAGCTGTCACTAAGCTTGGTTGAAATACACATATTTGGGGGACGCCTTGAATATGGGTACGATCCAGACTTAGCAATATGCATAACTCGAATGCAGCTGCAAATAAAAATGTTCGGATTCGCATGGACGAGTACAGCAACTGAAGTAAGATTGCCTCAACCCAAGATCATCATTTGTGATGGATTATAACATACTCCGCGTTAAGCGATATATGTTCCACGCTAAGTCACAGTATAGACCGAGTGAGAAGTTGGATTGAATGATAGAGTCATTCAATGAGGCAGACCTTGCTCGCATGTGACACGGAATGAGAAGCGAGTAGGAAATTGTGTTCGGACGGATCTAATGATACAAATATATATGCTTTAGTTGGATTCCATAGTGTGCGATAGAACAATTTGCGCTCAGGAAGTCTAGAGAACGATACTTGTTTTGATTGGTGTATAATGTAACGACCTGCTCCGCATCAATGCGAATAGCCAATTCAAATGGCACAAGTGCAATGACCCGACCCACTTTGCTCAGCGAGAAGACTTGCTTGAGGCAAAAGATTTTTGACGTGGCCCTTCAGGAGTTCAAACTTAGACATTCAGAGGCTCGCTCGGAGTATCGCTCGACCGAGGTGAATCATCGCTAAGGTGGGTGGCTATGACGAACTTGTATTTGCTTAGCCAGCACACTTAAAATACAGTTGATATATGCTAGTCGCTAGAAGAATCACCCCTTGCATGCTAATAAAGAATACAACACATCTAGCTAAGGGAATAATCCCATCTGATACATCTTTGTATAGAACATGAAAGTAGATCGGTTGAACGGAATGGTAGGCTCGCTTTACAGTTCTTATAATTTTACTTTATAGTGTTGCTTTTGTTCTTTATATGTTCTTTGAAGTACATTACTCCATATGTCTTGAAATGCTCGTCACATAGATACGACCTCGGTACAGAAGTACAACATAGATTCTGGTTCACTTACCTGTGGCAGAAGACTATCAAAATAGTCATTCCAAGCCAAACAATTGAAACATGGAAAGTCTTCGGGACCATTGGGTCGCCAAGGCAACTCCCAAAATGGGAACTACAATAAGTAGTAAGATGACAGCATAAATAATGCATGGAATGGAACACAATAGATTATGAGATCTCCGAACGAGTAAAATGTATAAATACTGTGTCAAGTAGCTATGTTCATTCAAGGTCTTAAAGTGTTGCATATAATAAAAGCTTAGTGTTGATCGTCAATGGTCATGGACAACCTGTGCACATGCTTCAGGTTCATGCGGACGGTACGCCGGTCGCGCCGGGGCCGATCCGAACCGGTCAAGAACATTTCAGATAGTCGTTGCTTTCGATGGGAAGCCGTGTAGCGAGGCTCGCTACCTGCGTTGCATTCCATTCCCTTGCCGAGACTATATCTTGTCCATGGCGGCTCGTCGGGTCATAAGACCAAGTTTGTATTATTATTATATGCATACGTGGCGGCAACCCGCGTATGGGCTCGTAGGAACTTATGGCAAGTAACATATGTAAAGTAACCTGAAGTTTGAAACACATTTGAGTAGTCTGAGTAAAATATGCCTATACAAGTATAACATGCCGGTGTAAAATGAGTATAAGATATCTGAGTAATCTGCACAACCTGAGTCACACAAAATGATAAGAATATTGTAAACTGTGCATATCATGCACTTGGTTTAGAAACACGCTCGTAGCATATATGTGTTTGTTATTCGATCTTGAGATTTTATATATCTATATTCGTGCTTGGTTTAACTTGGTTTTATACTTGGACAGGGAAGGACAAATGGTAAGTTGGTAAGTATCGCCGTGTTTCGTGTATATCGCACGGCGCACTGCCACACGAGATAGGCTTTGTATCTTATGCATGAAATTGATCCTAAGGCAAGAATAGCAAGATAACTTAATAGTTGGTGCACAGAACTAATATAACGTGTTGGATTTGTCGAGCGAGCGAGAATCCTCCCCACCAGTGCATTCATGTACTGATAACCTACTAGATTGCTTGCAGGGTGCGGGAGAACCTCGTTCGGTGCGGATTGTCCCCTCGTGCGCGCTAAGGCGTAGAGTTCGTTCTGGAGCCTTGGATTGTTGCGTCCGGAGCTGAAGCATATATACATGACATAATATTGGAACATCGCCTACGTATCATCCCTAGTTGTAAGCCGCTTGGCACGCCTTTATTGTTTGAGAGAGAGAGTGCTTGAACGACTTGTAATCTTGGCCTAGCGCCGCTTGTAATCTTTTTTATTATCAATAAAGAGCTATTTTGTATTCATACTTGTGTTTATTCTATGTTTCCGCTATATCGACTTGGTGAACTAGTTATCAACGGCCGTTCCAGTATTTGCCTTGCGCGAGTGCAACTCCAGGCTCACGTGGCATCATGTCCCGATGGAAACGATCATCCCGCGGGAGCGCTGGCGCGACGATTCGCGCCTAGCGGGGACAGCCGATTCCAGTGGGAGATCTGGGCGTGACAATGATTATTCAAACGAACTCGATGCATAGACTTTGGCTTAAGTATTGAACTGAGTTGTTTGAGGAATGCCAGTAGTAGAATATAGATTTATCAAACGGTAACATTGAAGTTGGATGATTTTGCTAGACGAATTATAATTACGGCATGAACGAACATGACTTGGTGGATAAATATATATAACTTGGATGGCGCAAAGTATGGTAATAAGATGTCTCAATCATTTCGATGATAACCATAACGTTCGACATTTTTGTCTTGTGCAAGCGTAACTTTATGCTCGTACATGCGTCACGCTCGGATTAGGACGATTATCTAGCGGGAGCGTTGGCATGGTGATCTCACGTCCAGCGAGGATGATCGAACTTGTGGGAGACCAGAGCGTGACAAATGATGGATCGTCTTGACTTATGGTTCGACACGATAAGACAAATTTGGGAATACAAATAAATCGAAAGTATTTCAAGGATAAGTTAGTATAGAACCCGAAGTAAGTCACGCTTGATGGTTTAGTGAACGGATACATGAATCTTGTTGAACGAATTAGAGTTATGATTAGAGATTTAGAATTGAATCATAGCTTGGTAGTCTAGACTTAGAATGGATATATGGATTCTATCAAAACATGTTTAAGGAGATAGACTATGCAAATTGTTAGGTGTCATGCCCCAGTCCCAAAATACCGAGGGACTAGACACGTGGCAATGGCCAGCAGCACACACCGATGGGCAAACCCAATTTAATGGACCCATCAGGGTGTACTTAAGCTGTAAAACAACAATATGGGTAATGGTACTAATCTCATCCACAGAAATCAATACAAACAATATCAGAAATATAAATCAACAACAAGTCTCAATAAAATATATCTCGGGGAACAACCCGAGGATAAGTCTGATATAATGGTTCAACATACAAGAATAAAGAGTAAAACAACAACAAATACTGAGTATAGGATAAGCAGATACTCAGGAGAAATCCTCAACAATCACCTCGTCTTCGGTTTCTGGTACTGCTCCAATGTATGCACCTGCTCCTGCTTCTGCTATTGCTAATGCTCCTGTCCCGTATACCTCGGGATAGATCTCCTCTGCTATTCCTGGGGACATAATCCGGATCCAGGTCCTCAGGGGATATAGCAAGGTACAAGAATAACTCAAGCCATAATAAATGCAGTACAATAATAAATGAATCAATAGGGTAAACTATATAACCAGCTAAGTGATATGCAATATGAGAGCATGAATCATACTCAGGCTGAGACTACTATAGGCTCTGTGTCGGGGAAACCCATAGTAGCATTCTCTTGAAGGGACAGTACTTGTGACAAAGCTCTGTGTCAGAGTCTAAGACACCTCCAGATAATAATATATATATATATATATATATATAATATAATCAGCCTTTGATATGATAATACTCTCCTCACCCAATGTAATCACACGTCTCATGTCCATGACACATAAGATCAAATCTAATGCAGCAAGTCATAATGATATCTAAGCACATGCAATATCCATGTCACGAATCATGTAACCTATACAGAATCACCATGAATATCTCAGGAAGATTCTATCTCATGAATAGTGTCAGGTATCCTGTGGTATGACGTACTTGATAATGCAAGCACGAGAATGTATAGGGTCTCGATATCCATGTCTAGGTGACGTTACACAACTCCGCGTACGGCATTGACACCCGAATATTATTTGGACGCTAAGCAATGTCACACGGTCCTAGGTTGAACAGAGATATTACAGTAATAAATCAAGAGAATAGTATAAACAAATGCTACAAATACGGCAATGTACACTTGCCTGGGATTCTGACTCCAACTGTTGCTCTGGTATCAGCGGGATCTGCAGGTACTCCTCCGAATGTTGTAATAAACATTACCATCATGTTCAGAAGACATCAAATAGGTAGAATTGTCTGTCCATAAGTCCAATTGGACACAGGGGCAAAATTGACAGTTTCTGGTCAAAGCGGGGTCCACAGGTAGCCCGCTTGGCACCAAAAAATGTCTCAGAGACAATGTTCTCAAAATTCGTCAAACTTAGTGTCTACAAGTCCAAAATGACGATACGAATCCAACGGAATGTCCAGAACTAGATTTCGATGAGCCGATCACAAAATCGCCCGTCAAGTGGAGCTGTGGGGCCCACGATACGGGATTTTGTCAACGTTCTCAGAATCGAACCAAACTTGGGTCATAGGACCAGCGTATCGTTACGAGTCCGATGGCACAAGTTTTGTTTCGATACAACGAGCATACACAAAGTTACAACGAGTTTCAGAATAGGACCGATACGGGGTGTTGTCGACCGATACGCGTTGATTTTTTTGTGCACGCACATCCAAATCAACTTTCGCGAAATCCTACACGTCTGTATTAACGGCACGCACCTTTTGGTGAAGTCCGCACATGACCAAGTCGTCCCGTTTAGCGGGGCGCACCTAGTTCCAAAAAAATCAAGTATTTAAATAACCAATCTTTTGGTCATTTTTATCCTAAAAATATCATAATCTACATCACGATAAATTACACTAAAATAAGATTTAAAAACTTGGTCATATGGTCTAATTAATTGTTCAGGCTAATTTTGAAAATATTTCACAGGTTGGTCGCAAAACGGTCACGAACTGGGGAGTTTGGGGCGATTTCTGAATTTTTAGAAAAGGGAATTATTTTCCTGATTTTGCGTCGCAGTTTGCGACCGACACAGGACGCGGCACCCCGAACAATTTATACGGGGTTCGAGAGGGTCACGCAGGGTACGCGTAGCAATAGACAGAACGAAAAATGGATTAACGTACAGGAAATTACACACGCGGGAAGGCGGGTACCTCACTGAGGTTCGTGCACTGAGAGGGTCACGGCGAGGCACGGCGGCTAGGGCTGCTGGTCATCGGCGGCGGGGTTCTGCAGCACCGTGCTCGTCGGCGTGGCGAAGTCGTCGGGGTTCTGGTCGGAGGTGTCGCCGGAGGGGGAGATCGGGGTCGGAGGATCGTCGGAGGGGCGGTGGGGATGGGTGTCGACAGTGGCTGTGGTGGTGGTGGTGACTGTGAAGGGGTGGCCGGGGTGTCGGTTTATATAGGCGAGGGTGGGGAGGAGAAGAGGTCGGGAAGGCGAGGGTTTTGGCGGTTGCAGGGGAGTAGAAGCGGCTGGGAGGCGGAGCGGCGTGACCGCCGGCGGCCGGTCGGAAAAATGCCGTCGGTGAGAAGACGGAGGGACGGGTATTAAAAAGCTACAGTTACTGTAGCAGTAACTAATGGGTTCGGGTCGGGTCGAAGTGGGTCGGGTCGGCTAACGGGTCCGGATCCGACCCGCTAGGAGTTTGGGTCGGTTCAGTTGGTCCGGTTCGGTTTGGTTTAATAAACCGGTTGGGTTCAACTTGGTTTGTTTTGGGTTTAAATAAAATATTGTTTTTAAGTCTTTAAAACTAGTTCTGGGGTCCAATAAATTCCAAAAAAATTGCTGTAAATTTAATTAATTATTTTACACCCAAAAATATTATTTTTATAATATTTTAATACTTATTTTTATACTTTAAAAATATTTGATTCAGAAGAAATTTTATTTTAATTCCTGAAAAATTCCAGAAAATTCCAGAAAAATTTTAAAAATTTATTTTTAAATTCTGAAAAATTCTGGGGATTTACAATCTACCCCCCTTAAGAGGATTGCGTCCTCGCAATCAAAGAAATAACCGGTCAGAAGAGATGACACGGTTGCAAGCATTGTTTGAAGCATGACACAATCAAAAAATTATGACCAAAGATAAATCGAAGGACGAGAGTTAAGCAAAATACATAGGGAATGAATAAAATATTTCCCT
Organism: Iris macrosiphon; assembly: GCA_036927795.1. Classification (NCBI taxonomy): domain Eukaryota; kingdom Viridiplantae; phylum Streptophyta; class Magnoliopsida; order Asparagales; family Iridaceae; genus Iris; species Iris macrosiphon. Next base: position 178,113,559 of record JAYESA010000001.1, read on the forward strand.
AAACAATAAAAATTAAGTAATTCAAGAGTGAAGGAAATATGGTTAGAAAAACTACAACTGAGAAAAAAACTAGGTTATCAATTATTAATAAGTCCAAAATACTAGTTTTAAGGCTAATGTCATGAACTAACAGACATGTGTTAAATCAATGCTAGGAATATGCATCTATGAATAACTTACACGCATTTGCTACTCCACGAGTCTGCGCGTCCTCCAAGGTCATCGCAAAAGCTTGTCCGCGTTCTTGCGGTGGTGCCCTCTGTTGTTGCTGGGCTTGCTGAAAAAGTGCTGCTCGTGGGGCCAAGGGTGGTCTTGGTTGATATCCTCCTGGTGCTGGTAGAGCTTGTTGGTTTACTATCGGTGATCCTTCTCGACGCTCAGGGCATTCCCACACTGAATGTTGTCTGGATCCGTAAGCTAAACATAATCCCAATCTGCGTCGGTATTCCTTGGCAAGATGGCCTGCCTTGCCACAGTAGTGGCAAGAAGGTAGGATTAGTGCTAGTGGTGTAGATGCTCTCTGCTGTTGGTGTAGGTGAGATCTCTTTGCAGCTTCTTCTTGTGGTGCTCTGGCTAGTGCTGATGTGATTGGCCGCTTAAGGCTGGACTCTCTCTTAGTGATGCGCTCCATGCGTCGGGCTGCAGCAAGAACGTCCGAGTATGAAGTAGGTGCAACGGATCCGATTAATCTTTGTAGCTCGAAGTTTAGTCCGTCGAAGAACTTTTCAGCCTTCTCCTCTTCTGTCGGGATCAAGGTAGGGGCGAAGCGACTCAGACGGATGAACTCCGCATTGTATTCTTCCACTGTCATACTGTCTTGAGTGAGGCGATTGAACTTGTCCCGAATGTATGCACTTGGTTCTGCTTCTGCTATTGCTAATGCTCCTGTCCCGTATACCTCGGGATAGATACTCAGGAGAAATCCTCAGCAATCACCTCGTCCTCAGTTTCTGGTACTGCTCCAATGTATGCACCTGCTTCTGCTTTTACTATTGCTAATGCTCATGTCCTGTATACCTCGGGATAGATCTCCTCTGCTATTCCTGGGGGCATAATCCGGATCCAGGTCCTCAGGGGACATAGCAAGGTACAAGAATAACTCAAGCCATAATAAATACAGTGCAATAATAAATGAATCAATAGGGTAAACTATATAACCAGCTAAGTGATATGCAATATGAGAGCATGAATCATACTCAGGCTGAGACTACTATAGGCTCTGTGTCGGGGAAACCCATAGCAGCATTCTCTCGAAGGGACAGTACTTGTGCCAAAGCTGTGTGTCAGAGTCTAAGACACCTCCAGATAATAATAATATATATATATATATATATATATATATATATAATATAATCAGCCTTTGATATGATAATACTCTCCCCACCCAATGTAATCACACGTCTCATGTCCATGACACGCAAGATCAAATCTAATGCAGCAAGTCATAATGATATCTAAGCACATGCAATATCCATATCACGAATCATGTAACCTATACAGAATCACTATGAATATCTCAGGAAGATTCTGTTTCATGAGTAGTTTCAGGTGTCATGTGGTATGACGTACTTGATAATGCAAGCACGAGAATGTATAGGGTCTCGATATCCATGTCTAGGTGACGTTACACAACTCCGCGTACGGCGTTGACACCCGAATATTATTCGGACGCTAAGCAATGTCACACGGTCCTAGGTTGAACAGAAATATTACAGTAATAAATCAAGAGAATAGTATAAACAAATACCGTAAGTATGGTAAGGTACACTTGCCTGGGGTTCTGACTCCAACTGTTGCTCTGGTATCAGCGGGATCTGCAGGTACTCCTCCGAATACTGTAATAAATGTTACCATCATGTTCAGAAGACATCAAATAGCTAGAATTGCCTGTCCATAAGTTCAATTTGGACACAGGAGCAAAATTGATAGTTTCTGGTCAAAACGGGGTCCATATGTGGCCCGCTTCGCACCGAAAAATGTGTCAGAGAAAATGTTCTCCAAATTCGTCAAACTTAGTATCTACAAGTCCAGAACGACGATACGAACCCAACAGAATATCCAGAACTGGATTTCGATGAGCCGATCACAAAATCGCCCGTCAAGTGGAGCCGTGGGGCCCACGATACGGGATTTTGTCAACGTTCTCAGAATCGAACCAAACTTGGGTCACAGGACCAGCATATCGCTACGATTCCGATGGCAAAAGTTTCATTTCGATACGACGAGCGTACACGAAGTTACAATGAGTTTCAGAACAGGGCCGATACGGGGTGTTGTCGACGGATACGTGTTGATTTCGGTGTGCACGCACATCCAAATCAACTTCCGTGAAAATCCACACGTCCGTATTAATGGCGCACACCTTTCGGTGAAGTCTGTACATGACTAAGTCATCCCGTTTAGCGGGACGCACCCAGTTCCGAAAAAATCAGGGTATTTAAATAACCAATCTTTTGGTCATTTTTACCCTCAAAAATATTATAATCTACAGCATGATAAATTACACTAAAATAGGGTTTAAAACTTGGTCATATGGTCTAATTAATTGTTCAGGCCAATTTTGAAAACATTTTACAGGTTGGTCGCAAAACGGTCACGAACTGGGAAGTTCGGGACAATTTCTGAATTTTCAGAAAAGGGAATTATTTTTCTGATTTTGCGTCGCAGTTTACGACCGACACAGGATACGACACCCCGAACAATTTGTACGGGGTTCGAGAGGGTCACGCAGGGTATGCGTAGCAACACACAGAACGGAAAATGGATTAACGTACAGGAAATTACACACGCGGGAAGGCGGGTACCTCACTGAGGTTCGTGCATTGAGAGGGTCGCGGCGAGGCACGGCGGCGGGGCACGGCGGCTAGGGCTGCTGGTCGTCGGCGGGGTTTTGCGGCACCGTGCTCGTTGTCATGGAGAAGTCGTCGGGGTCCTGGGCGGAGGCGTCGCCGGAGGTGGAGCTCGGGGTCGGAGGATCTTCGGAGGGGCGGTGGGGATGGGTGTCGACGGTGGCTGTGGTGGTGGTGGTGACTGTGAAGGAGTTTGGGTCGGTTCAGTTGTTCCGGTTCGGTTTGGTTTAATAAACCGGTTGGGTTCAGCTTGGTTTGTTTTGGGTTTAATTAAAATATTATTTTTAAGTCTTTAAAACTAGTTCTGGGGTCCAATAAATTCCAGAAAAATTGCTGTAAATCTAATTAATTATTTTACACCAAAAAATATTATTTTCATAATATTTTAATACTTATTTTTATACTTTAAAAATATTTGATTCAGAAGAACATTTATTTTAATTCCTGAAAAATCATAAAAAAATCCAGAAAAAATCCGAAAATATATTTTTAAATTCTGAAAAATTCTGAGGGTTTACACTAGGCATGTCATGCGACTTGGATATATCATGGATTTGACTGAACGGACTCGAACCCTATGCAACGAATGTGTTAATGTGAGTAGGATGATCCGTGCTCGATGTTTAAAAATTTGAGTAAAACGAGCTTAGGTAGAATATCTCGTACAAACGAATAATGGTTTGACCTTAGGAATTGGGGCGAGCATCGTGCGACGAATTTGTACGATGAATCGTGTGCTTGAAATGTACCTATGACCTTGTGAGATAACCTAGTAATTAGTTAGACGACCCTGTACCGAGTGAAAGAACTTGTGTAACCGACTTTAGCATATTGCTTGAACAAACCATTGAACTGGGGCAGCAAGACTTAGTGTTAGACTTGGAATAGTAAGTGTGTGCAATGCCTGGTTGAGTTGGAATAAAAATTACTTGGATTTTGATTGACCCTGCTGAAAGTATCATTGTGATTCATAAGACGAGAACCCTTGAGATTTTCGCAAGTAGCTTGTCCGAATTTACTATCGCTAAGTTTGGTTGAATGCATATGTTGGAGGGACGCCTTAAACGTGTGCACGATCCACGACTCAATGATATGTTGAACTCGAGTGCAAAGACTTCGCTATCGCTAATTCGGTTGACATGCATATATTTGAGGGACGCTTTGAATATGTGCATGATCCAGACTTGCGATATGCTGATCTCGAATGCTAATGTAAGTGAATATATTAGATTCACATGGACGAGTATAATAATTTGAATAAGTTTGCCTCAGCCCTAGATCATCATTCAAGATGGATCATACCATACCCCGCGTTAAGCGATATATGTTCCGCGCTAAGGCGCAGTAAAGACTGAGTCAGAGCTTGGATTGAATGATAGAGTCATTCAATGAGACAGACATAGCTTGCACGGAGACACGGTACAAGGAACGAGTAGGAAATTATGTTCGAACGGATATAGTGGTACTGATTGTTATGTTTGAGATAGATTCGATAGTACAATAGAACGGTTTGCGCTCAGGAAGTCTCGAGGATGAGACTTTTTCTGGGTGGTGTATAATGTAATGACCCATTCCGTTCAAGCGGATAGCCGATTCAAATGGTGCAAGTACAATGACCCGACCCGTTTTGCTCAGCAAGAAGACTCGTTTGAGGCAAAGGATTCCAGACTTGGCCCTTCAGGAGTTCAGACTTAGACTTTCAAAGGCTTGCTCGGAGTATCGCTCGACCGAGGTGGATCATCGCTAAGGTGTGTGGCTATGATAAACTTATCTTTGCTTAGCCAGCACACTTAAAATATGGACGATACATGTTAGTCGCTAGGTGAATCACCCCTTACGTGCTAATAAAGAATACAACACACCTAACTAAGGAAATAATCCCATATTGTATTGTTTGTGTTAGAACATAGAAATGAAACTTGGCTTATAACTTGGACCCTCGCATGCTAACTTAGTTTCGTGCAAGTAGACCCCGCTATGCCTCGAGTAGATCATTATGGACCCTTCATAATGCACTGTTTCACTTGTTTACATTGCACGCCCTAGATTATGTCGCTCAGTATGTCTCTGTACGGCTTCACTCCTCGTACTACCCCTTAGACCGTGCCAACGTAAATGCTTATATTTCATACAAATGCATGCTTGCCTGCTTACACTGTAGTTTATACTCGTTGCCTCGTTTCAATGCTTGCCACATAAGTTTATGCCATAATCAAGTAACACTATCCGTATCGTGCATGCATCTAGTTAGCCAGAAGACTATCAAATAGTCCTTCTGTGTAATATGAACCTGCAAGTATACGGGTCCGTTAGGTTGCCAAGGCAGTTTCCGAACCAGGGGAATGCATCAAGTCAAGTTTAACTCTCAACGAGAATCATGTCAAGTAAAGCAAGAATCATATCTTGTGGAGCAATACTCGTTCAGAACAAGAATCAAGAATTATCATATCATGTTGTAAATCTGGAAGACCCATGACTTTCATGTTGCGGACAACTTGTTGAACAAGAAATTTTTTTGGATCTAGTTCCACAGACGGTCTCTGGGGCACCGGGGCTGTCACGACCCGCACCCGGATATTCGGGCACGAGTACGTGGTTACGCCAGCCTACGCCATAAAATCGGCGGTAGAACGCTGTCTGGGTCATTTCTAACTATCTAACATCTCAACAATATATTATGGTACCTGTCAAACATCTCAACTCCCAACGGAGGAGCAATATGGCATCTCACATAAATAACTAATCTCAATCACAAAACAAGCTAAGGAAGAAATATGCACGAATGAAAATAACGAGGGAAGAATAAAAAGTACAAATCCATAATCTGAATAATATACAAGATGTGAAACCACAACAGAAATAGTCTAATACAATCTCAGATACAAAAGTCTAAACCTCCTCGGGCTCTACAACTAAGTTTCCCTGGTAAATAAGAGTGTCCTCTATAGGTACGTCGTCCTGCGGCCCGTAGTAGGTGGGACACTGCTCTAGAAGCCAGTCATCTGGAAAAATATATCCAGTCAGGATTGGAACGAAGTACATACCTCTGAAAGCAGTTTCAATAGCATAATCGAGCATATAAACAGATATAGAAATGAAATACAAGATCACTGAACATATGAAAGATGAACAAGATATATATAGGTAATGTACGAGGGTATATAGATCAACAATATGGATATCAGCAATATGATAAAGTAACTGCAATCTAAAACTAACTACTGTGCCTCAGAATACGAGTTCATTATGTGATCGGGTTTGTTACGACCCGCACCCGAAATTTGGGCATGAGTCGTGGGTACGTCCAGCCTACACCGCAGCATCGGCGGTAGAACGCTGTCTAGGTCTCAATATAATATATATCCCGTCAATAGTCTCAACTCCATACGGAGGACAATGATAATATAATCCACAGTTCTATAAATATACTCAATCACAAGCTATATGAAAGTAATTGGCACGATGAGAAATGGAAATAAAGAGTTCTATCATAAGCCAACACAAATAAGTACATCACAAGTCCTGAGTCTAGATGTCCTCAAAAGTCACAAATAAAAAAATACAACTCAGTCTCAGTCTAAAACAATAATACAGGAAAAAGAGTAATCTAAGTGCAGGCAGGTAGGATCTCCTCTAGGATAGGCAACTCCTCTGGGATTTCCGGAGTGAAATCTCCCTCTAGTCCTGGGCCGTAATGGGTGGGGCAAAAGTTCTCCAGGTCCTTTGAAAAATGTTATCCAGTCAGGATTGGAGCGAAGCACAAACACTAACAGCAGTTTTATTTAAGTTGACAAAAACTATAAACAGTGTAAGAAATACAAGATGGAAATAAATACTGGAAATATAGAGTACTGGAAAAAGTAAATAGGCAATAGAACATATAAAAATGAACAATATACAGTGAATGCTAGAACAAATGAATCTGAAATAAAGAATAAACATCTAGCTAAGTGTTTGAAATATCAGTTTATTATGTGATCGGCTTGGGACTAGATCAGGCTGGTTACATATGATTAGCTATGATTCTTGTAGGTCAGGCTAACCATATGGTTAGCTATGATGTATGTAATGGTCAGGCTAATCATATATAACAGCTATGAAGCATGTAAATGGTCAGGCCGCACCCGACGTGAGAAGTGGGGTGAGCTATGATGCATGTAGAGTTTGGATATGATCACATAATCTACTAATAGTTCCCCATCCCCAGCTAGCACGATGGATTCCAATCACGACTCCTCATGATAGGGATCTAGGGTGCTAACCCGTGTATCCATAGTGTCGGAATCAAGTATGTAATACAACTAAATTTATAGAAGTAATCAACAAAACGAAAACTGTCAGAGAATGTACTCGCCTGTGGTCCCGATGAATATGTGAGGATCGATGTCCAAAATGGAGTCACAAAGACCTAATTGTGGAATATAAATGTCAGATACTGAATTAAGGAAATAACATGTTTAACTAATTAAGTGCGAGGCTTCTAGGTCATATCTAAGTCCATACTAGGTTAACATTGTTACTCTAGGCTTTATATTAATACTAAACAATATTTACATACTAGACATTTAGTATAAATATAACTCCTATATAGATTCTAAGGTATTATTAAATCTATTTAACTGTTACTTAAACTAGTACTCCAAATGCAACCTTAACTCATAAACACTATGTATTAACTAGGATACCAAGTACTGATACTCTACTCACTAAACTGACACAGTACTTAGCCTACTATATTCCTGTCTTAGTATATCAACCCACCTCCAATACCCTTGCATACTATTTACTTACCTACTCTTAAAAAAATCTGGACTGCTGTTACTCTAACAACTGACACTCCCAAAACAGGGACACACACAGTCTCAGTGATACACACTCTCAGCTCACTGGTTCACATACAGATATTCACACACACAACACTCACACACAGATATTCACACACACAACACTCACACACAGATACTTAAGGTTCACTCACACAGGACTCACTACACACTCACTGACCTCACTACACACTCACTCACAGTCCCCATATCTGATACACAATTACACACACTGAACTTATTGAGGCAAACACAGGTTTCTTACTGACCTACAGCTACACTAAACTCTACACACTGGAATTAAAATCCTACACACACACAATTCACATAGGTAACTCACAGTCATTAAAATACTGACACAGGTAGATACACACACTCAGTATCTAACTGATACACACCCAACTCGAAACACACTGAGACTCACACATTGTTCACTGAACTACACCTCAACACACAGGTTTTCTTCTAACTGAGACACCCCCCTATTACACAGGTTTGCCACACACAGATTCTACACTGAAATTTGAAAATAAACCTGGGACACACTACCTTCTCATACACTCACTGATACATTAGGTTCTCACAGTCACACACTCTACACACACACACTGATTCATAAATTCTAAAACCAGCTCACAGAAATGCCCGACTGACTGATATACAGAACTAATATCTTACACAAACACTATCATACACCCACACACAGTCCTAGACACACTGGTACACTCTCAAACTGACTGATACTGAGCTACACAGTCTGATACAAGACACACACACATACTACCTGAGACACAAGGACTCCCACAGACACAGAAACTTACTGACACGACACAGGTTCACCCAATACACAGATACAAACTACCCGACTGCACAACACACATGTTTTTCTTATTTCACGGGCTCACTGATACATTCTCCAGTTCATAAAATCCCTGATGCCAAAATTCAAGAGAAACCCAAATACAGAACATAACCCAATGCATCACATACACACACTGGGAGATGTAATCAGTCTACGAGCAACCCCTAGGGTTAGGGTTCCTAAAATTGGGGGAAAATACCCGTAGGCCACCAAAACACAAATTCCTCCTAGGTCTTCATGTATAATCCCTAAAAAATCGAAACCTAACATCAAGGTGGGTTCCTAATGGGCAACAACAACAGAAAACAGAAATTAAAATGGATTAAAATTTGATTTTACCTATTGGGAGTGGTTTCCCAATGGAGGTTCTCCTTCTCCAAGTCCTCTTGACCCAAGCTCCTTGCTTCCCCTTTGTTGGAGGAGGAAGGTGGAACTCCTAGGTCTGGATTCCGAATTTGGGGGTGGGGGAAATGGTTTTCAAATGGAGGCTAGGGTTTAGTTTCTTTCTTCATGAAGAATGGTTGAGGGAGGCTCCCCTTTATAACATAGGCTAGGTTTAGGGTTACTAATGCAAGGGTTAAGTTAATCCTCCATGTTAAATCATGAAGAACTTAATTAGCTAAGGTTTAGTCATTTCTAGGGTTTGAGATTCTAAACCTATAATTGAATTTTAGGGTTTTCCTAATGCTATCTTACAAGTTAGGGTTTAGCCATTAGGGTTAGACCTAATGAGTTTCTAGGGTTCAACCTAAAACCAAACATCAAGAACAACACATAATTAATTTATAAAACTCATCATATTAATTAAATACATAATTAAATCAAATAGGGAAAATTATACTAATGCCATAATCTGGAAATGTGGTAGTGACAAGTCTACCCTCCTAAAAATAATTTCGTCCTCGAAATTGGATTGAACTAGAACAAGAACGAAATCAGAAAAGGAATTATACCTCAAGTCTAGAAGAGATACGGGTATTGCTCGCGCATTTCGTCCTCCCTCTCCCAGGTCGACTCCCCTGGAGAGTGATGTCTCCATGCAACACGAACCAAAGGAATAGTCTGGTTCCGCAACACCTTCTCTCTGCGATCCAAGATCTCTACGGGCTGCTCAGGGTAGCTGAGAGTCGGACCAACCTCGATCTCCGAGTGATCAAGTACGTGACTAGGGTCTGCCACGTACCGCCTCAGCTGTGACACGTGGAACACATCATGCACTCCCTCTAGTGCAGGCGGCAAGTCTAGTCTATACGCCACTGCACCTACCCTTGCAAGAATACCGAAGGGTCCGATGTAGCGTGGGCTAAGCTTCCCGCCTCCACCAAAATGAATCGTGCCACGCGTCGGAGAATCCGTAGGAATACTAGATCGCCAACCTAAAACAAAAAAGTCTCAACATGCTGTCTAAGCAAACAAACACAAGCCAGAAAAATAACAATCTATACCTGAAACTCAAGGGGTCTACGGTGGCTGTCGGCCCAATGCCGCTGTCTGTCCTGTGCCACTCGCAGTCTGTCTCTGATGAGTTTCACCTTTTCTGCTGCATCCACGACCATTTCTGGTCCTAGCAAGGCTCTCTCTCCAACGTCGTCCCAAGATAACGGTGTACGACACCTCCATCCATAAATAGCCTCAAATGGTGTCATCTCGATGCTGGCCTGGTAGCTGTTGTTGTAAGCAAACTCTACCAGGTGCAGATGATCCTCCCAAGAACCTCCGAGATCTAAAACGCAAGTGCGTAGCATATCCTTGAGAGTCTGAATAGTCCTTTCAGACTGCCCGTCTGTCTGGGGGTGGTATGAGGTACTGAACTTGAGCTGAGTGCCCAAGCTAGCCTGCAAACTTCTCCAGAAGTGGAAAGTGAAACGACTATCCCGATCCGAGACGATGCTCACAGGAACTCCATGAAGCCAAACGATCTGTCGTACGTACATCTCTGCTAGCCTCTCTGTCGACGTGCCCACCTTGAAAGGTAAGAAGTGGGCTGATTTGGTCAACCTGTCCACGATGACCCAAATCACGTCCTTCCCTCCTGGAGAACGCGGAAGCCCTGAAACGAAATCCATGGTCACGTGCTCCCACTTCCACTCTGGGATAGGTAAAGGTTGAAGCAATCCACCTGGCCTCTGCCGGTCCGCCTTTACCTGCTGGCACACTAGACACCGGGATACGAAGCGTGCTACCTCACGCTTCATTCTATACCACCATACGTGCTCCCTCAAGTCTCGATACATCTTGTTGGCACCGGGATGCATCGAGTACTGAGAGCGGTGTGCCTCCTGCAAAACCTCCTCGTGCAGCTCCCCGCTCGGCACACACATCCTCGTGTCGTGCCGTAAAGAACCATCATCTGCGATAGTAAAGTCGTCCAACAATCCTGGCCGAACCTGTGCCCTGATACTCCTCAGAGCCTCATCATCATACTGCGCAGCTCTGATTCTGTCCATCAGCTCGGACTATATCTGCAATCTCCACATCCGAATCTCAGTACCGGGAACTAACACCTCAATTTCCAAGCTTTCCAGATCAGCCAATAAATGTCTATCTGTCGGGGTGTACTACTAACTACATTCTAACAAGAAAACCCTGAATACAAACTATGGTACTAAGGAATAAATCAATCAATCAACAGACGAAAAAAGGAACAGAAGGAAAGAACAGAATATAGTCTTCTAACCCATTACTTGGATATCTTCATCCTCTAATATACACTTAACTCTGGCATATTCACTAACTAACTCCTATCCCTGTACACTAGTACCCATATCAACTAATCATTAGTCCACAACATCCATGAATACATCCTCATTGCACACACTTGTCTATTAATACCAAATCTGATACCAAGGACCTCTAACACAATCATAGGTCAATGATGCATTCAAAGTTTGATACTCCTTTCCCTGTAGGTACCTCCGTTCTACTACAAGTACACCTACTGCTAGTTCTCTTTCCTACTACAATTATTCATACTAGTGTTCTTATCACTCAAGTGCACCAAGTGCAACACATCATACTAAGTACTGTTCTCTCTAATACAACTCTAGATGGATACCCAAGTCTGTTTGCAGTGCCATCTCAATCATGCCCAAGTCAACAGATCCTTACGTATGCACTTCATCCACTCATATACTAGTATATGTTTCTTACCCACCATAAAATTTTATTCTCATAATAAAATCATCAAAATTTAACTTTTGAACAATTTAAAATAAAAAGACATACTTCCTCAATAGTCAAATACTCAACATCGAAATAAAACTTTAATTGCTTCTAAAATCTTTATAGCTTTGACTACGTTTATTGAATCAAATTTGAATCCTCAAAATTTCAATAACATAGAATTTCAACTCCTTAAAATTCTCAAAAAATTTCAATTCATTTCCACTCTTGAAACGATAAAATTAAATCCACAAGTATACATATAAATACTCACAGTCGCTAATACTCAAGGTGCACACAAATACACCAATTATCTACAACCTCAACTGTGTACTAAAATTTGTACTACCCGGATTACTTGCATTATTACTCCCAATAATCAAAGTTATCATCACACGTATTTTCTTCCATGATTTTCGATCTATATCAATGGGTACACCAATCTAATTATCATTACACGAAGTACTTACTGTTACTAGCACAATTTTCAATAATCCTCGGTATAGAAACATTAATACTCTTGGCAGGGTAACACTAGCTTCATTATTGGATCATCTCATCAACTTATTAGAACTCATAATTACTTGCACCTTCTATAACTTCACTTTACTCTCATGGGTAAGTATATGGTTCTTCATCTCGACTGAGGTATATGTATTTCCCTTTAATCTTTTACAGCCTGTTAAACTAATCTGTGATACGCTTCACAACTTCCATTACCAATCCTGATATTTCTCCACTCATGACATCTCATCAAAACCCTTTATGCATATATATTTCTTTACTTTTAACACACCCGATATCAATTATCAAATTGAACATCATGCTCCATTAATCCTTAACACAATTCCTTGATACTTAATTTTTTACATAGATCATCCAATTACATAATCATGATTATCCAGGACGGGTATGTTGGCTCTGATACTAACTCTTGGAACTATCACTGATACTCTATACTCTCCTTTACTCATAGTACTGTAATGACACCTATCCTAGAGCTATTGCTACAAGGTACTATGCTATGGGTTAACTCTAGATTAAGGCCTACTGCTCACATGTCCAACTAGAAAGCACTTACAAACACACAAGCAACACTCAGTCAATACTAATACTCAGGACACAGACATAATTACAAGTCACTAATTATCATACTTAACAAGGAATCCTCAAAGAATAGAAGCTCAAAAAGGACTGGATTGAGGACTGAAGGTATTTCTACTGCTAGCAAACAAAAGAACGATGGAATAAAGTCTTGTAATAACAGAAATAGATAAGTGTTGAGATGATACTTTAAGAACTAATTTAAGATACAACCTGATAATCATACACGTCTGTCCAAAATCATGACACTTAGAATCCTCGCCACGCCAGTAAGCATAGGTACAATAAACGACAGGTTCCATAACTAAGTTATGCAACCCTATAATCATGTCATCTAGAATCTTCGCCACGCCAACCGGTATGGCTGCGAGAGACTCTAAATTTCATAACTAAAGTATGTACATCCAAGTCAGGTTCCTACGTTCTCGTCAAGACAGCTAATATGGCTGCGATAAACTCTAGATTCCATAACCAAAGTAGACGTTTTACCTTTCTCAATGTCCTCATCAACATATGTCATCAGATGATACCGTAAATTTTAGCCCGTAAAATTCATCTTGATATAAAATTAACTCAACAACGATACTAAGAATTAAATTTAACAACTAGTCAACAAGAATCAAACTCAATATCAACGAGTGAGGACGGACGGAAACAAGGGCGAAGGATTAAAATTAGAATTGTAATAAGATTCTCAAGGGGTCGTCCCAGGAATCTCTCAGGAATTTTGTGATTGAGTATCTTCTCTCATCCTAGTATCATATCTCCTATATTCTATAGCAGGCACGCAGTAGTACAACTATGACGTCACACTACCACGACATCGCACAACTTGCGAAGTCTGACCTGCATGGGCCACCACTAAAAACGTGTCACGACCCGCACCCGAAATTTGGGCATGAGTCGTGGGTACGTCCAGCCTACACCGCAGCATCGGCGGTAGAACGCTGTCTAGGTCTCAACATAATATATATCTCGTCAATAGTCTCAACTCCGTACGGAGGACAATGATAATATAATCCACAGTTCTATAAATATACTCAATCACAAGCTATATGAAAGTAATTGGCACGATAAGAAATGGAAATAAAGAGTTCTATCATAAGCCAACACAAATAAGTACATCACAAGTCCTGAGTCTAGATGTCCTCAAAAGTCACAAATAAAAAAATACAACTCAGTCTCAGTCTAAAACAATAATACAGGAAAAAGAGTAATCTAAGTGCAGGCAGGTAGGATCTCCTCTAGGATAGGCAACTCCTCTGGGATTTCCGGAGTAAAATCTCCCTCTAGTCCTGGGCCGTAATGGGTGGGGCAAAAGTTCTCCAGGTCCTCTGAAAAATATTATCCAGTCAGGATTGGAGCGAAGCACAAACACTAACAGCAGTTTCATTTAAGTTGACAAAAACTATAAACAGTGTAAGAAATACAAGATGGAAATAAATACTGAAAATGTAGAGTACTGGAAAAAGGAAATAGGCAATAGAACATATAGAAATGAACAATATACAGTGAATGCTAGAACAAATGAATCTGAAATAAAGAATAAATATCTAGCTAAGTGTTTGAAATATCAGTTTATTATGTGATCGGCTTGGGACTAGATCAGGCTGGTTACATATGATTAGCTATGATTCTTGTAGGTCAGGCTAACCATATGGTTAGCTATGATGCATGTAATGGTCAGGCTAATCATATATAACAGCTATGAAGCATGTAAATGGTTAGGCCGTACCCGACGTGAGAAGTGGGGTGAGCTATGATGCATGTAGAGTTTGGATATGATCACATAATCTACTAATAGTTCCCCATCCCCAGCTAGCACGATGGATTCCAATCACGACTCCTCATGATAGGGATCTAGGGTGCTAACCCGTGTATCCATAGTGTCAGAATCAAGTATGTAATACAACTAAATTTATAGAAGTAATCAACAAAACGAAAACTGTCAGAGAATGTACTCGCCTGTGGTCCTGATGAATATGTGAGGATCGATGTCCAAAATGGAGTCACAAAGACCTAATTGTGGAATATAACTGTCAGATACTGAATTAAGGAAATAACATGTTTAACTAATTAAGTGCGAGGCTTCTAGGTCATATCTAAGTCCATACTAGGTTAACCTTGTTACTCTAGGCTTTATATTAATACTAAACAATATTTATATACTAGGCATTTAGTATAAATATAACTCCTATATAGATTCTAAGGTATTATTAAATCTATTTAACTGTTACTTAAACTAGTACTCCAAATGCAACCTTAACTCATAAACACTATGTATTAACTAGGATACCAAGTACTGATACTCTACTCACTAAACTGACACAGTACTTAGCCTACTATATTCCTGTCTTAGTATATCAACCCACCTCCAATACCCTTGCATACTATTTACTTACCTACTCTTAAAAAATCTGGACTGCTGTTACTCTAACAACTGACACTCCCAAAACAGGGACACACACAGTCTCAGTGATACACACTCTCAGCTCACTGGTTCACACACAGATATTCACACACACAACACTCACACACAGATATTCATACACACAACACTCACACACAGATACTTAAGGTTCACTCACACATGACTCACTACACACTCACTGACCTCACTACACACTCACTCAAAGTCCCCATATCTGATACACAATTGCACACACTGAACTTATTGAGGCAAACACAGGTTTCTTACTGACCTACAGCTACACTAAACTCTACACACTGGAATTAAAATCCTACACACACACAATTCACATAGGTAACTCATAGTCATTAAAACACTGACACAGGTAGATACACACACTCAGTATCTAACTGATACACACCCAACTCGAAACACACTGAGACTCACACATTGTTCACTGAACTACACCTCAACACACAGGTTTTCTTCTAACTGAGACACCCCCCTATCACACAGGTTTGCCACACACAGATTCTACACTAAAATTTGAAAATAAACCTGGGACACACTACCTTCTCATACACTCACTGATACATTAGGTTCTCACAGTCACACACTCTACACACACACACACACTGATTCATAAATTCTAAAACCAGCTCACAGAAATGCCCGACTGACTGATACACAGAACTAATATCTTACACAAACACTATCATACACCCACACACAGTCCTAGACACACTGGTACACTCTCAAACTGACTGATACTGAGCTACACAGTCTGATACAAGACACACACACATACTACCTGAGACACAAGGACTCCCACAGACACAGAAACTTACTGACACGACACAGGTTCACCCAATACACAGATACAAACTACCCGACTGCACAACACACATGTTTTTCTTATTTCATGGGCTCACTGATACATTCTCCAGTTTATAAAATCCCTGATGCCAAAATTCAAGAGAAACCCAAATACAGAACATAACCCAATGCATCACATACACACACTGGGAGATGTAATCAGTCTACGAGCAACCCCTAGGGTTAGGTTCCTAAAATTGGGGGAAAATACCCGTAGGCCACCAAAACACAAATTCCTCCTAGGTCTTCATGTATAATCCCTAAAAAATCGAAACCTAACATCAAGGTGGGTTCCTAATGGGCAACAACAACAGAAAACAGAAATTAAAATGGATTAAAATTCGGTTTTACCTATTGGGAGTGGTTTCCCAATGGAGGTTCTCCTTCTCCAAGTCCTCTTGACCCAAGCTCCTTGCTTCCCCTTTGTTGGAGGAGGAAGGTGGAACTCCTAGGTCTGGATTCCGAATTTGGGGGTGGGGGAAATGGTTTTCAAATGGAGGCTAGGGTTTAGTTTTTTTCTTCATGAAGAATGGTTGAGGGAGGCTCCCCTTTATAACATAGGCTAGGTTTAGGGTTACTAATGCAAGGGTTAAGTTAATCCTCCATATTAAATCATGAAGAACTTAATTAACTAAGGTTTAGTCATTTCTAGGGTTTGAGATTCTAAACCTATAATTGAATTTTAGGGTTTCCCTAATGCTATCTTACAAGTTAGGGTTTAGCCATTAGGGTTAGACCTAATGAGTTTCTAGGGTTCAACCTAAAACCAAACATCAAGAACAACACATAATTAATTTATAAAACTCATCATATTAATTAAATACATAATTAAATCAAATAGGGAAAATTACACTAATGCCCTAATCTGGAAATGTGGTAGTGACAGGGTTGGGTGAACATGATCAGGTAAGACGGATTACAAGTGAAGTATGTAATCAGAATGTACACGATTTGTAACAATGGCTTTGATCACATAATCAACTCCTACTCTCCCACCCCCAACTAATACCGATGGATCCAATCACGACACGCTACGAACACAAAAATATAACCACTGTCACGAGCAGTGGGTGTACACGAATATCATAACCACCGAACACGAGCAGTGGGTGTACACGAATAAGCACACTGAACACGAGCAGTGGGTGAACACGAAGTAACATCAATACCCAGTATACACGATGAGATATAATGTACACGAGTACCCGCTGAACACGGTAGGGGATAACACCTCATGACGGGATCCATATAGCACTAGTCCGTAAAAATCACTGTATCGGGATCAATGTATACAATTCTAGAACATGCATATATACAATATTATTAATTAAAAACAATCAGAGAAATATACTCGCCTGACGTCCTGAGCAAGGTGTGTCTCTCGATGCCCAAGCCGGTGTCTCACAACCTATATATGGTATGTTGCATCAATACAAGGTTTGATAATGAAAATAACTGAAGTTGATGAAATTCTAGGTCGATACGCCATTTCTAAGTCAAACCGATGAGATCTAGGTTGCAAGAGTCTAATGCTAGTCACTAAGTCAATATACTATGAAACTATGCTAAACTAGCTAAGCTAACACATAACAGAGCATTCAAGAAGTCGTATCCTAAGATACGCAGGTTTTCGAATATAAAAATAGGTTTATATATATATACATAAGTCATCTATAATAATAATATCTTAAAACAAATTAATTATGATACTTTGGTCTTGTGCCAATGCGTATCGCAAATACCCTGATACTCAACTTAATACCCTGGGTATCGACCCATACCTTGGGAATACCTTGGTATCCCAAGGCAACCCAAACTCCAAATTAACTAATACATATATATCCAAACTAATACTAGCTACACAGTACACTATACTATATCTAACCTATATAGTTAACTGCTACCCATCAACCAATACAAGTATACATATATATGTAACCCATCTAATACTAATTATCTAAACTAACACTATAATATCTAACTACTAATAATATCAACTAATACAATTATGCACATAATTTCTAGTACTAGCTATATAAGTATTTAAATTCTAAACCATATTACAACACTATACTTAACTACTAACTACTCTAATACCTACCTTGATAACCATCTAACTCGATAACCACCAACCCAAGCCAAGCTAAACCAATACCTTACCTCGACCTGAACTGCTCTTTGACATTGAAAAGATATAGTAAGGGCCTACTGATACTGTGCCCGAGTTGCTAAAACTTCCTGTTGATACCTTGCTGTCACGCCCCAGTCCCAAAATACCGTGGGACTAGACACGTGGCAATGGCCAGCAGTACGCACCGATGGACCAACTCATTATAATGGATCCATCAGGGCATACTTAAGCTGTAAAACAAGTCTACGACAATCACGGCACAACTAATCTCATCCACCCAAGATATAAAATATGATCCACAGAATAAATAAGGAATGTAAATCATCAATCAGTCTCAACAAGTGCTTCGGGGAACAACCCGATAAATATTTGATACATGGTTCAACAGACCATAAATAAATGACTGAAATAAATAATAAAAGCTGAGCATGAACATGGATGCTCAAGAGAAGTCTTCAGCTAAGACCTCGTCCTCGGATGGTGGTACAGCTCCTGGATCGGCTCTTGCTCCGGTCCCGTAAACCTCGGGATAAATCTCGTCTGCAAAATCTGGGAACAAAATCCGGATCCAGGTCCTCAGGGGACATAGCAAGGTACAAGAAAGCTCATGCCAATAAATAAATAAGCAGTGCAGCAATAAATAACTTAAATGAAACAATGAGGTAAATATGTAACCATCTAAGTGAAATGCAAGTGAGAGCATCACTAGTGCTCAGGCCGAAGCCACTACAAGCTCTGTGTCGGGGAGCCGGTAGCGGTAATAAACACGTAATGTGCCTAGCTCTGCTACGAGAGTCTGAGGCCTCACAATAGTAGTAGATAGATATATGAAACAGCCTGTAGCCTGTGTGTCTCTCCCCACCCAATGTAATCACACGTCTCATGTCCATGATGCACCATGTCCATGTCACGCACAATCATATCTAATGCAAAAGTCATCAAATGTCTAGGAATAATATCAATGTCAAGTCCTGCATCCTATACAGAATCACCATGAATATCTCAGGAAGATCCTGTCTCATGAATAGTGTCAAGTGTCCTGGGGTATAGTGTACTTGATAAGACAAGTACGAAAATAAGGTGTCACGAATGTCCATCTCTAGATGACCGTACCCAACACTGCGTACAGTGTCGGCACCCGACTGATAATCGGACGCTAAGTATGTCACACGGTCCTAGGTTGAGCATGCACAGCAATATAATGAAGCAAGAAAAATATGTAACAATACTGCAGAGTTTGGCAAGGTACACTTGCCTGATGTCCGAATATCCACTGTCGTCCTGGTATCGGTGGAACCGGTAGGGACTACTCCAAAAGCTGTAATAAATATCACCAATAGTCTCAGAAGATATCAAACTGCTAGAAATGCCTGTCCTTACGTCCAATTTGGACACAGGGACAAAAAGGTCACTTCCAGGGCAAAGCGGGGTCCACACGTGGGCCACTTTGCGCCGAAAAGCGTGTCAGGGTCAAAGGTCTCCAAATTCTGCAAACTCAGTGTCTACAAGTCAGGAACGATGATACGAACCCAACGGAACTTCCAGAATTGGATTCCGATGAGCCGATCACAAAATCACCTGTCAAGTGGAGCCGGTGGGGCCCACGATACGCGATTTTATCAACGTTCTCAGAATCGGACCAAACTTGGCTCACAGGACCAGCGTATCGCTACGAGTCCGATGGCGCAAGTTTCGTCTCGATCCGACATGTGTACATAAAGTTACAGCGTGTTCCAGAAAGGTCGGATACGGGGTGTCGTCGGCGGATACGCGTTGATTCCGGGGTGCCCGCACCTCCGAATCGACTTCTGCGAAATCCCACACGACCGTATCAACGACGCGTACGGTTCGATAAAGACCGCGTGCGACCAAGTCGTCCCGTTTGGCAGGGCTCACTCGGTTCCGGGGTAAAACAGGGCGTTGTTTTTCCTGTTTTTGGATCGCGGTGTGCGATCACCACAGGACGCGATGCACCGAGCGAGTTGCACGGGCACCGAGAGGGTCATACAGTCTACGCGTAGCAACAGACGGAAACTAAAACGGAGTTGCGATGAGGAAGATAACAGTACCTGAACAGGGCTCCGTGAATCTGACTTTCACGTGTCCGGGTCGTCTGCTTTGTGTCATGCGTCATATGGTACTCCTCCAAAAGAGTAGGGATTGCGCTTTCGGAATTCAATTCAGATCCCTGATCCTGAATGAACTGGTTAAGGATGTTGATGTTCTTAATATCTGATTTCAGTCGGTGAGCAGAAATAGTGACATGATTCAGTAAATAGCCATTAACGAGAGCCCATGAAGCAAATTCACTCTCTCTTGCTATCTGTTGAAAGTCAGAAATTATGGGTTTTTCCCATGGTAGCATCCCAAAGTACTTGCAAGTGCTGCATACTTGTTTCCCTCTCCAGAGGTCTTGGTATATTTTCTTATTATATCCTAACCTTGAGTGCTGAGTTCGTCAAATAGAAGCTCTGCTATAACCATCTTTGGCAAGGGCCCATTTAAACAACTTTGATCATCACCATGACCATGATACTCCTCCTCCTGGGAAGCCCCATCCAGCGACACGGCAGAAGCAGGCCCGACAGTGTATGGCACTGAACCCGATGAATGGGACTCACGAACCCAAAGATTAACTGATGGCACGACTTCCAACCAGTACCGGTTGCATCAGACCAAAAGCACTTGAAGACCATACTATTCCCCCCTCCGTCTGATCGCCGAAGGAAGAGGTGCCGGTGCCGCTCCGATGTCGACGGTACGAAGCGGGTGTAGTCGGGTTCGACAGGGAGGAGCGAGCGGGGATGGCCGGGGCTCGGTCGAGTGTGATGATGGGGACGATGGTGCGGTGGTTCCGTCGGGGTCGTGCTCCGGCAAGGGCTGACCCGGGGGTGGGAAGAGTATAGGGAAGGAGATGGAGGCTGTGCATAAAGAAGAGTTTGGGAAAAATAAAAAAAAAGTTTAGGAAGAGAATATTTATATGTGATGTTGGTGTTGACCTAAAATAGGTTTGACTGGTCAACCCCTCTTGGGTTGAGCCACTACAATCCTAGGAGTGGGTCTGGGTCAGTGCGGTTTGAGTCAGTTTGGTTTGGTTTAATTTGGTTCAAGTGAACCGGGTTCAGGCATGGTTTAAATAGGTTAATTCTACCTTGGTTTTCAGGGATTTTAAAACGATTCTGGAGTCCAATAAATTCGCAGAAAATGACCCTATGTCCAGTTTTCCATTTTGCACCATAAAATATTATTTCCATAATAATTGAATATTAATTAATATCATTTAAAAATCGTTTAGTCACAAACACCTTAGTTTTAATTCCAGAAAATACCGAAAAATTGGAAAAATATATTTTAAAATTTTTGAAAAAAATCAGGGGGCTTACAATCTACCCAACTTATAAAAATTTTGTTCTCGAAATTAAAATTAAGCCAGGGTAGAAGTCAAGGATGGTATAAGATTTGCATTGGTTAAAATGCAAGGCTAGGTTTAACGGAGTGGACGATGTTTGCACGTTGCACATTCCGATAATCATGGAATAAATCCACATGGGCGAAAATAGGTTTCTTCCAGTGTCTTGTCCAATAGTGTGGACACCTAAATACTCTTTTGCATAAAAGTGCCCAATAATGGAAAATTGCACAAAGATAAAAATGGAAGATGGCATGTCTAGGACAAGGATGTGGAATTTGTAGGAAGGCCAGTGACTAGTGAAGTGCTCCAATTATTGAAGCAATGGTAAGGGGGCTTACATTGCTGACACTGCAGTTGAATTTACTCCTTGATGTAGAACTGCCTCGAGGCACTACCTATTGTTGAAGGCCTGGATCGAGATGATGTTGTGCAGTGGCACTGTGCCTCCCAAAGCAGCTGCAACTGCTCGGTGTAGCTGAGAACTCCCTACTGCAGGAGCTCCCAGTTCTGCAGCAGCTGAACTTCAGTCCCTGCTGTGCACATAACTCAGTCCCTGCTGAGAACTTCATTCCCTGTAGTGAACTTCAATCCCTGCAGTGAACTTCAGTCCCTGCTGAACTTCAGTCCCTGCAGTGAACTTCAATCCCTGCTGTGCTTCTAGTGGCACTGTAAAGGTATAACTTCTTCAGGTGACAGGTGTTGTTCAGTTGTCTTCATCTAGGTGCAGTTCAGTCCAGGTGCTGTTGTGTTCAGGTAAATCCTCAGCAGCTGCACAGTTATGTGCCACTGCACAGTAACTTGCTGTCGAGTTCCTGGTGTGTATCTGCACACACAGTGCTTGCTGTCGAGTTCCTCCCTTCCTCACCCACTCAAGCATACTCAGATACACAACACCACACAACACTAACAATCTCTAAGTATATATCTATATATATGTATACACACATAGATATCTAAATATCTATAAACATAGATGCATGTACTACCCCTCATACCTATCAATCTATATGCATAACACTAATATATATATACCAAAACATATAGATATACACATTCATATAAATAAGTATATAGATATAAATTAACACATGCATATATACACACCAACATATATATATAGACATATACACATAGTTATTTATATATCTTGATACTCTCATATATACATATCGACACACATAAACACAAAAACTCAAATTATACTATTATATACTCCAAATAATGTATAGATAGTATATACAATTATAATTACATATGCATGTAAAGTGAAATGAGCCAAAACACAAACACATGGAGTGCACCGCACCCGTATCACACTTTTCTATGATACGCTTGCGACACGGCCCCCAACTCACAACCAAACGCATCCCGGAGGACACGTACAAGTCCAATACATATTTTATGATCAATACATATATAAATTAGTGTGTCTGCGTGTCCGTGTCACCATATGATTTGCACATGGCCCCGTGTCGGAGAAAAACCCCCAAAATTGACCGTTTTGTCAAATTGACGAGATTTGGCCCACACGTATCCAATTATGGATACGACACAAGCTACAAACAAACAATCAATGGTCAATTAGATCTATTAGATCCATTCACAAATACTACATGTGCCAATTTCGGAATTCTCCCAAAATTGGCACAAAAAATGGACATTACTTCCACCGTAGGTCTCCTAATGATTCCAAATCAAAACCTATGGGTAACCTATGCATGTGGGGTGGTTTCTCATGGTAAAATCTCAGATCTATAGTCTATAGGAAGGGGAAAAACTGATTTATACCTATTGGGAGATGGATTCCCAATGTAAAGGTCCCAAATGACAAGTTGCTCCTCTCCTTGTAGATCTTGGCCTCCTCCTCCTTGTTCCTTGCTCCTTGCTTGTAGATCCTTGATGTAGAGGCTTTAATGATGAATTCAGGATGAGTTTGGTGAAGATTTGGTGGAGAAATGATGAGGGAATGGAGGAAAAATGAAAGGGGAAAAACTAGATCTAAAAATTTGGGGAAGAACTAAAATGAGAGCACTCTCTCTCCTCTCAATTATGGCTGGTCATAAACCCTTCCCCAAGCAATGTACAAAGTCACAAATACCCCTTGGGGCCTCTCATGAAGAAATAATTAGGGGGGAAGGTTCTAGTCTAATGGTTTCACTAATTAAACATGTTTCTTAATCCATTGGCCTAATTCATGGGCTCAACTTAGACTAGTCCAAAAGTTTATTCATGTCCTCTAATTAAAATGGTTAGGTCCACTACACAAGTCCAAAATAAGTCTACACTAGCAATAATTTATTAATACAATAAAATAAATAAATCAGTCATGCACAAATATTAATTATAATAATCCTAAAATAATTAATACCCATGATAATTATCAAACTACCCTTAGATGGAAATGTGAGGGTGACAAACCTACCCACCTTAGAAAATTTTCGTCCTCGAAATTAAGGAAGAAACCATCTACCAAAACAAACAATATAATGCAAGAAGGAATTATACCTCACGGCTCGAAAAGATACGGATATCGCTCGCGCATCTCGGCCTCTCGCTCCCAGGTACTCTCTCCTGGCGAGTGATGCCTCCACGCGACGCGAACCAAAGGAATCGTCTGGTTCTTCAGCACCTTCTCTCTCTGATCCAGAATCTCCACTGGCTACTCTGGATAACTGAGAGTAGGGCCCACCTCTATCTCCGAGTGATCCAACACATGACTAGGATCTGCCACGTACCGTCTCAACTGCGACACGTGAAACACGTTGTGCACTCCCTCCAGTGCAGGTGGTAAGTCTAGTCTATAAGCGACTGTACCGACCCTCTCGAGAATACTGAAAGGACCGATGAATCGCGGACTAAGCTTGCCGCCTCCACCGAAACGAATCGTGCCACGTGTCGGAGAAATCTTCAAGAAAACCAGACTGCCAACCTAACATGAAACACAACCTTAGCACTAAAACAAGCAACAATCAAACACAAACAAGACAAAACTAAAGCTATACCTCAAACTCCAGAGGTCTCCGGTGGCTATCGGCCCAATGCCGTTGCCTATCCTGCGCCACTCGGAGTCTGTCTCTGATAAGCTTCACCTTCTCTGCTGCATCCACTACCATCTCTGGTCCCAATAAAGCCCTATCACCAACATCATCCCAGGACAACGGAGTGCGGCATCTCCGTCCATACAACGCCTCGAATGGTGACATCTCAGTGCTGGCTTGGTAGCTGTTGTTGTATGAAAACTCTACCAAGTGAAGGTGATCTTCCCAAGAACCTCCAAGATCCAAAACACAGGTGCGTAGCATGTCCTCGAGAGTCTGAATAGTCCTCTCCGACTGTCCGTCCGTCTGAGGGTGATAAGCGGTACTGAACTTGAGCTGAGTGCCCAAGCTAGCCTGCAAACTCCTCCAGAAATAGGATGTGAAGCGACTATCCCGATCCGAGACAATGCTCACTGGAACACCGTGCAATCTGACAATCTGGCGCACATAAATCTCCGCAAGTCTCTCCGTAGATGTACCCACTTTAAATGGCAGAAAGTGGGCTGATTTGGTCAACCTGTCCACGATGACCCAAATCGCATCCTTGCCTCTTGGAGAACGTGGAAGCCCAGATACAAAATCTATAGTAACATGTTCCCATTTTCACTCCGGAATGGACAAGGGCTGAAGCAATCCTCCTAGTCTCTGTCTCTCCGCCTTGACCTGCTGGCAAACTAAGCATCTGGACACGAAACTAGCTACCTCGCGCTTCATGCCATACCACCATACATGCTCCCTCATATCTTTATACATCTTGTTAGCACCAGGATGCATAGAGTATTGGGAACGATGCGCCTCCTGCATAATCTCCTCGCACAAAGCTTCTGTCGGTACGCACAATCTGGTACCGTGTCGCAATGATCCGTCATCTGCGATGATAAAGTCCTTTGCCAACCCGACCTGAACCTGTGCTCTGATGCTCCTCAGAGACTCATCCTTATACTGTCCGACTCTGCCTCGTTCCATCAGCTCCGACTGAACCTGAAATCCCCACATCTGCGCTGCGACTCCCGGAATCAATACCTCAATGCCCAAACTATCGAGGTCTGCCAATAGATGCCTGTCTCTAGTCAAACACATAGCCACGGGATACCTGCTCAAAGCATTCGCGACTACGTTGGCCTTCCCTGGATGGTACTGCAAAGATATGTCGAAGTCCTTCATCAGCTCCAACCATCACCGCTGCCTCATGTTGTGCTCCTTCTGTGTAAACACATACTTTAAGCTCTTATGGTCTGTGAACATCTCTACTCTCTCTCCATATAGATAGTGTTTCCATAATTTGAGAGCAAAGATAACTGCTGCAAGCTCCAAATCATGGGTAGGGTAGTTCTTCTCATGCGGGCGTAATTGCCTGGAAGCATAGGCGATTACCTTCCCGTGCTGCTGTAGTACACAACCCAAACCCTTCCCTGATGCATCACTGTAAATGGAAAATCCTCCTACTCCTGATGGTAGTGTCAAGATGGGAGCTGTAGTCAATCTCCTCTTCAGCTCCTCAAATGCTGACTGGCAATCCTCAGTCCAGACGAATTCTACGTCCTTCCTGGTCAGCCTGGTCATCGGCTCTGCTAGTCTGGAGAATTCCTGAACAAACTTCCGGTAGTATCCTGCTAATCCAAGGAAGCTCCTGATCTCTGCTACTGAACTTGGGGTAGACCACGATTCAACTGCTGAGATCTTCTTCGGGTCCACCGAGACTCCATCTCCTGTAATGACATGCCCTAGGAATTCAACCTTATCAAGGAAGAATTCGTACTTAGACAACTTGCCATACAACTTCTCCTTCCTGAGGGTCTCCAAAATAATCCTCAAGTGCTGCTCATGCTCCTCAGGAGTCTTCAAATATATCAGAATGTCGTCTATGAAGACTACAACAAACTGATCCAGGTACTGATGAAATACCTTGTTCATCAGGTTCATGAACACTGCCGGGGCATTGGTCAACCCAAACGGCATCACCAAGAACTCAAACTGCCCATAGCGAGTCCTGAAAGCTGTCTTTGGGATGTCTTCCCTCTTCACTTTTACCTGGTGGTACCCTGACCTCAAGTCTATCTTGGAGAATACATTCGCTCCGCTCAACTGGTCAAACAAGTCATCTATCCGCGACAACGGGTATTTGTTCTTGATAGTGAGGTTATTAAGTGCCCTGTAGTCGATACACATGCGTACCGACCCATCCTTCTTGGGTACAAAGAGTACCGGAGCACCCCATGGTGATGAACTGGAACGGATAAATCCTTTATCTTGTAACTCATCCACCTGCTTCTTTAACTCTGTCAGTTCGCTGTTGTTTACTCTATAGACGTACTGAGAGATCGGCTCTGCGCCTGGCACTAAATCTATAGAGAATTCCACATCCCTGTCCGGCGGTAACCCCGACAACTCCTTCGAAAAGACATCCAAGAATTCCGCAATCAACGGATGTGGCGGCGTCTGCTCCTGCTCCTCGACTAAAGCTCCACAGAAATCGCCGTCGCTCTGCTCTGCTCCTCGGACGAACTCAAACTATGGCTCTCCTGGCGTCTGAAATACAACTCTGCCTCCACGACAATCGATACTAGCGTGATGTCTACTCAACCAATCCATCCCGAGCACTATATCATAACTCGGAAGTGGCATTACGAGGAAACATACACTCAGCTCACGGCCTCCCAAATAAACTCTCTGGTTCCTGCAAACATCACTGACCAGGATGATACCACCACCGATCGTGATCTTGCAAGTCCTCGCCAATGGTTCAGACTCAAGGCGATGCCTCAAAGCAAAAGATACAGATACAAAGCTATGAGAAGCACCAGAATCGAACAAAATATGAGCTGGAAAGGAATCGAGATAAACAGAACCTGAAATGACATCGCCAATCGGCTCCTCCTCCTCGACAGTCAGGGCAAAAGCTCGCCCCTGTCGATGCGCTCCTATGTTCTGCTGATGCTGGGCAAACTGCTGCTGCTGCGGTGGAAGAGGTCCTCTCTGCTGGCCCGCTGGTGGTCGAGCGGGTGCCCTCTGTGCCTGTCCTCCACCCTGAGCTGGACGAGCCTAGACTTTGGGATAAGCCCGTAGCTGATGATCTCCCGATCCAAAAAATAAGCACTGGCCTAGCCTTATCCTGCATGCGTCCCATCCGTGTCCTTGCTTCTTACAGAAAGTACAAGGAGTTGTTGTCCTCTGGATCTGATGCATCTGCTGAGCCGGCGCTCTAACTGGCCCGTGGTGCTGCTGCCTCTGGTGCTGGTAAGGCCTCTGGTTTTGCTGCTGGAAATGAGGCCTCTTCGCGGGACCCATGTAGCTGCCGGATCCTCCTGTGTCCCTCTGACTCTTAGAGCCAAGCTCTAAGTCATCCTCTGCTCTCTGCGCCTGCCTGAGTATTTCCTCGAAGGTGGCGGTAGGATCTCCGTTGGTGTGGGGTTTGACTTCCCGGTTCAGGCCCTTTCTGAACTTCCTTGCCCTGTTTCTAGGGTTCTGACCCTCTACGAAGCGTCCTAGCCGGCAATACTCCGCCGCATACTCATCTACTGACATGCCTCCCTCTACGAAGCGTCCTAGCCGGCAATACTCCGCAGCATACAAAAAATGGACATAACTTCCACCGTAGGTCTCCAAATGATTCCAAATCAAAACCTATGGGTAACCTATGCATGTGGGGTGGTTTCTCATGGTAAAATCTCAGATCTATAGTCTATAGGAAGGGGGAAAACTAATTTATACCTATTGGGAGATGGATTCCCAATGTAGAGGTCCCAAATGACAAGTTGCTCCTCTCCTTGTAGATCTTGGCCTCCTCCTCGTTGTTCCTTGCTCCTTGCTTGTAGATCCTTGATGTAGAGGCTTAATGATGAATTTAGGATGAGTTTGGTGAAGATTTGGTGGAGAAATGATGAGGGAATGGAGGAAAAATGAAAGGGGAAAAACTAGATCTAAAAATTTGGGGAAGAACTAAAATGAGAGCACTCTCTCTCCTCTCAATTATGGCTGGTCATAAACCCTTCCCCAAGCAATGTACAAAGTCACAAATACCCCTTGGGGCCTCTCATGAAGAAATAATTAGGGGAAGAAGGTTCTAGTCTAATGGTTTCACTAATTAAACATGTTTCTTAATCCATTGGCCTAATTCATGGGCTCAACTTAGACTAGTCCAAAAGTTTGTTCATGTCCTCTAATTAAAATGGTTAGGTCCACTACACAAGTCCAAAATAAGTCTACACTAGCAATAATTTATTAATACAATAAAATAAATAAATCAGTCATGCACAAATATTAATTATAATAATCTTAAAATAATTAATACCCATGATAATTACCAAACTACCCTTAGATGGAAATGTGAGAGTGACAGGGGCCGATCTGATCCGGATGGAACTCACGCAGTAGCCTTTCATGTGTGAGCAGGATGGCGTCTCCGCTCATGCCGCGCCATTCTTGCTCAAAGGCTGATAGTCTCATGTGTTGGACGGGATGGCTTGTAGGACACCATGTACTTTTGTTGCATTCCATCCTCGTCAATGACTATAACTCGTCCTTTATGGCTATGCTAGCGACTCATGTTCATATAGATAAGTTATCCTCGCTTAGTAGCAATCTGCGTGCGAGTCATTGCGTCACATCCAGTAATCGGAACCACCTGAACGGATATGAGTATAACACACTTGTATATATTTGAACACTTGAACATCTTCTGTAATACTTCTGGATAATCTGTGTAACTCGTGCACTTGAAACAGAACCTTGCTCGCGACACTTGTGTTTGCTTATGCTATTGCCCCTGGATTTTATTATATATGTCTTTGCTTGGTTTAACTTGGTTTTATCATTGGACAGGGAAGGATGAATGGTAAGTTGGTAAGTCTCGCCGTGTTACTCTTATATCGCATGACGCACTGCCACATGAGTTAGACTTTACATCATTGCCATGAAACTGATCTTAAGGCAAGACTAGAAAGATAACTTAATAGTTGGTGCACGGAACCTATATAACGTGTTTGGATTTGTCGAGAGGGCGAGAAGCCTCCCCACCAGTACATTCATGTACTGATAACCCACCATATTTCTTGCAGGGTGTGGGAGAACCTCGTTCGGTGCGGAAATCCCTTCGTGCGTGCTAGGACGTGGAGTTTGCTCTTAAGCCTTGGAACGTTGCGTCCGGAACTGAAGCACATATACAAGATGTAATGTTGGAACATCGCCTATGTATTATTCTGCAAATGTAGCCACTTGGCACGCTTTTACTATTTCGAGAGAGGACTTGAGCGACTTGTAATCTCGGCATAGCGCCGCTTGTAATACTCGTGCAATATCAATAAAGAGCTTATTTTACTTCTATACTTGTGTTATTCAATGCTTCCGCTATTGATGACTCTGTGAACTTGTTACCAATCGCTTGTTCATTTCTTATTCTGTCGCACTCAGACTATCCGTGTGACTCTGTGGCTTAGATATTTATCGCATGTTCGGATCATGGCCTTGCACGGGCGTGGTTTACGCTCGTGCGGCATCACGTCCAGATGGAAAAAGATCGTCCCGCGGGAGCGCTGACACGGTGATTCGCGCCTAGCAGGGACTGCCGATTACCTATGGGAGATCGGGACGTGACAGCATGGGGAGCAGGAACTCTGTCGCGGGACGACAAGCATGGAGTACAGTTGAGAAGTCATAGGGTCAACAATCTCTCATCAGACTGGAGGGGAGATTGTTAGGGTCCAGTATGGATTTTGTGAATTTTGAAGCCCAAATATGGTCAAAGATTTGATTTGATATAATTTAAAAATCTACATTAAATGTAAGATTTGATTAGATTTCAAATTTGTATCAAATATTTAATTTGACCATATTTGGACGTCTATAATTGGTGTTGGACTATTTTAGGTGGAATATGATTCTTTTTTTAAGATTTTTTATTTAGAAAATTCTATTATGACCTAAAATATGATTTCTCATCCTATAAATATATGAGGAGGGTGAAGGCACAAAGGATAACACAATGTAGAGATTCGGGGTGCTCGTCCACAGAAAATCTAAGAGAAAGTTTGTGCTTTGCTCTTAGGACTTCGCCATCCATGACAGAAGGAAGGAGATCTAATCGGGAATCCATGACAGAAGGAAGAAGGAGATCTAATCGGGGAGTCGTCAACTTCGGTTAAAAAAATTTCTACGGGTTGGTGAGCGATTTCAATTGTAATATCTTATTTTTCTTCTTGGGTGTGGTGAGGGGGTTGAACCTATTCGGACAAAGGGTTTCAACATTAGTTTTGTCAATCTTGTCATTTTACTTGGGTTATAAAGGTTGAAATTTGTCCAGGTAACGTAGTCACCGCCGTATACTTGTCTTTATCTGTGTTTGGTGTTCGTTAGACATGAGTTGGTTATCTCAGGTGGGTTGGCATAAAGTTTCTGCTGCGGACACTCTCAAACACGATGTCGAAACGTTTGCAGGATATGTCCAATTTTTAATATTTGTTATCAGAGTCTTGTTCTGATAGTGTGATTCCCAACAGAGCTAGAATGTCTAACAGAGCTAGAATGTCTAACTTTTGAATCCTTTCGAATCAGAGAATATCTTATTAGGTTTTCGTATAAAAATAATGTAGGTAACATATAATTATTATTATCGAGTTTGGCCATATCGAAATGGTAGAGGAAATGCACGTATGTTCGATAACCTGATACCATTATTTCTAATTCAAAATACATTGTTATTGGATGTAGCTTCAACGAAAACTAAAATAATTTATAAACATTAATCTTCTTCGATAATTTATATAATAAAGCAAAATAGTGTTTTGTGTCAAGAGATAAAAATAAATAAATACAAACCCAGATTAAAATACTTAAGCATGTCTAACACGGTTTAGATCTCTCATTCCTTACTTATAACTTTTTCTTTCTTCCTTCCTTTTATTGAACCTACCCCTCTCTACTTAATTTCTCTCCCTCTCTCTGTCTATGACAATATTAATTAATAGAATCATGATGATTTGATTGATTCTCTATTTTTCAAATTTTTAATCTTAAAACTTTAAATTATATATAAAATTTTGAATAAATCTTAAATATATTCCATTATATATTTTTATTTTGCTTTATCATTATTTATAGATTTATTTTATTTTATTTTAATATTTATTTTAATATTAGTTATCTTATAAATAAAATAGAATTATTTGTATTTACCTTCCCAATTACTAATTATATCTCCACTACCCTCCCATTTTTATTTTAATTAGTACTACCTCCATTTCTTCATAATCTGTTAATCGTAATTGTATTTGTATTTACCAAAAAAAAAAAAAAAAAACTCAAATTTGAGAAATAGGAGGATTAGTACTAATTAAAATAAAAATAGAAAATAGTAAAAATATGATTACCAATTGGAAGATAAATACAAATAACTTAATAAAATATTAGAAGAAGCATTGGAAAAAGAATATTCAGAGGAATTTTGAAATGATGCAGGTTGACACGAGTCACCTACTAGTAAGTTAAAAAAAATAATATTGTGAAAGTAAAATAATAGTTAAATAATAGTTTAACCGGGTTTCGATTAGGATCTTAAGATAAATCCGACTCTGTTACAGCCCTGACTCCCTGACTAGGGGTGAGCATTCGGTTTATGTGGTTTAAAGAAATAGTCAAAATCGAATAAACCGAAATCCTAAAAACCCAAAACTGAAACCAAAACGAAATTAGCCAAAATCGAAACCGAAACCGAAACGAACCAAATAAGCTATTCAGTTTATTCGGTTTGTTCGATTGGACTATTGCTATTGTTTAATGGATCGGACACAATGTTTAAATTATGATTAAATTATAATTTTATGCACATATTTGTTGTATTAAAAAAATGTGTCCAAAGTTTTGTTTCAAAATATATACATAGAATTATTGTTTTCAAAATATACACTAATCAAAAAATATGTATAGAATTAGAGTATTTATATAATTGTATAAATATTATTTGATTTTTGGTTTTGGACCAAAATACAAAATCGAAACTGAAATCGAATAAATTTTTTTAGTATTTTAAAAATCGGAATCGAACCAATTTTTTTTTTTTTTTTATACCGAATCAAATCGCTTAGAAATTGAAATTCGGTTCGATTCCGGTCCAAAACCGAATAACGCTCACCCCTAGCCGACTTTTCTGCTTGTATATATACTACTATGCACTAAATTGCCACGCCCTCCCAAGAAATTTTACATCCGCAAACCCTAGACTCCGCCGCTCCCTCTCCACTCTCTTCTCGGTCGATCAAAACCCTAAGAATCATCAATGGCGTAAGCATCGAAACCCTAAAAATTTCGAATTCCTCTCCAATATATGTTATTCAATATTATATAGTTGAAGGACTGAATAAAAAAGTTCACAGTTTTAGAAGAATCGAATTGTTTGTATCTGTAGATTCATTTCTAACGTTGTTGAACCGAAGGATGTGATTTGAACATGTTATTGTTAGCGAGATTATCGGATGTGATTGTTTGCAGAACAAAATTATTATAAATCTCTTATTTTTTTATTTATTATTAATATTTTTTACGTGATTGATTGATTGTCGTAGTTTTCTAGCCATTTATAGCAAAATTACTGGTTAATTACTTAGTGATATCAATCGTGGAAGCACCGCACCAATAGTTCACTGGTTAGGGATTAATGAGTTTATGCTGGACACGTATCAGACACAGAATTAGCATTGTCACCATAATGTGTCATGTCGTATTTGTTACCATGCAATATAGATTATCAGTTGATCCTCGGTCATTCTTGTTTTATGTCAAGGTGAAATTTTGTTTAGTTAATATTACCGTTTTAGCTGTTAGGTTTATTAATTATAATTATCCTACGGTCATATCAGAAATGTGTTTTCAAAATTCACATTGGTGCAGAGGAGAAGCTTAATGCTGTCACTTTATGTTGTGTTGTTCATTTGCCTATACCTTGTCATAATGTCCATACGTTGATGTGTTGTTTGTATGCTTATACCTTGCTATAAGGGTCTGTTTGGTTTGGCGAAGTAAAAAATTCGGGAATCGACATTTTGCGTACGCTAGTCATGCGTACTCATGTTTTTTCAATTCATTCGTTTGGGTGCTTTGAAGAAGTGGATGTTAGAAGTGAAAAATTCTAAAATTTGGTGTTTGTATGGTTGCTGAAGTGAGTTGGAAAGTGTAATTTTTTGTAGTTCTTATGATTTGAAAAGTGTTAAAGTAGAGAGGATTAATCCTCCAACCAAACGTCCGATGTCAAAATTAAATTAGGATTTCACACTTCACAAAAACCCAACTTCGGAGAAAAAAATTCTGATGTCAAAATGAGAAAGTGGTTGTAGACAAGATTTACTGTTAACGTCATGCGTACTCATGTTTTTCCAATTCATTCGTTTGGGTGCTTTGAAGAAGTGGATGTTAGAAGTGAAAAATCATAAAATTTGGTGTTTGTATGGTTGTTGAAGTGAGTTGGAAAGTGTAATTTTTTGTAGTTCTTATGATTTGAAAAGTGTTAAAGTAGAGAGGATTAATCCTCCAACCAAACGCCCGATGTCAAAATTAGGATTTCACACCACAGAAACCACTTCGGAGAAAAAAAATTCCGATGTCAAAATGAGAAAGTGGTTGTAGACAAGATTTACTGTTAATGTCACTTTACAGTAAATCTTGTATGCAACCAAACACGTGAAGTGGGAGACTCTTTCCAAATCCTGATTTTCCACTTCATCACTCCTGAAATCCTACTTAAATCAGCCAACCAAACAGGCCCTAATGTCCATACATTGAGATGGGGAGTCGAGGAGAATACAATTTCCATTCTAACTGTATGAGGAAACAAAAGAAGTACGAAGGTGCAAGTTGTTTGTGCTAACGTTTTGGTTTTTGTTATTTTCCCCTACTATTGCCATAAAATTCATTCTTTGTTTTTGGTTCAACCTTCAATCATTTCCACTGTAAAAGACTTCAACTAATGATAAGTTTTTGATAAAGTCTGGTAACTGCAGTATGAAAAATGAATCTGTAAACTTGGTTGCTTTTGATGCAACATATATTTCTGTTTTAGTGCTTCCGTCGTAAGGGTTTCAATGATTTCCATCTTTAGTCTTTTGTTCCTCTTTAGTCAAGTGAGGTGACAACTGAAAAAAATGAATTGCAAAATTAAGTCAATTTTTTTCCCTCTTCTTCTTCTAGTAAAGTGCAGTGACAGCAATTTAGTATCCGAGTAGCAGAAAAATCTCTACAATTTAGTATGTTAACTTCTTCTCCTTTGCAGGGACGAGGTTGTGGCTGTTGAAGCTGCTGCCCCAGCTCTTGGGGAGCCGATGGATTTGATGACTGCGCTACAACTTGTATTGA
The DNA here is from genome assembly GCA_036927795.1 of Iris macrosiphon. NCBI lineage: Eukaryota > Viridiplantae > Streptophyta > Magnoliopsida > Asparagales > Iridaceae > Iris > Iris macrosiphon. Next base: position 178,148,564 of record JAYESA010000001.1, read on the forward strand.
AGAAGTCTTTGGCACATGATGGCCTTGTTCGTGGGCTACATGAGGGTGCCAAGGCTATTGAGAAACATGCAGCACAGTTGTGTGTGCTGGCTGAAAGTTGTGACCAACCGGACTATGTCAAGTTGGTCAAGGCTCTTTGTGCTGACCATAATGTGCACTTGGTTACAGTGCCAAATGCAAAGACTCTTGGAGAGTGGGCTGGGGTTAGTAAACTGCTTGATTCTTCTTTTATCGTCTCCTTTATTGATATATTTTTAGCAGACCCTTTATGTAGGCATTTTTGTGTTGTAAGTTCTTTTGTAGTCTAATTATAGTTAATCGGTTGTTGATGACCACAGGAGACGCTCTATCTAATTTTATTCTCTCTCTCTCTCTCTCTCTCTCTCTCTTTATATATATATATATATATATATATATATGCAAATTAAATTTTGTATGCCTTAATCCCTGTAATGGAAAATTTTAAATATTGCCTTTGTCCCCAGGCACGTTAAGATGCTTACATCACTCACATGCTTAAATGTTACCTTGTACAAAATGTTTACATAAATTTGTACAAAATGTTTGTATGTTTCGATAGAATATTGTAGATATATTGTCAATAACCTTTTATTGGCTAATATTTTACTAAATAACAAACTTTTTTTTGTGATCATATATATCGAGAATGCGGATGCTTCTTTGAAATGCTTGTCAGAGAACCAAGTGAATATCTAATCATTTGGATGTGATCTGTTGTATCTAGTCTACCTCGAAACAAAACCCAAAAGTTTCTAGTATGAAGTGCATATGGATCAGATCTCTTCAAAATGCATGTTTGTAATAATATATAAAATGCTACTTTTTGCACATGCAAATCATGCTAGAAATGTTTGTTTATTCTATATGTAAGTTCAGGTGGAGATCACATCCAATGGTTACTAATCCTCAACTTGAGAGAGTTTTTTTACGCCTTTTGTTTCAATTTTTGGTATGAATGTATCATCATGTAATCCATCTCCAGTTCACACACTGGTGACGGTCAGATTTAATCCTTAATTAGTCAATTGCCCATCTGACTCATTGAGCTAGTCATTACCCAATTAAGTCAATTATCTATTCGATTCAATGATTAGTTGCTTTCATCATGAACTAGACATTACCAAACCTCTGTAAATAAAAACCAGTGGTTTTATTTAATTTCTTTGTTGTGTTCCTGTTGTTTGGTGATTGAATATCGATCTTGTTTTCAGCTACTAATTGACGTAAGATTAAAGTTTCAAGTTCAATAAAATCCTGCTTTATGTTTCTTCATTTTTAGATCAGCTGGAAGATGTGTTTAGTTATGGCTAGGGGTGAGTATTCGGTTTCAACCGAACCGAAATAGTCAAAACCGAATAAACCGAAATTTTAAAAATCTAAAACTGAAACCGAACTGAACCGAATAAGCTATTTGGTTTATTCGATTTTTTCGGTTTGTTCGGTTGATCTAGTACTATTGTTAATGGATCGGGTCCAAAGTTGGGATCATTGTTAAATTATACACATTTGTTGTATTTCAAAGTTGTGCCCAGAGTTAGACTAATTGTTAAATTACCAAAGTTGGACTTCAAAACACATACATAGACTTATGGTTTTTTAAAATATACACATTTTTAATCACAAAATATGCATAGAATTAAGGGTAATTATATAATTGCATAGGTCTTATTCGGTTTTCGGTTTTGGACCGAAATCGAATCCGAATAAGAAATTTTAGTATTTTCGAAACTGAACCGATTTTTTTTCAAACCAAACCGAATATCTTATTCTGTTCGGTTTTCGGTCCAAAACCGAATAATGCTCACCTCTAGTTATGGCTCCTTTTTCTACGAGTGCACTATTTTAGTTCATTTTTAAGTTTGGTTACTATGACTTAGTAAGTTGTCCATTCTTCTGAAGAAGTTAAACTGTTGTAGTTACCTTATATCAAAGGAAATTTATTTGGAAAATTTTACTATTTAACCGGAATATATCTTTAGTTTGGTTATTTTCTTTTGTTCTGAATTTCTGATGGGTTTCTCTTTAACTACAGTATCTCTGTTCCTGTTCTAAGCAAGTTCTCTTGATAATTTGCTACAGCTTTGCAAGATTGATTCAGAGGGCAAGGCAAGGAAGGTCGTAGGATGTGCCTGTGTTGTTGTTAAGGTAGGAACCGCATCACATTTATGATTTCCCCCATTTATACCCTTCGTCTGTTTTATAACCCTAATACGAATTATTCTTAAACAAAATTTTGCAGGATTATGGGGAGGAGTCTGAGGGACTTCATATAGTGCAAGAGTACGTGAAGTCTCACTGAGAGTTCTACGATTGATCAGTCATCTTAGTCGCGAGTGTTTACAAATTTTTGAATCTATTGTATCAGCTAGGCTGTGATTGGGAGTTATGTTAGTTTATTAAGATTCTGAATTGCTGTACTGTCTTTTGCCTAAACAAAGACTTAAAAGATGGTTAATTCAGTGACCTTCAAGTAGAGTTAGTGGGTGGTTCATATGTTAGATCTACTGTAATTCATGCCAAGTCAATGCCTTCTTTATTATGTTATTTGTCTGAATATTAAGAATTCTGATGGTTCCTTTGATAGTAGCTAGTAGTTTATGAATACAAAAGATCGAATAATGGTAAGGTTTTTCTTGAATTGTACATGCTCCTGATCTTTTACTGGTTCTGCTATAATTTTGGATATCTGACTATTGCACATTAGAGCCAAGGATTTCTCTTGCCATTTGATTGGGGTGACAATGAGTGCATTGTTTTAAGAATAGTACTTGATAGCTGTTTAAGGAGAATTTTTTCATTGGTGTGTCAAGATCTTGCCTATTGTTTGCAAATATAATATTGTAAGAAATGTTTAGGCTGTGGCTATTGGTGAAGATCTGCTTATTTTATTCATTATGGTACTATTGTAAGTGTAAACACAAGCCACTTGTTGCCTGAAATTTCCTACCCAAGCTTGAGCTGAAAATTATTGACCTGAGTTTGAGGGCTTGCCTATTGTTTCAAAACTGTGTTCCTTTAGTTTGAAGTAGTCAGTATGGACACCACTAACTCTTAAAGATAAAACTTCCATCAGTTGATATCGTTGGCTTAAATGGATTGTTAAGTCTGCAGTACTGGATGCAAACTATTATAAAACAGACAGTTACTATCCAGATATTTATGGTTTTTTGTTAGAATAAAATGGTTTTCGTAATAAGAACCTGACCCACATACTGATATTTATGAATGAATGTTAAAATTATATTTTCATTTGACCAGTTCTTATATCCCACAACGGCTAGTTTGAGACCTAAGATGAATTTCTAAGATGTGTGGTGTACACTGGATTTGGTCAAAGTGTAGTAGATTAATATTGGGTTATTTAGTAACAGGGTCTCTAATATATGTATGGAAATTAATATTTGGATCTCCAAAGCGTTCGACATTAGACTTTGGGTAAGTCTCGAAATCATTGTTCACTAGTCTATGAATAGTGAGATCCAAAGTCTAATGCCGGACACTTTGGAGATCCAAATTTTAATTTTAACTATTATGTGAGATCCTATTACTAAATAATCCATTAATATTAGTTCTTTAGAAATTAAGAAATGTAAATTTTTTTTTATCACCCCTGTTAGTTAAAAACTTTTTAAACTATGTTGACATTCATTAGATTGAAATGTAAGGCCTCGCAGAAAGAAAATGAAAGAAAATTAATTTTTAAATTTTTTCTCTTTCATTTAAAAAGATTATAATTTTTATCAATTTTTTTCGGTGTTTAAAAAAGCCAAAAAAATTGGAAAGAATAATGAATCCTTAGAGGGAGAAAGTGAATTCTTGGTGGGTGGAAAAACCATTTTCTCTACTATCCATTTTCTTTGGAAATTATTTTTCATTCCTTCTACTTTTCATTGACTTCCAAACAAGAAAAAGAATTGACCTTCTTTTTTCAAGGTCATGATTTTGAGAACAAAAACGGACTTAAAAGTTACCATAGATCCAAGAACTAGAAGATAAGATATATGAAGAGAGAAAATTTCATTTGTTGGCTGAATCCAACATATGTGATGCCCATAGATTTCTACTAAGGCTGTGTTTGATTGGACTTTTTTTTCATGAAAATTATTTTCATCACAAATTTTTCACCAATTGTAGTGTTTGATAGTTTATATTTTTCATGTAATAATTTTTTAAAAAACTATCATTTTTTATATTTTTTTTCAAATGGTGGAAAATAAAACTTGTCCAACCAATAAAAAAATAATGGCAATCAAAAACCAAATTAAGTTTTCTATGATTTTTTTTCAAAATTTTATGGAAATTTTTTTCCTAGAAAAATATGTTAGAAATATTGTCTTTTACTTACTTAAAAATTTCAGAATACAAAAATAAAATTAAACAATGTTACCGGTCTCTGGGGAAGTCGTGCACGAAGCACTGCCCTAAGAGTTTATTCGTGATCTGTGTGTAGACGTTCCCGACGCTCCTAGTGGTAAAATCCCCGCACTACCGGAATCTCGTTGCCGCACACGACTTGGAGAGAACGACCAGGACTTAGCTCTGCCCAGAGCTTGGAGATGAGGACGAAGAACAGAATGTTGACAGAGGTTTGGAGTAAGAAATTTTCGGAATGATTTTACAAAGAAATTAGCCCACATATATAATACTCATATGTAACGGTCTGAATTAATTCTCCTATTAATTCAGCCGTTACACAAAATGAATAATGAACCTGGACACAATAACGGTTCAGAGACATTCGTAACGTTCAGAAATAAATGACAGAATTAAGAGGAGCAAAAAGAATTTTAGGGTCCCAGCCCGAAGAGGAAATCGGATCGGTATTCGGCGCCCGCAGATGTGGGCGCGTACCCGCACCCGTTACGCGCGCCGAACCGAGCCGAGCCGAGCCGGGAGCGGCGGCGGCGGCGGCGCGCGCGTGTGGCCCAAGGGGTTCCCCACACAACAACTTAATAGAGCAAAGAAGAGAAAGTAATATATGTACACAAGAGGGCTTTGGTGCATCCGATGTGGGACTAAAGAAAGGAAGAGGGACTTGAGCTTTTGCAAGAAAAACAAAACCAAAACCAACAATCCCCCCCCAAAAGGTCAAGTTCCGAAACAGAGATAAGAGTGAAGTAAAATAGAGAGAGAGAGAGAGAGAGAGAGCATCTGGGTAGTAAAATACTATGCATAGATGAGATGGACTACAGCCTTGAATCTCACGTAGTGACTATTGCCTTAATCTGAAGAAGTACTTGATGGACTATGCCTTGAATCAGACTTCTTGAACCAGATTTAGAAAATAGCACACATAGTACGCTAGAGGTCCTTGGTCTATCGGGTGGCGCTTTTAAATGGCCATGCGCACTTTCCACATTCATGAGAGTTGTCTGGGATCGCCCTGTCCCATAGTCGCGGCCTTCACGACCTCTCATATAGGTAAGTCCTTGATGGTTGGTGATATGAATCAACCCAGCATTACAGCTTGGACCTATTAAGAGTTTAACCTCATCCTAACCATATCACACAGGAACACTGTCACCATAGGGATGGAGAATCATTGTACACATGTACAGCCGCTTGGGCTTTATTTTAATGAGACTTTTAATCTCAAGTCAGTGTTCCATAAAGTCACCTAAGTTCAGCTTGTTTCTACCCATTGAACCGGCTTCTTGGGATCTCCAGTCAGACTCGGTTGGGTTGCCACTGCTGGTGACTAACTTATGGGCTTAACCCCATCCCCCTCGATGATTCTAGGATCAAAGTCCTAGACAGACCCTTCGTCAAGTGATCTGCAAGGTTCTTTTCTGACTTTATATAGTTAAGAACCACATATTTGCCTAGTAGGCTTTTTATTGACTTGAAGCGCAGCTGCAGGTGCCTGTTCATCTTAGCATTCACAGAATCATGCTTTAGTAGTTCAATAACAGATTTATTATCACAATTTATAGAAATTGCAGGAACAGGACTAAGAGAAACAGGTATATGCATAATAAGATTTTTGAGCCATTCAGCTTCTGAGCAAGTTGTATCTAAAGCTATCATTTCGGAGTCCATTGTACTCCTAGCTATGATAGTTTGCTTACAAGAGCCCCAGGAGATTGCAGCTCCTCCTAGAGTAAATACATATCCAGTAGTAGATTTTATATCATGTGAGTCGGTTACCCAGTTTGCATCTGAATAACCTTCTATGATATCAGGGTGCCTAGTAAAATGAAGTTTGTAGTCTAGGGTGCCCTTGAGATATCTAAATACCCTATCCAAGGCAGTCCAATGTGACTGATTTGGGTTACTGGTATATCTGCTTAGTCTCCCAATAGCAAATGCAATATCAGGTCTTGTCCTGTTTGTTATATACATAAGGGAGCCTATAATCTGTGAATATTTATGTTGTTCCAAATGTGATCCTTCATTCTTTTTCAGTACAATACTGCTGTCATAAGGAGTAAGGACAGGTTTCTTATCAAATAAATCAAATTTTTTTAGCATTTTTTCAATTGAATGTGCTAAAGATAGAGTATAACCCCCTTTACCTTTGGTCACTTGCATTCCTAAAATTAAGTTGGCTTCTCCTAGGTCTTTCATATCAAACTGGCTAGATAAATAGTTCTTTGTAACATTTATCAATTCCAGTGATGAACCTAGGATAAGGATATCATCTACATACAAGCATAAAATGACACAACTTTTACATGTACCTTTAGAGTATATACATTTGTCATACTCATTTGACAAGAAACCATATTCACAAATTACTTTGTCAAATTTGTTGTGCCATTGTTTGGGAGCTTGTTTCAGGCCATAGAGGAATTTTACTAGTCTACAGACTTTCTTTTCTTGACCTTTAGCAATGAAACCTTCAGGTTGGTCCATATAAAGTTCTTCCTCTAGATCTCCATTCAAGAATGCTGTCTTTACATCCATTTGATGGATTAGCATATCATGAATGGATGCTAAGGCCAAAATGGTTCTAATGGATGTGATCCTAGCTACAGGAGAGTAGGTATCAAATTAAATAATCTAACCCTTTCTTCTGGGTAAAATCCTTGGCAACTAGTCTAGCTTTGTATTTCTCTATAGTACCATCGGCTCTGAGTATCTTCTTGAAAATCTACTTACAGCCTATTGGTTTATTGCCTAAAGGTAGATCTGTTAGAAACCAAGTGTTGTTCTCCATGATGGAGTTGTATTCACTGTTAATGGCTTCTTTCCAGAAGGGAGCATCAGGAGATGACATTGCTTCTTCATAAGTTGAGGGATCACCCTCTATCAAAAATGTGAAGAATTCTTCTCCTAAATTTTTCTCAATCCTATTCCTTTTACTCCGTCTTGGTTCTAGGTCTTGTTCAGATTGTGAGCTAGGTATTTGGACATGAGAACTAGTAGAGGGTATGGAGGAAGAGATTGAACTTCTATCCTTAAAGGGAAATATGTTTTCAAAGTAAACTGTATCTCTTGCTTCTATAATGGTATTGTTAGAGATTTCATTTACTTCTGAGTGAGTCACTAGAAATCTATTGGCATAGCTGTCTAAGGCATATCCTATGAAAACAGCGTCTACAGTCTTGGGACCAATCTTCCTCTTTTTAGGTTCGGGAATTCCGACTTTAGCAAGGCATCCCCAAACTCTAAGGTAATTAATCCTAGGAGCTCTACCTTTCCATAGCTCATAGGGAGTCTTATCTTTTGTCTTACTAGGAATCCTATTAAGAATGTAACAGGCAGTTAAAAGGGCTTCTCCCCACAAGTTATCAGGAGCGCCAGAGCTGATAAGCATGGCATTCACCATATCTAACAGAGTGCGGTTCTTGCGTTCAGCAACTCCGTTAGACTGAGGTGAATATGGAGCAGTTACCTCATGAATTATTCCATGTTCTTCACAGAAGTTAGTCATTTCGTTTGAGGTATATTCTCCACCACGATCAGATCTAAGGATCTTAATCTTCCTTTCTAATTGATTCTCAGCTTCAGATTTGTAGACCTTAAATCTATCTAGAACTTCATCTTTGGTTTTGAGAAGGTAGATATAACAATACTTTGAATAATCATCTATAAATGTAACAAAGTATTTTCTACCGCCTCTGGTCAAAATCCTATTTGAGTCACATACATCACTATGGATAAGTTCTAGAAGGTCAGAATTTCTTTCTACAGATTTGAAAGGTAATCTAGTGTGTTTGGCTTGAACACAAATCTCACATTTGTGTTTATCATCTATTGGAGTCTTGGGAATAAGGTCTAAAGTCATCATTCTTTTAATGGAACCTAGGTTCACATGACCTAGTCTGCCATGCCAAACATTTGAAGATTCTATATTGGAGACAATGAGAGAACAATCAGACATTTTATTCATTGTACTTAAAATGAAAAGATCGTCTTTTACAAAGCCTTTTCCTATAAAAGAGTCATGCTTAGAAAAAAATTACTTTATTAGCCTCCATTACAATTTTGTATCCTGAGGCTACAAGAAGGGATCCACTAACTAGGTTTCTCCTTACAGACGGCACATGAAGAACATCATGAAGAGTTAAGATTTTTTCTGATGTCATCTTCAGGTTAACTTTTCCTCTTCCAATAATTTGTGCCGTTGAGCCATCTCCTAGGGTCACACCTCCTCCACTTGATTCCTGATAGTTTGAAAAACAGGAGCGATCAAACGAAACGTGAACATTAGCTCCAGAATCCAACCACCAATCATCAGAATGGTAAGAGAGGTTAATAAGGGGTTGAAAGCTTACAGACCTGAAGGAACTCGAAGAACCTTTGTGAAGCATTTTCGCTTCTGGTCTAACTGAGCCCTTTCCTTTGTAGGAGGTTTGGACAGCTTCCTTCTTCCTATGGTAGCTGTTGGTGGTTAGGCTGAAAGTTTTTCTTCTTGAAGAAATTCTTTTTTGGGTTTATAAGGAAAATAGACTTGGGTTTTCCTTGGCCTTCTACAAGGTTTACCTTAGCTTTAGATTCAGTCTTAGGCTTAGACCTCAATCTAATTTGTTCTTCGGTTCTAATTTCTTTAGGACTTGATTGTAGGTAAGATCTTCTTGTGTATGGATAAGATCCTTAGAAATATCAGACCAAGAGGGAGGTAGCTTGTAGGTGGTCTTTGCTAATCAATCTTAAAATCTTTAGTTTTTCAAGTGTTGATCAACTCAGGTTAGCTGTAGGGGCCGGTTCCCAGCTAGCGGTGGTCCGAAGACTCTTAAGTACCGTGTCGCTTAGGGCTATTTACACCCGGTTGACAGAAGGACCCTTTCGGCTTGTGCCCGAGTTTGTCTCTACTTTGAAACTTTAGATTTGAAGATTTTATTTGCAATTTCCTTTTTATTAAACTATTTTTCTTTTGGACCTAGATTGCTTTCAAAAAACTAAGTGATTAAAAAATTAAGCAAATTGTATTAACTATCAATTAGAAGCAAATAGTGAGAAGTTAACAGTGAGAAGCAAATTGTATTAACAGTAATTAAGCAAAAGAATTTGCTCCAGCATCCAGCAACCACCAAGTAGTGCTAATCAACAGAACAAATGAGCAATGGTAAGTACCAAATGAGTAGTGCTACTTAGATTGCAAGTTTTACAAGTAATAAATTTGCTACAGTAATAAAAATAATTGTTTGGCTACAACATAAATTGTTAACTACAAAACTTGTTAACAAGTATTGATAATCCACAACAAGTAGCAAGTAGCAATTTAACAACCGGTTTTATTTTACTTCAGTGAAAACAGAAACAGTATTAACTATTAGTTCTTTAGAACACAGTAAGCAAATTGATTCAATTCTTTATAATATTTTGCTATCAACTTCTTTAGAAATTTCAAAATAGTAAGTAACAGTAACTATTAAAGTTGCTACAGTAAAATAAATTAATATTTTCTAAAAATAACTTGTTATAAATTTGTAGAAAATAAATTTGTTAGAACTTGCTTCAGTAAAATAAATTCTAACAGCAACAGCTGCCAATGCTTCTCGTGAAGATGTGTAAGGATGATTTTCAATCTCTCATTCACTATACAATCGTACTTACACGATAATCTCAAAGCTATATGAAATCGTATCTCAATTCATTTTCGACAATTTAATATGAGACAGTCATATATTTTAATTCATCGGAAATGGCATTTAGAATTAGCTAAAAAAGTAATTATAGGTTGTGACACTGTTGATACTATTTCTATGTTCAACACTAATTAAGGTTTGGCTCTACTGATATTTTGTAAATATATATAGCTAATATCTTGTATATGATCAATCAACAGTTAGAAAAATGAATTATAAAAACAATGAATTCTAACAGGAATAAACTCTTAGATTGTTAGAAATATTGTCTTTTACTTACTTAAAAGTTTCAGAATACAAAAATAAAATTAAACAATGTTACCGGCCTCTGGGGAAGTCGTGCACGAAGCACTGCCCTAAGAGTTTATTCGGGATCTGTGTGCAGACGTTCCCGACGCTCCTAGTGGTAAAACCCCCGCACTACCGGAATCTCGTTGCCGCACACGACTTGGAGAGAACGACCAGGACTTAGCTCTGCCCAGAGCTTGGAGATGAGGACGAAGAACAGAATGTTGACAGAGGTTTGGAGTAAAAAAATTTCGGAATGATTTTACAAAGAAATTAGCCCACATATATAATACTCATATGTAACGGTCTGAATTAATTCTCCTATTAATTCAGCTGTTACACAAAATGAATAATGAACCTGGACACAATAACGGTTCAGAGACATTCGTAACGTTCAGAAATAAATGACAGAATTAAGAGGAGCAAAAAGAATTTTAGGGTCCCAGCCCGAAGAGGAAATCGGATCGGCATTCGGCGCGTACCCGCACCCGTTACGCGCGCCGAACCGAAACGGGACGGGCGGCAGCGGCGGCACGCGCGTGTGGCCCAAGGGGTTCCCCACACAACAACTTAATAGAGCAAAGAAGAGAAAGTAATATATGTACACAAGAGGGCTTTGGTGCATCCGATGTGGGACTAAAGAAAGGAAGAGGGACTTGAGCTAAACCAAAGCAAAACCAAAACCAACAAAATATTCTGTAATTTTTTTTTTTTTTCATATATTTTCCACCAAGTAACAACTGAATACAATAATTTCTTTACAAGATTATAAAATTTGTCCGTTGAACCTACATTCACAACTTCTCGCTAATAAAATAGATGGAAGAATAAACATAATCTTGGGGTTGATAATTTTCTTGTTAGTACTCTTGACACTCAATTCTTTTTAGTAAAACAAGATTAGTGGGGGTGCGCCTCTACCCCCATTGATGTATGAAAACAAATATTATTAGGGATGAGAGGTTGAGAATCTACGAGTTTGTGGTTTGACCAAGTTTGTGATGATGCATGTGATACTAAATGGGTATCCAATGCCCCATGCACATGACATGGGTGTGGTCCAGCCTAACCCTCTTCCTCAATTACAACAACATATTAACTCTTTTGTTTATCATATTATTCAGCTGAAGAATCCTTATTTTAAATCAACAAGTTATCAGAGTTTTTAGCAGTTGAGACCTGGCCAGTAGCATGCATGTGGGCGTGTCAAACTATACCTACTTCACAAAGTATATCAGTAGTCTCTCGTTGAGCAAGCACTATAAAGCATACTTAGAGGGACATAGCTAGAGACCATGCCAATATTCTGTTTGTCCGCTCTAATTTTTTATCATAACTATTTTCTGCTATATATAGTTTATACAAATACGTTAAGATTTGATTTAATTTAGTTAGATGTGTTCGAAGTGATTTTAGTAATTCTTGTTTTCTTTGTACTCTTTGTAATCTTTATATATTGAGTCAGCAAAAATTTATCAACTTACCTGATATTAACTTAACTGATCCCCCTCTCTCTCTCTCTCTCTCTCTCTCTCTCTCTCTCTCTCTCCACCACATCTGGAGAGTATGAACATGTCCTCTTGGTCGTATAAACATGACTCCTCCACCACCATCACCACCACCGCTGCCACGGCCACGGCCACAACTTCGACTAGGCGGCAACGCGACTCCGGATGGCTTTGCTTAGGGAGAGTGATGGGGAAGCTGAAGAAGCAGAGCAAGGTGCTCTCCATGGCAGGCAGGCCTTCCTCCTCCTCTGCGACGTTAGACTTCCATTACGATCCCTTGAGCTACTCCCAGAATTTCGACCACAGCGGTAGCGATGGCGACGATGGGGGCGACTCGCAGTTGCTATATACGTTCTCTTCGAGGTTCGTCGCAGTCGCCAAGGCCCCATTAGCACAGGGCAACATTACTAGATAAAAACGTACGTACGTACGTACGTAAGTACGTACATCTTCTTCTACGGAAAGCAAGCAAGAGAGTAATGTACGCGCGTGTTCATACGAGGGAGGATCAATGTAGCAATTTGCTCGGATTTTTTTTGTTTTTGTTTTCTTGTATTTGGATCTTATGTCCCTCTACATATCTTATTGTACAACAATGTGAGGGTTAAGAATGGAGATTGCAGTGCTCTTCTTCTTCGTATATTCTTCTTCGAATCAACCATCACCTTTAAACCACATTTAAACCAAACAGTCCAATTTCGAAAAAAAAATTGAAAATATGAGTTTTGAAAATAAAATAAAATAAAATTTAAAAACTCCCATAGCAACGAAGTTTTTAATTTATTTTATTTTCAAAAGCTGTTGAACCAAAAATAAATAAATTGAAAACAAATTAATTATTTTTTTGGTTCAACAACTTTTGAATAAAAAAAAAAAAACTAAAAAAAAAAAAAAAAAAAATATTTTTAGCTTTTGGTTCAATTTATTTTTGGTTCGGTTGAGGATTGATTTCTTAATTAATTTGTTATTATCTACATCTTTTAAATTTATTAGAAAATACTTAAATATTTATATTAAATAATTATTCTCATATAATCCAAAATATTTAATATAGATAACAAATTATTCTCATCTAATTTTCTAAATGTTTAATATAGATAACAAATTATAAATATTTAAATAATCTGGATAACAAATTTGTTAGAAATTATCTAATCCAAAATACTTAATTTGTTATCTAATCCAAATTATTGAATTATTAAATTATTTAAATGAGATTTATGAGAATAAATTTGGATTTGTTATCTAATTTATATTTTCATCTCAATCCTATTTATTATTCAAAATATCTAATTAAAAAAAAAGAGATACGAAAAAAAAATCAAATTTATTCTCAGAAACGAAAAGAAAAAGAGAAACGAAAAAAAACTGTTTTCACTTTTTATTTATTTGTTTGTTTTTTTCGTGAAGAAAAGAAAAAGAAAACTGAAAACGTCTCTAGTATGGACGTTTATGCTTCTTATTTTATTAATTTTTTTTTCTAAATGAATACGTCTTTATCAAGGACGTTTTGAACTGTGAGCGTTTTGAGTTGGGAGCTTATTTTATATTTATTTTTAGCGAAAAAGTCATTAATAAAGACGTTTTTGTTCCGAGATTTTTTTTTTGAGAAACTTAGTTCTCTGAAAATAATTTAATAATAATTTATTTTTCTACAGAAAAATTTTCGTTTTTAGAAATGGTTTGAATATTGCGGTTGTTGTTAGGTGACAATTATTTATTAAATATATTATTTCAGCAAAAATAAATAAATAAATTTTTTTTGAAAATTAATTTATTTTGGGTTAGATTTTAAAAGCATTTTGTAGCTGCTTCTGACGATATTTTTAAAAAAACAAAAGCAATTCCAAACAAAGCTTTATTTGGAGTATGGTTATGCTTTGTTTTCATGGAAAGCAAATCAAAGTTGTTTGGACAACAGTTTATAAAATGACTTTTGAAAAGCTGTAGGATTTGTATGGTATTCCTTGTTAGAGACTATTTATGCTTTTTCTTTATTGGAAAGCGGCCAAGACGATTTGGTAATAATGGTTTGTTATTTCGGGTTAAGATTTTGTATCTCAGAAATATTCGAAAATGAGAGTTTGGGACCAGATGTCTAATTTAGTATTTGAGTCAAGAAATTGACGATTTTAATTTAATTTATTTATTAACAGATTTTAGATGGTCAATATAGGTTAACCGTCATCGCATGATCCAAACACGAAACTCGACAATTTCATAATCCGAACATTAATTTTAAAATATTTCTGGAATTCAAAATATAATTAATCATATTAATTTGTACGCAGAGTCAAATTAAATTTTGGAATAATTTTTTGAAAATAACCTCACAACAATTCCAACTAGGCTTGACTGGTTCTCTAGTTAGTTGGCTTGTACCATTTGAAAAAAAAAAAACCAGTTTCAAAAGCTGTTGCGTGTAACAGTAGCTTATCATATGGCTTTTGTTAGCAAATGAGAGGGGTCAGCAGGGGAGTAGCATATCCGTTCCGGCTTAGAGGTTCTCGATCAAGGAATCCAACCTCGAAGGCGATGAATATATATATATGTATATATATATATATATATTAGTTATAATGTGGATTACTAAAGAGTTGAATTTTTACTTTGTATTTTAGTTCCACATTGATTAGAGATTAGTATTACATATTCATTGGGTTGTATAAATACGACATTTGTCTCCCACTATGTGATTACAAGAATAAGAAATCTTCTCTCCTATTTTCTTCTTCCTTCTTCTACGTTTATTCTAACACGTTATCAATACGAAACTCTAACGGGAGGAAATAAGCGAGAGCATCTCAGTGAAGCCGACATTTGCAAATTCTCCATTTTGGTAATAAGTATGATTATTTATGTTTTTTTTTTTTTGCATATGCATATCCTAGACGCAACCTGATGTTGATGTTTATACATCTCTTGGCATACCGCTAGGATAAAAAAGAATAATTTTTATCCATTCATCTCACTTCTTTTAGTTAACTCTGATAGCACTCCGATGTTAATCGCATATAGATCTCTCGGAGAGAACGCTGGAGTTATTCTTTATTATTATTATTTTTTTATATATGTTAATACATTCAGATCAAAACCATCAGAGATCTGATGACCATGACCATGAATTGTTTGGTCTATATATATAAGACTTCTGGAACATCATTGTTCGAAGCATACCATATGTGGTATTTTTGAAAGACTTCTTGAACATAATCATTGTTCGAAGCATACCATGAACATCTAGTGTTTGGTATTTACCTACGACTTCTGGAACATCATTGTTCGAAGCATACCATGAACAAGATTTGTTTGGTATAAATAGACTTATGAAACATCATTGTTTGAAGCATACACCATGAACATGAATTGTTTGGTGATTTACCAAGTTCTTATGTTAACTTGTTATTATTGATCTTATACAACAATATGCCGAGCTTCACAAAACATGATTTCAAGCCTCCAAACTTAGAAGGCCATAACTTTCTCAACTGGAGATTGGATGCTAAATTGTACCTTCAAGCCAAATGCTTAGGTGATGCAATTGTGGCTGATAAGCCAATATCTGTACAAGATAAATCAAAGGCTTTAATTTTCCTAAGCCATCATATTCATGATGATCTCAAGGCTGGGTACTTAACAGTTAAGGACCCCTTGGTGCTATAAAATTCTCTAGCTGAGAGATATGATCACCAAAAAATGGTCATACTACCAGGTGCACTACAGGAATTGCTCAATCTATGGAATTCTCTAGCTGAGAGATAAGACAGTTGCAGCCTATAATTCAGCTATGTTCATGATTACTTCACAATTAAAGTTATGTGGTGAAGAAGTGACAGAGCATTCCATGCTAGAGAAAACATTCACCATATTTCATGCGACTAATATAACCCTACAACAGATGTATAGGGAGAGAAATCCTAAGAAGTATTCCGAACTCATTGTTGTCTTACTCGTGGCTGAGAAAAATAATAAGTTATTAATAAAAAACTACACTAGTAGACCAACTGGGTCTGCACCAATTCCAGCTGAAGTGAATGAGACTAGTGCTTGGAAAAATGTGACCAATACTAGGGGTCGAGGAAATCACAGAGGTAGAGGGCATGGACGCCGTGGAAGCAAAAAAAAATAGCTACAATCCGGGTCCAAGAACGATACACAATTCAAAAATAAGAAATTTAATCCTCGAAGAAACAATGCCCAAATTCTAATCCAACTGCTCAAACTGATATTTGCAAATATTATGGAAGAGCTGGTCATTGGATGCGAAACTGTCGCACATCACAAAAGAAAGTTGACGAGTATGAAGCCTCAAAGGGTTTGGAGACTAATCTCATGGAGGGTACAACACATATGAATTTTAATGATTTCTTCCAAGATAAGGGTGGAAATACAATTTCGGAAGACCAGTTCAACGCCATGATAGGCGAAGTCAATGAATAGTTATTTTATGCTTATCTAAGTTTATTTACTTTCCACTTTGAATAAATTAGTCATTATATGATCAATAGTCTACGTAGTTTACTTTCTTTGAAGCAGTTTCATTTAGATTTAGATCAAGTTGTATTAATTGGCAATATACGAAGTTTAACCATTTATAGCATATTAATATATTATTAATTTTTATTTTTGAAAGGTATGGACAATGATGATGGCATATGCTTGATAGATAGTGCAATAACTCACACTATATTGAAAACTAAGAAGTTTTTCATAACTTATGCCTCAAACACTGCCAAGCTGACCACCATTGCTGGACCCGTGCAGATTATATAAGGTTATGGTAAGGCCGATGTTGTGTTGCCAAATGGAACACACTTAGTCATTCGAAATGCATTATTCTCTAGTAGATCTAATAGAAATCTGCTCAGCTTTAGAGATATTCGAATGAACGAGTTTCATGTTAAAACCATGAACGATAATAACAAAGAGTATATTTGTATCACCTCTAATGTTGGAAGCTATCACGATCCGCACCCAAAAAATCGAACATGAGTCGTGGGTACGTCCAGCCTACGCCACAGAATCGGCGGTAGAACGCTGTCTAGGTCCATTCTATGTCACAATATCTATATCTCACAAAATCTGTCAATAT
The DNA here is from genome assembly GCA_036927795.1 of Iris macrosiphon. NCBI lineage: Eukaryota > Viridiplantae > Streptophyta > Magnoliopsida > Asparagales > Iridaceae > Iris > Iris macrosiphon. The sequence goes on from JAYESA010000001.1 coordinate 178,165,507, forward strand.
AACCTCTCCAAAAGGAGGGCAACCACGCAATATATATATAAACTCAATCACAATAACTAGGAGAAGGGTAAAAGCACGATAAGATATCACAACGAAACAAAGAACCAAAGAGCAAGTACAATATCCAAATATACAGTCTAAGACTAAAGTCTACAATATCTCACAATAACAAAATAATAAATACAGTCATCCAAAATAGCAACTGAGAACAACCCAGGAAAACCCACCTAGCTAACTAGGGTGCTAACAGCGTCTCCTCGACAGGCTCCTCCTAAATCTCCTGGTCATAACACTCCTCGACACCTGGCCCAGAATATCGGGCAAAAATTCTCAGGATCCTTTGGAAAAAATATGCTCAGTCAGGCCTGGAGCGAAGTACATAACTCTGAAAGTAACTCCAAATACATGGTAAGGTGTATATGACTAGCAATAGAAAAGTATACAAGATGCACAGGAAAATAAATACATGGTGGAGCAGATAAAGTAACTGCAAGGTAAAACTGGGAAACAATATAAGTAGTAGAGAAGTAACTGCATGTGAGAAAATAGGAATACTAGCTAAGTGCGTTGAGCACAAGTTAGTTATGTGATCGGCTTAGGTTGCACATGAATAATCTACGATAACTCCGTTATGCGTGAGTTGCATCACCGACATACACATGAATACTATTTGGCTTTGATCACATAACCAACTCCTACTCCCCTCCCCCACTAATACTCTTGGATCCAACCACGACACGCTATGTACATGATAAATAACTCGCGCACATGAAAGACGAGAGCACACGAAACACATGATAGCACATGAGAATCAATACCCGAAGCATATGATGAAATACACGTGATAGAGTACCCGCTGAACATGGTAAGGGGGATAATATCTTATGACGGGATCCAACTAGTACCAGCTCATGAAACAATGTGTCAGAATCAAGTTTTACAGTTCTAGAACAGGTGATATAAATGCTATCATGAAATGGAAACGATCAGAGGTAGGTACTCGCTTGACGTCCTGAGCAACTGATGAGGATCGAGATCCGGACTGGCGTCGCAAGAACCTATTACAAAAAGCAAAGTTAAATGGAGTTCTAAAGAGTTAAACTGATATAAAATAACTAAAAATAAACCTCTAGGGTTATTCTAGGTCGCACGGGTCAAACCGGTAAAATTTGGGTCAAAAAGTCAACCGGGGGTCCAAAAAGTCAATTTTGGGTCAAAACTAGGTCAAACGTTGACTTTTGCGGTCAACAGGGGCAATTACGGTCAACGCTAGGTCAAACTAGGGTTCTCCTAAAATTCTAGGTCAAAACTAGCTCATTAAGCTAGTAAACCCTCAAACTTGCCTCTTTGAGATATCGGGATACCCTCGATATCCAATATCTCAACCTAAGCTACAAACCCCGCAAAAACCCACTAACACCTATGCTAACACGCGTAACTATATACACCAATACATATAAAAGCAACTCTAATCCTATTTCTAAGCAAATGCTCAAAAATCTTACCCCGATACTCAATACCTTGGGTATCTCAAGGTATTGAGATACCTTGATATCTCAAGGTATTGAGATATCCACTACCCCTCTCTAACACTACTAACTAGCTAACTATCTATGCATCTATATATATACCTAGCTATATATCTAGGCTAAAATATATATAAACACACATGAATATATATACCTACAGATCTATATATATATAACCACACATACACAATATATATATACCCATACTCATATATATATATATATATATATATATATATATATATATATATATATATATATAATATATATATATATATATATATATATATATATATATGTATATATATATATACCCATACTCATATATATATATATATATATATATATATATATATATATATATATATATATCTCTCCCTCTCACTACCTGCTACTGCTATTGCTGCTGGTGCAAATGTCGCTGCTGCTGCGCTTGTGCTTGCTGCTGCTGCTGCTGGATACTGCAGCATGGTTGCTGCTGCTGCTGCAGTTGGCTGCTGCTGTCACTGCAGCAGCTACTGCCTGCTGCAGGCTGCTTCCCCTCGCTGTTGCAGGCTGCTCCCCCCTTGCTGGCACTGCTGGCTGCTCTCTACCACCGCCTCGTTGCCATGCTGACTGCTCACTGCCTACCTCTCTATGCTGCAGCTGCTCTTAACCACCCCTCGACACACTACACACACAGAGACACACAAGCGCAGACACTCATAGATATATATATATATATATATATATCTACACAAACATATATATATATATATATATATATATATATATATATATATATATATATATATATATATATATACACACACACACACAAAACCATATATATATATATATATATATATATATATATATATATATATATATACACACTTATACACATATGTATATAGGTACACACACACACACACACACACACACACACACACACACACACACACACACATATAAACACACATATGTATATATATATAAACACACTCTACATATATATATATATATATATATATATATATATATATATATATATATATATATATATATATATATATATATATATATAAACTCATATACATATATATAAACATATATATAATCACAACACACAACACAACACACA